>BTHU01000003.1:115218219-115800719 GCA_036184795.1 Tokudaia tokunoshimensis | reverse complement strand
GTTTTTGTTTACATAATCTGTTTTTTGGGAAGTGTTGGATAGTTAATTCTCCCACAATCAGTATATGAAGGTCAGGATATTATTTAAGATATAGTAGTGTTTCTTTTACAAAATGGATACCCTTGTGTTTAAAATATAGATGGTAAGAACTGAAAAACCCTCTTGGTGGGTTTTTCCTTTTATGAGTATATAGGATCCTTTTTTAACTTTTCTGATTTGTTTTAGTTTGAGGTCTATTTTATCAGATATTTAGCAGCTGTTTCTTATGTACATTTTCTCAGAATACTTTTTCCTCAAGTCCTTTAACCTGAGGTGATGTTTATCTGTGATGTTAATATATGTTTCTTGGATGTAGAAAAGGGCTGAATCCTATTTTCACAACCATTTGGTATAGCTTTTGTCTTTATTGTGCAATTGGGGAATTGAGACCATTGACATTGAGAGGTATCAATGACCTGATATTTCTATTATTATTTTGTATTTTGTTGTCATAGTTGTTGTTGTTTGGTGGTGGTGGTGGTATTTGCACATGTGCACACTTGTGAGTGATTTTCTTTATTGACTTTGTTGGTCTAGTATCATTTATTTCCTCTATTTTCTTGTATAACACTAACATCTTTAATTTGAAGTTTACCTAATAGTACCCTTCTTAGGGCTGTATTTGCAGAAGAGAGTGGTGGTTAAATTTGGTCTTATCATGGAATGCCTTATTTTCTCCAGGTATGGTAATAGAAAGTTTTGCTTAGTATAGTAGTCTAAGTTAGCATTTGTGGTCTCTTAAAGTCTGCAGTGCATTTGCTTAGGTCTTCCTGGATTTTAGAGTCTCCATTGAGAGATTATGTATACTTCTAATAGGTATGATTTTATATGTTACTAAATATTTTTCCTTTGCAAATTTAAATATTCTTTCCTTTCTTGTACATTTGGTATCTTGATTAATACATGGCGGTAGGATTTTCTTTTCCAGTTTATTTTATTTGGTGTACTGTAGGCTTCTTGAACTGTTATAGGTATCTTTTTCTTTGTGACAACAATTTTTTTCTATGATTTTTGAAAAAAAATTTGTACCTTTCACTTGTATTTCTTCTCCTTTCATTATTCCATTATGCATAGATTTGCCTTTTTCATAATGTGTCATATTTCCTGGAGTTTTGGCCAATAATCCTTAGATTTAACATTTTCTTCCACAAGTGTGTCCATTTTTTTAATTATGTCTTCAATGTCTGAGATCCTCTCCTCTATCTCTTGTGTTCTACTAGAGAAGCTTACCTCTTTAGTTCCTGCTTGCATTGCTAAATTTTTTATTTCCAGATTTCCTTCCACGTTGGTTTACTTTATCAGTTCTATTTGTACTTTCAATTATTAAATGGATTTGCTCATTTTTTTTATTCATTTTGGTTTTTGTTTTTATTATATTTGTTTGGTTGGTTGTATTTAAGGACATCTATTATATCCATAAAGGCTGTTTTATGGTCTTTATTTTGTGCTTCAGTTATGTTAGAATATTTAGGACCTGATATGGGGAGCTGTATTGGTGTGAGGTTTACTACGTGTGCCTGCTGAAGTTGATTGCTGGTATAAAGCAATGAGGGGTGAGAGAAGTTAGGAAGGGAATATCTCTGTGATACAATGTGGGCTGTGGAGTTCTAGTGGAGACATATTGTTCTGACTGTCATTGATTGTATTTCTTTTTTTTTTTTTAATTTAATTTAATTTTATTTTTTTAATTTACATTCCAAATCACTTCCCCTTTCCCGTTTCCTCCCTCCCCGAAAGTCCCATAAGCCCCCTTCCCTCCCTCTTTTCTCCGTTCAACCCCCTCTCATTACTCTGTCCTGGCGTTCCCCTACATCCAGTCTTTCCAGGACCAGGGGTCTCTCCTTCCATCTTTTTAGAAATCTATTGATATGCTGATTGTGTCTAGGGTATTCTGAGATTCTGGGTCAATATCCCCTTATCAGTGACTTCATACCATGTGTGATCTTTTGTGATTGGGTTACCTCACTAAGGATGATATTTTCAAGTTCTGACCATTTGCCTAGGAATTTCGTGAATTCATTGTTTTTAATTGCAGAGTAGTATTCCATTGTGTAAATATACCACATCTTCTGAATCCATTCCTCCGTTGAGGGACATCTGGGTTCTTTCCAGCTTCTGGCTATTATAAATAAGGCTGCTATGAATATAGTGGAGCATGTGTCCTTATTGCATGCAGGTAAAGTCTCTGGGTATATGCCCAGGAGTGGTATAGCCGGATCCTCCGGAAGTGTCATGCCCAGTTTTCTGAGGAGCCGCCAGACTGCTTTCCAGAGTGGTTGTACCATCCTGCAATTCCACCAGCAGTGGAGGAGTGTTCCTCTTTCTCCACATCCTCGCCAACAACTGCTGTCTCCTGTGTTTTTGATCTTAGCCATCCTGACTGGTGTGAGATGGAATCTCAGGGTTGTTTTGATTTGCATTTCCCTAATGACTAAGGATGATGAACATCTCTTTAGGTGCTTCTCAGCCATTAGATATTCTTCAGGTGAGAACTCTTTGTGGAGCTCTGTACCCCATTTTTTAATAGGGTTACTTGCCTCTCTGGAGTTTAACTTCTTGAGTTCTTTGTATATCTTGGATATTAGCCCTCTGACAGAGGGCTAATATTGATTGTATTTCTATGCTGGAATTAGCCCTCTGGTTTTCAGAGAATTGTGATTCTAGATGTTTATATCTGATCTTGCCTTTGTTGCCTGCATGTTTTGTTCTTTGGTTTCTTTTATACTCTCTGGTTCTTTTTTTTTTTTTAAAATCTATCTATCTATCTATCTATCTATCTATCTATCTATCTATCTATCTATCTATCATCTATCTATCTTTCTCTTTCTTTCTTTCTTTCTTATTATTTTTTCACTTTACATCCCAATTTAGCCCCGCTTCCTTCCATCCCTCCTCACCCTATCCTCCCTGCCACTTCACTTCTGAGACGGGGGAGGTCCCCCTGGGTACCAAACCACCCTGGCACCTCAAGTCACTGTAAGACTATGTATATCCCCTCTCACTGAGGTGAGATAGCACAGCCCAGTTAGGGGAACAGAACCCACAGGCAGGTACAGGTTTAGGGTAAGCCACAACCCCAGTTGTTTGGAGACTCACATTTAGATCAAGCTGCACATATGCTACATATGTGCCTGCCTAGGGGGTGCAATAGAAGGTTGACTCAATCCAGCACTTGTATGTTCTTTGGTTGGTGTTTCAGTCTCTGAGAGCCTCCAAGAGTCCAGGTTATTTGACTCAGTTGGTATTCTTATGAAGTCCCTATCCCTTCTCTGTTCCATAGTCCTACCCCAACACATCCATAAAATTCCCGGAGCCTTGTCTAATATTTGACTGTGGATTTCCACATTTTTTTTTGCTAGCTAGAATCTCTTAGAGGATAATCATGCTAGGATCCTGTTTCCAAGTATAACAGCTTATAATTAATAGCATGAGAGATTGGTTTTTGCCCATGGGATGAATCTCATGTTGGTCAGTCATTGTTTGGCCGATCTCTCAGACTTTGATCCATCTATGGCACTGCATTTCTTGTAGGCAGGACAAATTTCTGATCAAAGCTTTTATGGGTGGGCTGGTGTCTTCATCCTTCCACTGGTAATCCTGCCTGGCTATAGGAGGTGGTCACTTCAGGCTCCATATAGAGAGTGTGGAGACTGCATAGTCTCTGTAGGAAAATTGTATGGGGTTCTGATAGGTGTAGGCACTTGGGGTTCCTGGTAAAATGTATTTCTGGGTATTTCAAGATGAGACATGGGAATGGTGAAGGCATGAGGGAGGAAGAGACAACAAAGTAGCATGCCCCAGCAGAATGTACTTTGGTAGTTCTCTGGGAATGGGACACAGAGTGAGGAGAGTCTATGCCAAAGATTTGGTTAAAGACCTGAGAATGTATCTGAGAAATGGGACTTGTAGAAATAAGAAAAGATGTAAAGATCTGCACTTAACCTAATTATATCCATGGTCAGAGTGGTCCGTGGTATCCTATGGAGTGATTGCTGGAGTTTGAAACTTGGACAGAGATATTATCTGGAGAGTATTTGTAAAATGAAGGTCTATGTGATCTATTAGAGAAGTGAGGGGGCAGTAAGACTGTAATAGGTGATCAGATGCAAAACTGGAGATGAGATTGTGGGATAGACCATGTAGGAGCAGAGGGAGAGGTAAGAATATGCAACTAGTCTACCTGATTCCCTGTCCAGTACAGGCTGTAAGTTTCCAGGGAGGCTTGAAGGTGTTATGTACTGGGACAAATGAGAGGGGGCTTAGGAGGAGAATATCTGTGGGATCCACTAGAGATGAGTTGAAGTGGTATGCTGCAGGTGCTCCACTGTAGAACTGAGGGTGAGACACAGAACTGGACTGGATGGAATGGAGGGAGAGACAAAGATCTGCGAAGATCTACAATTAGACTACTACCTCCCTGTCAGGAGCAGCCTGTGTGTTCCCAGGGAATATCTATAAGAATTGAGGGCTAGGATTATATAATGGTAGGGCAGAGTAAAAGAGGAAGATCTATGTAGTCTACTAGATGTGGTGGCTGGTAGGAGGGTGGAGGCTTCAGCAGTTAGTCTGCTGCCAAGCTAGGGATGAGACTGGGGAATTGGACTTGGAGGAGATGGAGAAGGATGAAGTCTCCAGTTAGCCTACCTTATTCCCTAGTTGTATTGGTGTGGGGCTTACTAAGGTGTGCCTGTTGGAGTTGAGCAATGATATGAAGCAATGAGTGGTTAAGGAAGTTAGGACGGGAAGATTTGTTTGATCCACTAGAGAAGAGGTAGGAGGAGCTGCCAAAAGTGCTCTGCTGCAGAGTTGGGGATGAGACTGTAGAACTGCTCTTAGAGAAATGGAGGGAGAGGTGAAGATATGCAGTTAGCCTACCTGCTTTTCTGACCAATACCCACACACCAGTGTAACTTCACCCCTCCCTCATCAACAAAACTTTTTTAAGCAAGTGAAGAACATTCTAAACACCAAAAGAAGTTAAAATACAAAGAACAGGGTAATATGGGTACTCCAACCCCAATTGATCACACAGGCAATCTAATCTCTACACCAGGAAATCTCTTCCAAGATTATCCTGTCTTCATATGATAGTCAAACTGCACCCATGAACTTTCAGCAATATGGTAGCCTAAACAAGACCTGCATAATGACAGTAGTGGGCAAGTAAAGGGGATGTACTCCACTCCTCAGTGAAGATGAACAATGACTTCTGAGGTGGAAAATCAGTCTTCTCGAAGGAAGAGCTTCCCAATGCTCTATTCAATACCAAGTGGTCTATTCTAAATACACATACATATATAAGTGAGATTAAATGGACTCAGCAATATTTATTCAAATGTTTCTTTGTTCATATAATTATATAACTATGTGAAATGAAAATAATTTTTGAAAAAATACCCTGTGTATGAGAGTAATATCTAAGTACAATGAACAGAAAGGATTGTAGAGAGAAAAGCAAAGAGACAATACTGGAAATACAACATATATATATGTGTGTGAGTGTGTGTGTGTGTGTGTGTGAATTTAAAATAATAAAAGAAGTGATATAAACCTATCAGATTCTCTTTGTGTACTGTAGCTCTTAAAGTGTTAAATTTTCCTTTCTGCCTAAATAAGGAGTTTGAGAATTTAAACTGCTATCTTTAATGTGAGTTCAGATATGGCTTTTCCTCTGTATGGGATCTTTCGGAAAACTCTACTCTATTCTTATCAAAAATCATTCAAATTACATTTTGGAATTGGGTTCAAGCAGATGGTGGGCAGATGGGAATATGAGCTATTATCTCTATGGCATTTGGAGGAGGAGGATTTCAGGTATAAGTTTGTGACTCATCTTACTCAATGGAAAAATGATTAAGCCTGGATACTATAGTCTTTCCCAATTTATTGAGCACAATTTTCATCTCCAGGCTCTAAAAAGAGAGTAAACCTAATTTCCTGGGTTTGTGCCTCTTTGTTCTGGGCCATTCTGACATTCTCCTGTAGCTTTTGCTGGTACTCCCTGGATCTTTCACTGCAATAATTTTTGTCATTCCTATAAATACATTCTGTGATTTTATAACGCTCTGCCTCCTCTTTTTATTAAATACCATATTTTTTATTTATTGTAAGAAAGTTTAGTACAGAATATAATGTTCAAAATGTCCTTTAACTTTTTTCACAAATACTGTATCTGGTTTTTGATTCTTTCCTACTACTTTCAGCTGAATTGAGATCTACAAAATAAATTGCACATAACTTTGCATTGACTCAAAGACAGATTACTTCCTGTTGGAAATTCTGCTTTGAATCTCTTTCCAACAAGAAAGATAGGCCACAAAATTCACTTCTGACAAGCTTTCTGAACAGCTTTGCAGCTACTCTAACTGTATCAAAACGAAGAAAGCATTTCAAACACTACTTTCTCCCTTAAATGAATTTGATCACTGAAAATAGATCTGACAGGAAGCCTTGTCAACAATTACCCAAAGCAAATCAATTACTATTAGAAATCTTACCTTTACTGAAAATTCTAACCTCATTTGAAATGGTTGTTCACACATAAATCAGTATTTGTAGGCAATCCTTCCTTAGTCTCAAACACTTTTTACTATTAAAATGTTCTATGAACACTGAAGTTGTATCAATTAAGTCATTAACATGATTTCACATAATGAAAAAATCAGCAACATCAATGATTAGAATTATCCAAGCAATATCTTACCAACTTATTTTTAACATTAGGGATACTTTTTATTATTATATTTTTTACATCCAGACTGCAGTTTCTCCTCCTTCCTCTCCACACAACCTGCTCCATCCACTCCTTCTCCAAATAAAACACAACAGACACACACACACACACACACACACATACACACAAATCAATGACATTATTTCTAAGGAATATTTTTTGACATTAAGAGAGCTAAAAGGCTGTATGTTTCAAACTTTTAAATTTACTTGCCTATATTTTTCTATTTGAAACATATATAAATATTTTATATTTGAAAATCATTACATAAATTAGATGGACTGGAGTTCCAAATATATAACTGGGTGTATTTGAAGTTGTTTCTGTAAACACTTTCTATCACATGTCATTCAAAGTAAACTACTGATTGACTTGAAGAATCATTGTGTTGTATATCCACAAGCTTCAGGAAGAGTTTAGTAAAATATGAAAAAGAGTTTTTGTGTTTATCTAATAATTGATCTCTTGTAAGTCCCTACTTTATGAATCAAGGATGTTTTACTTATTTTAATATGTCAATATATCAGACAATATTGAACATGAAATAGATATAAAATTTTAACAAAATTCATAACAAATGAAAACATTGATGAGGGAATTGTCTACTTACTCTGTTGTAAATTTCTTCTGTATATTCTTCTTAAAAGTAAAGCATTAGAAAGAATATTCCAGGAATTTCGTGAATTCATTGTTTTTAATTGCAGAGTAGTATTCCATTGTGTAGATGTAGGGGAACACCAGGACAGAGAAACGAGAGGGGGTTGAATGGAGAAAAGAGGGAGGGAAGGGGGCTTATGGGACTTTTGGGGAGGGAGGAAACGGGAAAGGGGAAATGATTTGGAATGTAAATAAAAAAAAAACTTAGAAAATAAAAAAAAAAGAAAGAATATTCCACAGTCCTACAATATCAAGTCATGTGTTTTAAAATTTACCACAACTTAGAACTGAGGGGAATAGAGTTAACAAGAAAAAGAAAAGAAAAAATTGTAAAATAAATTGATACCATTAATAAAAACATATTTAGATGTTAGCTATTTAAATTTTTTTAGAGATTTTTGGCTCTGTAGAGTATTAAAATATAATAAGTATTAAAAGAAAAAGGAATTACTTTGGTCCATGTTCAAGCTTGTTAGACTGACAGATTTCAAAACAATTCTAGCTTATACAGAAATAATTCAGACTTCATTTATTTTCTTGCAATTTAAGCTTGTCTTTTTCTGCCTGCCATGTGAAGTACATACTAACAAGTAAAAATAATGATTAATTTTTCAGAGACAACCACACCTTTCCATAAAGTGAATTACACCAACACTTTACATTTTAGAACAAATCTGTATTTTCTTATGAGAAATAACAAGAAAGGATTATTGAGTCATTCTCATGTCTTTTTAAAATTAATACATAGATCATATATATATATATATATGTATATATATATATACATGTATATATATATGTATATATATATATACATGTATATATATATATATATATATATATATATATATATATATATATATATACTTATTGGGTATAGCATACATAAACCCTTCATATATGCAACATATTGAATAAGAAGAATTAACCACTCATATCCTTTCATATCTCTATGAGCGGTGTCTCAAACTCTCTCTTCCTAGCTTTGAATAATATATAACAATGTTATAAACCATAGTCACCCCAATTTACTGCAGAATGAAGTCCTTCTAAGTGTTCTCTGGTGTCTGTTCATCAACATTTTAGCTGCCACTCATTCCTACTTTACAGGAATATCTTTCTTGAGATGACAGATTTATGAAGACATCTGTTTTCCTATGTCTTCCATAGTTCCCTTCACATATTACCCTCCAGTCCTTCAGGTCAGTTCATTCTTTGTACTGGTGAACTGTATTATACTATTTTTCTTATACTTAGAAGATATCTTGGCATTAAGATATGTATAAAATATAAGGTTACACTGTCGATGAAATTCAGGATAGTGGTATTTTGAAAAAAATTCTGATGATCATGGATCCAAACTGGGTCAAAATTAAGTCATTAGAAACTCTTCCATGAAGATATTTACCAAAACAATTACATGAGGATTAGAAATGGCTTTTTTCCTAGCCAAGTCATCACTGAAATGAAAGTACTTCCAAGTGATATATATTATGAATTAAATGTTTTTATGTTCCTTCATTCTTGGGCTCTCTAAAAATTTTCTGGAGAGGGCAAGGCTGGGAAACCTGCAATAGATAGCAAGAGATTTTCTGGAAAATTGTACCTTTCCAGACCAATTAATTACTTGTTGCCATCAGCCCAACCCAAAATATGTGTACAAAACCCTTCATGAGTGTCATGTGTACACGCCAAATATGACTTCTTTTTGGTGAAACTAATACATTGGTAAGATTTTAATTTCTACACTCATATTACTCTGAATGTATAAAATGTTTCTGAATCATTACTCAAAGTAAAAACACGCATTAGAGCCTATGCTTAAAATTTCACTTGGGTGTTGTCAGGACATTCAGTTGTTCATCATAGGACCTCAATTCAGTACAAAGTACCAGTGCAGGGATCTAGTTATCCTCCAAACTGGAAAGTAGAAAATAAGTCTAGGTCACAGGTTTCTTGATATTATTTTCCTATAGTTCTACCCACAAAGCTACCTCTAATGTGTATCTGCAAACAAAACCTACATCCCTATCAGTTGGAAAGCCAGAAAACTATCACATTTGTATCTCTTTCTTCAAACTAAGCATAATGTGAACCTCCGAAGAGGTTCCAGTGTTTGCAGCTAACATAGTAGTTTCTGTAAGGAAGAAGACTGGGGAGCAATGGCCATTACTTTGGTAATTTATTCATGTGTTCTATGCTCTGACTGTGGTAACTGAGGAAACTTTGTCATTTTTTTTTACAGGAAAAATGATTAGCTGTTTAATTTGCATTTGCTGTAACTCAAACATTTTTCTTCCTATTTTTAATTTCATCAAAAGTGTTCTTTTTGAAAATGTGTGCAGTGATTCACAAGTTATGTAAGAATATGTCCCAAATGGTACCTTTCATCTGTACTTAGCTTTGTTCTGACATTACGGGATATTAAACTTCCAGCTTTGTACATGCTAGGCAAATACTCAACTATGGAACTATTTTCTCTGGCTTGACCTTCCTTTATGAAAGAATAAGCCTGGATGTGGAAGATGGCTCATCGTTTAAGAATACTTGATGTACAAGCATGAAAACCTGAGTTTATATTTTCAGAAATCAAAGAGCTAGAATGAAATGGTCATGGCTGAAAATCCAGAGCTGAGTGGTACAGAGAGGGGAGATGGACAGGTTTTGAGAGAGATCATGTAGTAAGGGGAGAGGGTAGAGAGTGATAGATGGCCTCCAGTCATATGTGCATGCAAAAACCACACAGATAGACATACAGACTTTCAGACAGACAGGCAGACAGACAGACACATATATACATGCAGAGAAAAGAAAAGGACAAAAGAGAAATGAATTAGCCTGATAGTTTTAATAACTTAATATTGTTTTGATTATTTATAAAGGGAACAGGAAAAAAATACTGAATTCTAAGGCAAGGTTATATGTATTTATGAGTACACATAAAAAGAGAAATATACACATATCACGAGACTATTTTTTTTATCTGTGTGACTCTTTTAAGGTATCACCAAAAATAAATTTATGCACACATGTTTTCTATTACTTTTTATTTCTCTGAGACAGGGCCCTATTATACAGCCTTGGCTGACTTGAAATGGGTTTTGTAAAACAAGCTTCTCTCAAGTTACAGAAATCCTTCCTTAGAGTTAACACTGGGGCTATGTGTCACCCTGATCATTTACAAATTTGCTGAATGTCAAATGCAATGCCAGTAAGACACTTTTTTTAAAAAAAATTTAAAATGTTTTTCTCAAATATATCTGTTTTTCTCTTATTTATTAAGTTATTTATTCACTTTGGATCTTTATTGCAGCTTCCCCTATCTCTTCTTCTCCCAGTCTCTCCTTCTTACCTCCCTGCCCTTATTGACCCCTATACTACTTCTCCTCAGAAAAAAAAGGAGGCCTCCCACGGACATCAACAAGATTGGCATATGAACCCACAGCAAGATTAGGCCCATCCTCTTCCACTTCTAGGAAAGGCAGTTCAGTTAAGGGAAAGAGATCCAGAGGTAGGCAATTTATTCAGAAACAGCCTTTGCTCTCCTCCTTTAGAAGTCTCACATGAAGACCCAGGTGGACAACTGCTACATATGTTCAGAGATCCTAGGTCCATTCCAGTCATGTTTTCTTATTGGCAGCTCAGTCTACATGAACACTTATGGAGCCAGATTAGCAAAGTATAGGTTTTCTTGTCATGTCCTTGATGCCTCTGACTCCCTCAATGCTTCCTCTCCATCTTCTATTAGATTCCCTGAGATCCACTCAGTGTTTGACTGTGGGGTTCTCTGCATCAGCTTCCAACAGTTGCTGGGTGAAGCCCCTCCAGTGATGTTTATGCTCTGTTCTTATCTGTATGTATAGCAAATATCATCAATAGTGTCAGCGGTGGGAATCCCCTTCATGGCATAAGTCTTAAGCTGAAGGTCCTTCAGCTTGGTCCTTCCCTCAAATTCTGCTCTATTCCCCAGCCCTGCACATTCTATCAGAAGAGAAAACTGTAAAGTCTAAAGTTTTGTGGCTAGGTTAGTGTCCCAATCCCTTCATTGAAAGTTTTGCCTTGTTACAGAAGATAGCTGGTTTGGTCTCTATATTCCTCATTCCTAGGAGTCTTATCTAGGGTCAAACGCATAGATTCCTGGGAGTTTCTATGCTTCTAGCTTGTTCCAGAGATACCCCCTACAGTCGAGTTTTCTCTCCAAGTACTCTCTCCCTCCATGTTCCCCCAACTCATTCCTGCTGTTTCCATCCCCATTCCTTCCCTCACCAAGTCCCCTCCTTCCATCTATCCCTGATGTCTAATCTACTTCCCCTTCAAGTGTTCCCCATTGGGCCCACCTGGTTACTTAGCTTCTTTTGGTCTGTGGTGTGTAGCATGATTATTCTTTATTTAATGACTAATAACCACTTATAAGTGAGTACATACCATGTTTGTATTTCTGAGTTTGGATAACCTCACTCAGGATATTCTTTTCTATTTGCATCCATTTGTGGGAAAATTTCATAATGGCATTGTTTTTAACAGCTGAGTAGTATTACATTTGTAAATGAATCACATTTTCTTTATCCATTCTTCGGTTGAAGGACATCTAGACTATTTGCAGGTTCTGGCTATTATGAATAAAACTTTTATGGACATAGATAAGCAAGTGTCCTTGTGATATGATGGAGCTTCTTTATGACATATGCCCATTAGTAGTATAGCTGGATCTTGAGGTAGAGCTATTCACAATTTTTTTGAGAAACTAACAAATTTATTTCCAAGGTGGTTAATGACTAATATCCCCTTATAAGTGAGTACATACCAAAGTGTCTGCACACATTTTCATTCACACCATTAATTCAGGAGTATTTCCATTGCTCCATATTCTCACCAGGATGAGCTATCACTTGAGTTTTTATCTTAGCTATTCTAATGGTCACAACAGTAAATCAGAGTTGTTTTGATTTACATTCCCCTGGTGACTAAGGAGTTGAACCTTTCTTTAAGTGCTTCTTAAGCATTGGACATTCCACTTTTAGATTTGTACCCCATTTTCTAAATTGGTTATTTGAATTGTTCATGTCTTGTTACATGAGTATTTTATATATTTTGGATGTTAGCCCTCTGTCAGATGCGGAGTTGATGAAAATCTTTTCCAATTTTGTATGCTGCCATTTTGTCTTGTTGACAGTGTACTTTGTCTTACAGAGGTTTTTCAGTTTCAATTCATTTATTAATTGCTGATCTTAGTGCCTGAGCTATTAGTATTCTGTTCAGGATGTTGCCTCCTGTGCCATTTTTTTCAAGGCTATTTTTCACTTTGTCTTTCAGATTTAGTGTTTTGTTTGTTTGTTTGTTGTTGTTGATGTTTTTGTTGCTGAGGTCTTTGATCCTCTTGGACTTGACTTTTGTGAGATATGAATCTATTTGCATTCTTCTATATGCAGATATGCAGTTAGACTAGCATTGTTTATTGTAGATGTTTCTTTTTTCAATTGTATAGTTTTGGTTTATTTTTCAGAAATTAAATGTTCAAAGGTGTGTGGACTTACTACTTCTGGTTCTTTGATTCATTTTTTTTTAATCAACCTGTTTGTAGGTATGCCAGTACCATGCGGATTCTATTACTATTGCTCTATTGTTCTGTTTGAGACCATGAATGATGATACCTCTAAAAGTTATTTTATTGTAAAGGATTGCATTAAATATCCTCATTTTTTCCATATGAAGTTGAATATTATTCTTTTAGGGTCTGTAAGAATTGTATCAGAATTTAGAAAGGGATCGATTTAATCTATACACTGATGTTGGCAGAATGATCATTTTTACTACATTATTCTTACTGATCCATGGGCATGAGAGATCTTCCCATCTGCTGATATCTTCTTAGAGTTCTTTCTTCAAAGAATCAAAGATCTTGTCATACAAGTTTTTGTCTTACTATTTGAGAGTTACACCAATGTATTTTATATTATTTGTGACTATTGTAATGGGTGTTGTTTCCCTCATTTCTCTCTTAGCCTTTTGTTGTTTGTATATAGCATGGCTACTGATTTTTCTTTTTTGTTAATCTTGAATTCAGTCACTTTTCTGAAGGTGTTTATCTGTGGTATGAGTTCTCTTATATAATTTGGGGGTCACTTTCATCATCATTTTTGAGTAACTAACATATCATCTTCAAATAGTGATACTTTGACTTCTTCCTTCCCAAATTGTACCCTCTTGATCTCTTTTAGCTGTCTTATTGCTCTACTAGAACTTCAAGTATTATATTGATTAGATATTGAGGGACTGAATATTCTTACCTTGTTACAGATTTTAATGGAATTATTTTGAGTTTTTCTCCACTTAATTTGATGTTAGTTGTTGGCTTGCTGTGTATTGCCTTCATAGTGTTTAGGTATGTGCATTGTATCCCTGATTTCTCCAAGAATTTTATTATGAAGTGGTGTTGAGCTTTGTCAATGGCTTTTTCAGCATTCAATGAGATGATTACTTTTTTTTTTTATTTTATTTATATGATAGATTATAGTGATAGATTTTCATGGGTAGAACCATCCTTCAATCTCTGGGCTGAAGCCTTGTTCCAAGTTGTTCATGCTATATGATGGTTTTGATGTGTTCTTGACTTTAGTTTTGCAAGAATTTTATTAAATATTTTCATCAGTGTTCATAAGTGAGATTGGTCTGAAATTCTTTTTCTTGGTTGATTATTTGCATGGTTTTGTTATCAAGGTGACTATGGCCTCATGCAATTAATTTGGTAGTGTTCCTTCTTTTGTTATTTGGAATAACTTGAGGAATATTGATATTATCTCTTTTTGAATATCAGGTAGAATTTTGCATTAAAACCTTTCGGCCCTGGCTGTTTTGTTTGGGAGAATTTTACTGACTGCTTCAAATTCCTTAAGGGTTATAAGTCTATTTAAATCATTTACCTGAGTGTGATTTAACTTTTGTAGTGGAGTCTATCAAGAAAACCATCCATTTGACTTAGAATTTTGAATTTAGTGGAGTGCAGGCTTTTTGAAATAAAGCCAAATCATTCCTTGGATTTCCTTTGTGTCTGTTGCTAGGTCTCCTTTTCATTTCAGATTTTATTAATTTGAACATTTTTTTTCTGCCGTTTAGTTATTTTGGTAAGGTTTGTCTATCATACTGAATTTTTCGAACAACCAGCTCTTGTTTTCTATTAATTCTTGCATTGTTCACTTTGTTTTTAATTTATTGATTTAAGCCCCAAATTTGATTATTTCCTTCTATTTTCTCCTCTTGGATATGTTTTCTTCTTTTTGTTCTAGACTTTTCATGTATGGTCTTAAATTATTAATGTGGTGTCTAACTAATTTCCTTATGAAGGTACTTAGAACTATGAACTTTTCTTTTATTGCTGCTTTCACTGTGTATCATAAGTTGGGGTAGATAGCGTATGCATTTTCATTGAATGCTACAAAGTAGCATTCAATGAAATTTTCTTTCCTCTTTGGCCCAGCAGTCACTGAAGAGAAAGTCATTAAGCTACCATGAGTTTGTAGACTTTGCGTTGTTTCTGTTGTTGTTGAAACCCAGCTTAAATCCATAGTGGTCTGGTAAGATACAGGAAATTATTTCAATTTCTTGTATCTTATGAGACTTCGTTTTGTGACCAATTGTATGGTCAATTTGGGGGAAAGTTTCATGAAGTACTGAGAATTAGATATATTCTTTTGTATTTGGGTGAAATGCATTGTAGAAATCTGTTAGGTCAATCTGATTAGTGATGTCTGTCAGTTTCATTATTTCTCTATAGTTTCCATCTGAATGAGCTATCTGAGTGTGAGAGTGGGGAGAGGAAGCCTTAAATTTCAGAAAGGCTGATTCTGAGATTGCACATTTATTAGAGACGGTAGCAATCTTGGCAATGCCCTTACATATTGAAGTTGACAATGCTTAAACATGTGTATTCATTGGACTACAATGATTTCTTTGATCTTATAGAATAAAACATGTTTACAGACATATATACAGGTCAATTCATTATGGAGACATCTAATCATACTTTAAAGAAAATGCGTATAGAACAGAAGATGGACATAGGATCTCCCAGACACAGATTAAATAATGCTTTATTGACTATAAATTTTTCATGTCAATGAGACAGACAACATAACTGCTAAAAGACATTAAATAATGGGAAAAACCGCCTGAATTAAATCAGCCTGTTTATATTAACGATTGTCTAACTTGAAAATGAAGGGAAGTAAATGCATTACACTGGGGGAGTGATTTCATATTTGTTTCTGCAGGAGAGTGGTGGGGGAGATAATTATTACTTCCAAATTGATAAAATCAGATTTGACAGGGAGAGATCCCTGGAGATCGTGGATGCAGATTGGAAAAAAGAAAGCAAGAAAATTAAAACAGGCAAAATATATGTTCATCCCTCCCTCTACATGGGAATGTTCTACAACTGGCTGAGTTATGAAAATGTCTCCAGCCAGAACTTCAACTATGCATAGCTAATAAATCTTGTGGGCTACAGGAATCTCAAAATGTATCATGCCATCCTTTCACATGGCATAGGTAAAAAACTTTATTACAGTTTGGGTATACCATTCAAACTAATTAATTTTAAAACAGGACAGATGCTATGCCTACTTGAAGAGAGAGCAGAAAACATTCTTTAACTGAATTATGTTCACTTCACATTCCATACTTATGTAAATGCAGAAATGTATAATACCTTTGAAAGCTTATGTTTTCAGAGAAAAAGACCAGACATTAAAAAAAACAAGTAGTTCTCGTCACACTATCTCAGACTCATCAATGCTTTTTCCTCAAAAATCTGTATCATGTACAATTTAACAATTATTAGCTAGTTCAACTAGCATCACAGACTGTTCCAGTTAGGATTTCAGTTAATCTCTGAACTTTCTCAGCATATAAAGACTGGACAACAAGTGACTCAGCTAATTTTCCCAAGACTAACTGAGTTTTCAATTTTTAGGGTACGACAAAGGAAAAATGACACATCCTAAACCTTAGGAAACAATTTTAAGAAAATGATGCCCCATTCCCTAAAGGAGGGGTGGACGATTTTGGGTAATTCCTTCGATGATGATAATCATCATTGAAAGGAGTTGGTTGCAAGTTGCTAATGGTCTTAATCAGGGAGGAAACAAAATGTTACAGGTTAGTTTCAGGGATTTCTTTCTTTTTTGTTCCTTTATCTCACTTTTTCTCTTATGCTCATGGGAGAGAGGTAGGTAAGGATTGAAAACAAGCAGCAGGTTTATTTAAAAATGACACATTAAAAACAAGGAATAAATGGTAGACTATTGAATTCTACTTCAAAGGACATGATAAGTGTCAAAGAACCTCCTTATGAAGCTCACTTCAAATGTAGCAAGTTAGTCACTGGGTGAGAAGCTACCTTTGTTTCAGTTGTGGACAGTTGCTGGGAAGCAAGATTTTGACAACTGAGCTTTGTCAAGACAAGGAAAGCAATCCTTCATAATTTCTCATTTGCAGAAAAGTCTGTCAGATATTCTGAGCCAAAAGACTGAAGGTGGATTCTCCATTCACACAGAAAAATTTTAGTGGTCTCTCCAGGAAACCAGCTTTTTCTGTCATTTCTATAGATTTAGAAGCTGCTTGCCTGCACCGTTTGCATGTTCAGTAATATTTATTCCTTCTCAAGTGTCTAATAGCATACCATGTGTGTTCTTTTGTGTTTGAGTTACCTCACTAAGGATTATATTTTCCATTTCTGACAATTGCCTAAGAATTTCATGAATTCATTGTTTTTAATTGCAGAGTAGTATTCCATTGTATAAATATACCAAATCTTCTGAATCCATTCCTCCATTGAGGGATATCTGGATTCTTTCCAGCTTCTGGCTATTATAAATAAGGCTGCTATGACCATAGTGGAGCATGTGTCCTTTTTGCATGCAAGGGAAGCCTCTGGGTATATGCCCAGAAGTGGTATAGCAGGATCCTTCAGGAGTGTCTTGCCCAGTTTTCTGAGGAATCGCCAGACAGCTTTACAGAGTGGTTATACCAGCTTGCAATCCCACCAGCAGTGGAGGAGTGTTCCTCTTTCTCCACATCCTCACCAACAACTGCTGGCTCTTGTGTTTTTGATTTTAGCCATTCTGACTGGTGTGAGGTAGAATCTCAGGGTTGTTTTGATTTGCATTTCCCTAATGACTAAAGATGTTGAACATTTCTTTGGGTGCTTCTCAGCCATTAGACATTCTTCAGGTGAGAACTCTTTGTTTAGCTCTGTACCCCATTTTTTAATAGGGTTATTTGGCTCTCTGGAGTCTAACTTCTTGAGTTCCCCATATATATTGGATATTAGCCCTCTGTTGGATGTAGGGTTGGTAAAGATCTTTTCCCAGTTTGTTGGTTGCCGCTTTGTCCTTTTGACAGTGTCCTTTGCCTTACAGAAACTTTGTAATTTTATGAGGTCCCATTTGTCAATTCTTGATCTTAGAGCATAAGCTATTGGTGTTCTGTTCAGGAAATTTTCCCCTGTGCCCATATGTTCAATATTCTTCCCTAGTTTCCTTTCTATTAGTTTCAGTGTGTCTGGTTTTATGTGGAGGTCCTTGATCCACTTGGAATTGAGCTTAGTGCAATGAGATAAGAATGGGTCAATTTGCATTCTTCTGCATGTTGACTTCCGGTTGAGCCAGCACATTTGTTGAAAAGGCTATCTTTTTTCCACTGGATGGTTTTAGCTCCTTTGTCAAAGATCAAGTGACCATAGGAGTGTGGATTCATTTCTGGGTCTTCAATTCTGTTCCATTGATCTACATGCCTGTCACTATACCAATACCATGCAGTTTTTAACACTATTGCTCTGTAGTACAGCTTGAGGTCCGGGATACTGATTCCCCCAGAAGTTCTTTTACTCTTCAGAATAGTTTTAGCTATCCTGGAATATTGACCCAGAATCTTGGAATACCCAAGACACAATTCACAAATCAATAGATTACCAAGAAGATGGAAGGAGAGACCCCTGGTCCTGGAAAGACTGGATGTAGGTATTACCAGGATAGAGAAGCTAGAGGGGGTTGAATGGAGAACAGAGGGATGGAAGGGGGCTTATGGAACTTTCTGGGAGGGAGGAAACGGGAAAGGGGAAATCATTTGGAATGTAAATAAAAAAACCTTAGGAAAAATGTTTCTAATTGCATTGAAGGTTATGTCGTTATAATCTAACAATTAAGCTTAAGTTATTGAGGATTTAGGAAAATGGTGTATGATCTAAGAAAATGTTTTTAGCTTGGTAATGCAAGTCATGAAAGAAATTGATTCTTATCTCTGAACTCATCAAGATAGGATAAATAGTAGAATACTTTCTCCAATGTTGCTAAATAAATATGGATGGATTGGATGTTGTGAATGCAAATCTTACCTGTTAGTTTCCATAATTGTTACTATTGTATATATTTTATTTTTATAAGAGATAGTCTTTAACTATACTAAAAGGAAGAATCTCTTGTGGAATGTATGGAAGCATCATCTCTCAATAAAATGCTGATGGCCTCTTAGCATAGGCAGGAAATAGGGAGCTGGAAGTTCTATTACAGACAGAGGATTTCAGGAATAGCATCAGATGCAGGAGATTTCCCCCCAAACTCTCAGGAAGATGGCCTCATGAAACTGAAGTAGAGGTAACTAGCCTTATAGCATGACTTAGACAAATTTAAATGGGATAACTGAGTCATGATCTAGTGGGAATGAACCAAAGCTATTGACCTATCCATTTATTCAAGTAAAAGAAGTCTTAGAGTCATTATTTTGGTGGAGAGGGTATGAGTAGAAAAGCCTGCAGTTAGAACTCAGTGAGACTCTTGGAGAAAACTAACTTTTCAAAAGATACTGTTTTAATGCAGAAATCCATGTCCACCATTACTTTTGAGATTTCAAGTAATTTTTTTTGAATTTTCTTTTAAACCATATTTTCCCAAACTGAAAGAAATTAAGGAATAGAAGTAGTATGAGGAATGTTCTTCTCCTTCCATCTTCTCCCTTTCTGTATCACCTTCAAATTTATTAATTCATTCATTTATTCATATATACATTCAGTGTAGAGCAACACCATTAAACATTTTCTTTATTTTCTTCAATTGAACATTTATTTATTTAATTTATTTATTTATTTATTCATTCACTTATTTATTTAGTCATTGGTTTTTGGATATCCTTACAAGATCTGAAAAAAATTTCAATTTTCATATAATCCTAGGCAAATTGTTAATAACTTTATTCCCTTTATATTTTTGTTTTTAAGATGGCAAAGGAGCATTAGAAAGGTAATTGGAATTGTGACCAATATTTGCATTTGAAATACAGGTTGTGATCAGCCATAAAGAGACAGTTGGAAGTCTAGCCAGTATATAAGCCAATCCCTGTTTTCAGTTCTGAGAATGGCTGATTGGAGATTGGATTCTGCAACTGTAAAGCCAACTGTCTTCTAGGGCTTGACCTTTAGACTCTCATCATATCCATAGTTGATCTTCTCTAGGTTACACATTGTAAAATAAAATTGTTTAATGACCTATATTTGCAGGTCCCAAAAAATAAGGTGTCAGATGAGAGGACCTAGGATTGGAGGAAAGAGAAAAGCTTGGACCAGGAAATCTTATATAAGGTGATGACTATTGTAAGCAAGTTTATTAAACAGTAAAGCATCCTATATACTGTTTAGGGGAGCAATGAAAGAAAAGATATAAAACAGACACTACTGTGGTACATACTATTTTGGGTTATTTTATCCACTTAGACCATATAGTTACTAGATAAACGACCATATATTTATAATAACCCTTAAAGCACTAGAGGTGGATGATAACGCTTTATAATATTTTGTCTACTTCCCTGTCAATAACCTCAAGGTATCACTTGTACTGTTCAACTTGGGCTGCTCCTACTCCAACAGTTCTGCCCTTATGACAATGGGCTCATAACCCACCTACCCCATGATGGCTTCTTTCTTCCTCCTCCCTTCTCTTTTCCTGGTCTCTGCTCAAGAGGTCAAGCCTGGGAACCTTTATTCCACCCACTCTTTTCTGCCCGTCCCAAGCTGTAGGCCAGAGTAGTGTTTACCAAATAACTACATCTCAGAATAAGGTTTCCAGAAACTGAAACTTTGATTCCTTTGAGGTACTGGCTCCAGTCCTAGATTGGCCTTGTCAAGCCCACTCCTGCACAAAGACACAGAACTAATAATGACTTGATCATTTCATCCGGGCCTCAGAAAGGCTTGGGTAATTCTGGCTCCTGATAGTTTAGAGTCTGTAATTTGTCTTTATTATAAATAGTGCTACATTGTTTAAATTTGGGAGTATTCACTTTTTAAATGTCCTTTCCTATTTTCACATTTATACCAGCAATATTATCTCCTTCATAGACAATTTTTTACTCAGTTGTACAATAACAAAAGAGTTCTGTAACATGAGCTTTGGTTTACAATAAGAAACACAAGAACATACTAATATTCCTAAACTTAATGGACTTAATCATTCATAAAACCTAATATTGTAAGGGTCCATGAATCACTGAAAAATGACACTCCAGATACAAATAGTGTGAAAAAGCAAGTTCATTCTGGAGAAACACCACATGGTGGGGTCTCTCATTCATCAAAATGGCTACCCTGGAGAGAACTCAGGTTCAATTTAAAGCAGATTAAGGGAATTTTAGGGATGGGTAGGGAAAATTTATCTTAATTGGTTGGCTCTATCTCTAGTGGTATGGGTGGCTCTGTAATTGAATACGGTTTTGGGACTTTCCAAAACCATTGCTGGGGACTTGGGAACTTTCCAGACTCAGCATTCTTCCCTCAGGGCAGATAGTGGCGCCACTGCTAATTGGCTACCCAAAAGCTCTGTTGTTGTTTTTGTTTGTTTGTTTGTTTTTGTTTTTTCCAAGAACTGGCTTATTCAGTTCTGAGAAATAGAATCTTAAGTTTAGTCTCCTGAACTTGCATTTCTCAGAGTGTCATGGAGTCAGCCTGGCTCAATTGTCTTAATGTGGGCCTATTATTATTATTATTATTAATATTATTATTATTATTACTATTTTCTATATTTTTTATTTACATTCCAAATGATTTACACTTTTCCATTTCCTCCCTCCCTAAAAGTCCTGTAAGCCCCCTTCCCACCCTCTGTTCCCCATACAACCCCCTCTCACTTCTCTATCCTGGTATTCCACTACATCCAGTCTTTCCAGGACTAGGGGTCTCTCCTTTCATCTTATTGGAAATCTAATGATATGTGAATAGCGTCTTGGGTATTCCAAGATTCTGGGTAAATATCTCCTTATCAGTGACTGCATACCATGTGTGTTCTTTTGTGATTGGGTTACCTCACTAAGGATGATATTTTCCAGTTCTGACCATTGCCTAAGAATTTCATGAATTCATTGTTTTTAATTGCAAAGTAATATTCCATTGTGTAAATATACCACATCTTCTGAATCCATTCCTCCATTGAGGGACATCTGGATTCTTTAAAGCTTCTGGCTATTATAAATAAGGCTGCTATGAATATAGTGGAGCATATGTCCTTCTTGCATGGAGCCTCTCTGTATATGCCCATGAGTGGTATAGCAGGACCTCCAGGAGTGTAATGTCCAGCTTTCTGAGGAACTGCCAGACAGCTTTCCAGAGTGGTCATACCAGCTTGCAATCCCACCAGCAGGGGAGGAGTGTTCCTCTTTCTCCACATCCTGGCCAACACCTGCTATCTCCCTTGTTTTTGATTTTAGCCATTCTGACTGGTGTGAGGTAGAATCTCAGGGTTGTTTTGATTTGCATTTCCCTAATGACTAAGGATGATGAACATTTCTTTAGGTGCTTCTCAGCCATTAGACAGTCTTCAGGTGAGAACTCTTTGTTTAGCTCTGTACCCCATTTTTAATAGGGTTATTTGGCTCTCTGGAGTCTAACTTCTTGAGTTCCCCATATATATTGGATATTAGCCCTCTGTTGGATGTAGGGTTGGTAAAGATCTTTTCCCAGTTAGTTGCTTGCCGCTTTGTCCTTTTGACAGTGTCCTTTGCCTTACAGAAACTTTGTAATTTTATGAGGTCCCATTTGTCAATTCTTGATCTTAGAGCATAAGCTATTATTGGTGTTCTGCTCAGGAAATTTTCCCCTGTGTCCATATGTTCAAGGTTCTTCCCTAGTTTGTTTTCTATTAGTTTCAGTGTGTCTGGTTTTATGTGGAGGTCCTTGACGACTTGGAATTGAGCTTAGAGCAAGGAGATAAGAGTAGATCAACCATTAGATATTCTTCAGGTGAGAACTCTTTGTGTAGCTCTGTACCCCATTTTTTAATAGGGTTACTTGCCTCTCTGGAGTTTAACTTCTTGAGTTCTTTGTATATCTTGGATATTAGCCCTCTGTCGGATGTAAGGTTGGTAAAGATCATTTCCCAGTTAGTTGGTTGCCGCTTTGTCTTTTTGACGGTGTCTTTTGCCTTGCAAAAACTTTGTAATTTAATGAGGTCCCATTTGTCTAATGGCTGAGAAGCACCTAAAGAGATGTTCATCATCCTTAGTCATTAGGGAAATGCAAATCAAAACAACCCTGAGATTCCATCTCACACCAGTCAGAATGGCTAAGATCAAAAACACAGGAGACAGCAGTTGTTGGCGAGGATGTGGAGAAAGAGGAACACTCCTCCACTGCTGGTGGAATTGCAGGCTGGTACAACCACTCTGGAAAGCAGTCTGGCGGCTCCTCAGAAAACTGGGCATGACACTTCCGGAGGATCCGGCTATACCACTCCTGGGCATATACCCAGAGACTTTACCTGCATG
The DNA here is from genome assembly GCA_036184795.1 of Tokudaia tokunoshimensis. Lineage (NCBI taxonomy): Eukaryota > Metazoa > Chordata > Mammalia > Rodentia > Muridae > Tokudaia > Tokudaia tokunoshimensis. Next base: position 115,777,486 of record BTHU01000003.1, on the reverse strand, counting down.
CAATAAGGACACATGCTCCACTATATTCATAGCAGCCTTATTTATAATAGCCAGAAGCTGGAAAGAACCCAGATGTCCCTCAACGGAGGAATGGATTCAGAAGATGTGGTATATTTACACAATGGAATACTACTCTGCAATTAAAAACAATGAATTCACGAAATTCCTAGGCAAATGGTCAGAACTTGAAAATATCATCCTTAGTGAGGTAACCCAATCACAAAAGATCACACATGGTATGCAGTCACTGATAAGGGGATATTGACCCAGAATCTCAGAATACCCTAGACACAATCAGCATATCAATAGATTTCTAAAAAGATGGAAGGAGAGACCCCTGGTCCTGGAAAGACTGGATGTAGGGGAACGCCAGGACAGAGTAATGAGAGGGGGTTGAATGGAGAAAAGAGGGAGGGAAGGGGGCTTATGGGACTTTCGGGGAGGGAGGAAACGGGAAAGGGGAAGTGATTTGGAATGTAAATTAAAAAAATAAAATTAAATAAAATAAAAAAATAAATAAATAAATTAAAAAAAAAAAGAGTAGATCAATTTGCATTCTTCTGCATATTGACCTCCAGTTGAGCCAGCACTATTTGTTGAAAAGGCTATCTTTTTTCCACTGGATGGTTTTAGCTCCTTTGTCAAAGATCAAGTGACCATAGGAGTGTGGATTCATTTCTGGTTCTTCAATTCTGTTCCATTGATCTACATGCCTATCACTATACCCATACCATGTAGTTTTTAACACTATGGTCTGTAGTACAGCTTGAGGTCCAGGATACTGATTCCCCCAGAAGTTCTTTTACACTTGAGAATAGTTTTAGCTATCCTGGGTTTTCTTATATTCCTCATGAATTTTTAAATTGGTCTTTCTAACTGTATGAAGAATTTTGATGGGGATTGCATTGAATCTGCATATTGCTTTTGGCAAGATGGTGATTTTTACTATATTAATCCCGCCAATCCATGAGCATGGCAGATTTTTCCATCTTCTGAGGTCTTCTTCAATTTCTTTCTTCAGAGACTTGAAGTTCTTGTCATACAGATCTTTCACTTGTTTGGTTAGAGTCATACTTTATATTGATTGTGGCTATTGTGAAGGGTATCATTTCTCTTACTTCTTTCTCAGCCTGCTTATCCTTTGAGTATAGGAAGGCTACTGATTTGCTGGTGTTGATTTTATATCCGGCCACTTTGCTGAAGATGTTTATCAGCTGTAGGAGTTCTCTGCTGGAGTTCTATGGCTCGCTTAAGTATACTATCATATGGTCTGCAAATAGTGATAGTTTGACTTCTTCCTTTCCAATTTGTATCCCTTTGACCTCCTTTTGTTGTCTAATTGCTCTAGCTAGAACTTCAAGTACTATATTGAAAAGATATGGAGAGAGAGGGCAGCCTTGTCTAGTCTCTGATATTAGTAGGATTGTTTCAAGTTTCTCTCCATTTAGATTGATGTTGGCTACTGGTTTGCTGTAAATTGCTTTTACTATGTTTAGATATGGGCCTCAAATTCCTGATCTTTCCAAGACCTTTGACATGAAAGGATGTTGAATTTTGTCAAATGCTTTCTCCTAATCTAATGAAATGACCATGTGTTTTTTTTTTCTTTGAGATTGTTTATGTAGTGGATTACATTGAAGGACTTCCTTATATTGAACCATTCCTACATCCCTGGGATGAAGCCTACCTGATCGTGGTGAATGATCCTTTTGATGTGTTCTTGGATTAGGTTGGCAAGAACTTTATTGATTTAATTTTGGTATTTGGTATCTGTCTAGGAAATTGTCCATTTCCTCCAGATTTTCTAGCTGTGTTGAATATAGGCTTTTGCAGTAGGATCTGATGATTTTTTTTTATATCCTCATTTTCTGTTGTTATCTCTTCCTTTTTGTTTCTGATTTTGTTAATTTAGATAACTTCTCTGTGCCCTCTGGCTAGTATGGCTAAGGGCTTATCTATCTTTTGATTTTCTCAAAGAACCAACTCCTAGTTTTGTTGATTCTTTGTATGGTTTATTTGTTTTTACTTGATTAATTTCAGCCCTGAGTTTGATGATTTCCTGCCTTCTACTACTCTTGGGTGTATTTGCTTATTTTTGTTAAAGGGCTTTCAGGTGTGCCAGTAAGCTGCTAGTGTATGCTCTCTCCTGTTTCTTTTTGGAGGCACTTAGGGCTATGAATTTTCCTATTAGCACCACTTTCATTGTGTCCCATAAATTAGGGTAGGTTGTGCTTTCATTTTCATTAAATTTTAAAAAGTCTTTGATTTCTTCCTTTATTTCCTTCTTGATCAAGGTATCATTGAGTAGAGCATTGTTCAGCTTCCATGTTTAGGTTGGCTTTCTGTTGTTTTTGTTGTTGTTGAAGACCACCCTTATTCCATAGTGATCTGATAGGAGGCAACGGATTAGTAGGATCTTCTTATATCTGTTGAGGTCTGTTTTGTGACCATTTATATGGTCGATTTCTGAGAAGGTACCATGAGGTGTTGAGAAGAAGGTATATTCTTTTGCTTTAGGATCAAATGTTCTATATATATCTGTTAGTTCCATTTGGTCCAAGGCTTCGATTAGTTTCACTGTGTCCCTGTTTAGTTTCTTCTTTCCTGAACGATCCATTTCAGAGAGCGGGGTGTTGAAGTCACCCACTATTATTGTGTAAGGTGCTATGTGAGTTTTGAGCTTTAGTAAAGTTTCTTTTACAAATGAGGGTGCCCTTGCATTTGGAGCATAGATATTCCGAATTGAGAGTTCTTCTCGGTGGATTTTTCCTTTGATCAGTATGTAGTGTCCTTCTGTGTCTTTTTTGATGAATTTAGGTTGAAAGTCAATTTTATCTGATATCATTATTGCTACTCTGGCTTGTTTCCTGGGACCATTTGCTTGTAAAATTGTTTTCCAGCCTTTTACTCTTAGGTAGTGTTTGTCTTTGACACTGAGGTGCGTTTCCTGCATGCAACAAAATGCTGGGTCCTGTTTACATAATCAGTCTATTAGTTTATGTCTTTTTATTGGGGAGTTGAGATTATTGATATTAAGAGAGATTAAGGAATAGTGATTATTGCCACCTGCTATTTTTGATGCTATCTTTATGTATGTGTGGTTATCTACTTTTGGGTTTGATGAAAGAAGGTTACTATTTCATATTTTCCAGGGTGTAGTTTCTCTCCTTGTATTGGCGATTTCCACCTATTATCATTTGCAGGGCTGGGTTTGTGGGAAGATATTGTGTAAATTTGGATTTATCATGGAATATCTTGGTCTCTCCATCTATAGTGATTGAGAGTTTTGCTGGGTATAGTGGTCTAGGCTGGCATTTGTGTTCTCTTAGAATCTGTATGAGATCTTCCCAGGATCTTCTGTCTTTCATAGTCTCTGGTGAGAAGTCTGATGTGATTCAGATAGGTCTTCCTTTATATGTTACTTGGGCCTTTTTCTCTTACTTCTTTTAATATTCTTTCTCTGTTTAGTATATTTGGTGTTTTGATTATTATGTGACAGGAGATATTTCTGTTCTGTTCCAGTCTGTTTGGAGTTCTGTAGGCTTCTTGAACGTTCATCGTCATCTCTCTCTTTAGGTTAGGGAAGTTTTCCTCCATAATTTTGTTGAAGATATTTACTGGTCCTTTAAGTTGCAAATCTTCACTCTCATCTATACCTATAATCCTTAGGTTTGGTCTTCTCATTGTGTCCTGGATTTCCTGGATGTATTGGGTTACAGGTTTTTTTGCATTTTGCATTTTCTTTGACTGTGGAGTTGAAGCTTTCTATGATATCTTCAGCACCTGAGATTCTTTCTTCCATCTCTTGTATTCTATTGTTGATGTTTGCATCTATGACTCCTGATTTCTTCCCAAGGTTTTCTATCTCCAAAGTTGTCTCCCTTTGTGATTTCTTAGTCATTTCTACTTCCTTTATTAGATTCTGGATGGATTTGCTCAGATCCTTCACTTGTTTGTTTTTATTTTCCTGTATTTCTTAAGATGTTTTTGCATTTCCTCTTTCAGGATTTCTGCCTGTTGACCCAAGTTCTCCTGTATTTCTTTAAGCAATTTTTGTGTTTCCTCCTTATGGGCTTCTATCTGTTGATCCATATTCTCCTGCATTTCTTTAAGCGATTTTTGTGGCTCCTTTGTAAGGGCATCTCCCTGTTGATTCATTTCTTTAAGCGATTTTTGTGTTGCCTCCTTATGGGCCTCTATCTTTTGACCCATATTCTTCTGCATTTCTTCAAGTGATTTTTGTGTTTCCTTTGTAAGGACATCTACGCTTTGATTCATTTCTTTAAGCAATTTTTGTGTTGCCTCCTTATGGGTCTCCATTAGTTGACCCATATTCTCTTGCATTTCTCTAAGCGATTTTTGTGTTTCCAAGAGCTTCTACCCGTTGATTCATGTTCTCCTGTATTTCTTTATGAGATTTATTTGTGTCCTTCTTGAAATCCTCTAATAGCATCATGAGAAGTGATTTTAAAACCAGATCTTGCCTTTCGGGTGTGATGAGGTATCCAGGACTTGCTGCTGTTGGAGAGTTGGGTTCGGATGGTGCCATACTGCCTTGATTTTTGTTAGTAACGTTCCTACACTTGCCTTTTGCCATCTGGTTACCTCTGGTGTTAGTTGGTCTTGCTGTCACTGGCTGTTGGTTGGACCTCCTGTGAGCCTGCAAGGCTATTTCTGCCCCTCCTGGACGACCGGGATTCCCCTGGCACTGATTGCTGAGGGGCTGCCCTGTCCTGAGTGACTTTGGAGCCCTGATGTGCCTTGCCCCATTTGATGTTATATTGGGGAATCCCTGCACATCCGAACGCTCAGTGTAGTCAATCCCTGGAGCAGAGGTCGCCAAGGGGAGGCTGATGTGCTCCCTCCCTGTGTGGGTGCGTTCTTTCCCAGTGGGGGTCCCTCTGCAGGGCAGATGTCCCACAGCCGAGCTGGCTCATAGGTGACCACATAACTGCTTAGCTCTTGGGAGCAGGGAGCACACAAGCTGGCTCAGTCCCAAGCCATATTATGCTTGGTTGTCCCTGCGCCTGGAGGTCCCAATTGCTCTGTTGCTGAAGCAAAGATGGCTGAGTGCACTGTGCACCTTCTCATCACATATCACTCTGCAGGGCTGATGGCCCAATGTGGGCCTTCAAACCAGAAATGTCAACCATAATTTCAAGTTTCTAAATATCTATGGAAAATAAGAAAAGATATTTAGATAATCTGTTACATATAAATCTATCCTAACAAGTCACCTCATATATGATTTGTCTTTCAGCTATCATTTTTATATCCACATCCCATATAAATGCACGAGAGGCTGGGGAGTTGCATGATTTTTATGGGATTGGCTGATTTCTAAATAGATCTGTTTCAATCCCTTCACCAACCTACTTGCACCATATCCTTTTTTTTTTAATTTTCTATATATTTTTTTTCATTTACATTCCGAATGATTTCCACTTTCCCAGTTCCACCCTCCCCGAAAGTCCCATAAGCCCTCTTCCCTCCCCTTGTTGCCCATTCATCCTCCTCTTGCTTCTCTGTTCTGGTATTCCCCCACATCCAGTCTTTCCAGGATCAGGGGTCTCTCCTTCCATCTCCTTGGAAATCTATTGATATGTGAATTGTGTCTTGGGTATTTCGAGATTCTGGGTTAATATCCTCTTATCAGTGACTGCATACCATGTGTGATTGGGTTACCTCACTAAGGATGATATTTTCAAGTTCTGATCATTTGCCTAAGAATTTCATGAATTCATTGTTTTTAATTGCAGAGTAGTATTCCATTGTGTAAATATACCACATCTTCTGAATCCATTCCTCCGTTGAGGGACATCTGGGTTCTTTCCAGCTTCTGGCTATTATAAATAAGGCTGCAATGAACACAGTGGAACATGTGTCCTTATTGCATGCAGGGGAAGCGTCTGGGTATATGCCCAGGAGTGCTGTAATAGAATCCTCTGGGAGTGTCATGCCCAGTTTTCTGTGGAGCCACCATATACTTTAAAACAGCAATTTGCCATGAAACACTATCACAAAGGATACTTTCTATAACTTTGAATCAACAATATATCCTGTGCTAGACACTCTTAATATTCCTCAGAAATCCAGACCTATAACTTTCTATCATTTTGAAAGTCTACTTTCTATGCCTTACTGCCTTTTAGAAGCTACTTTTAGAACATTTCTCCTGTAAAGTTTCCATGTTTCTTCTGCTTATTCTACCATTTAGTAAGCCAGGATGTAAAAAATGCAGTTAAATTTTTGAATGGGACAATCAAAAGCTAAAGTCATTCAAATTCTTCACCCACAGTCATGATTAGAGTCATGTATATTGTAACTTGTGGAATTAGCTTTTCAGAGTTCTCCTGTCTCCTGGGAGATTCTTTCCAGTGTCATTATGTCCACCTGTCTACTGGACTCACTAATATACTGTAGTTTTACTGAATGGGCTGCGTTCTAACCAAAGTGCTGGTTATTGTCATGTGTCCTAGAATGTCTTTGAGGGTTGTTATTTTGTTTGGATATTGCTTGTTTGCATCATTTTTTGTTTATATATTGAGAGCAATAGAGCTAAATTTTTTTTATTATTATTATTTTTTAATTTACATTCCAAATCACTTCCCCTTTCCCGTTTCCTCCCTCCCCGAAAGTCCCATAAGCCCCCTTCCCTCCCTCTTTTCTCCATTCAACCCCCTCTCGTTACTCTGTCCTGGCGTTCCCCTACATCCAGTCTTTCCAGGACCAGGGGTCTCTCCTTCCATCTTTTTAGAAATCTATGGATATGCGGATTGTGTCTAGGGTATTCCGAGATTCTATAAGACTGCTTGAAATGTTATATTAGGCCTCATGGGATGGTTCAGTAGTTAAAAGTGTTTGCAGCAGTCAACTTGATTTTGACATCTTGAACTCCCATGGTGGAAGAAAAGAAGTAACCACTGCAGAGTATCATTTGAGGTCTACACAGGAACTGTGAGATACATGTATATAAGAATAATAAAAAATATGTAGTTAATGCTTGCTAGCATATTGATAAATGCACTTGGCCAATTGTAAGTAAAATATATATTATAGAACCTTGATTAAATATGATGTGTCTACATTTTAATCTTTACTCTCCTGATTAAAACTCATTTTTAAAATTAGTACGTTAACTTACATATTACTTATTAAACCATAATCACAAGGCATCTGCCTTCCTGAAGTTTACCAAAATGCTTCTGTAGCTCATAATTGCCATTAGTTCTATTCTTTGTTTTAGCTTTACTTTACTTCAGTGTGTGTTAATATGTATATATGATTTTTCCTAAAGTGCACAAATTATACTTTGTTCAACAATTATTTTATCTTGTAATAATACTGCATAATAGATTTGCAAACCTGAAATGCACACATTACTTATTAAGTGAAGGGAAGTCTGCAGTTTTTTTTGTTGTTGTTGTTGTTATTGTGCAGTAGTTTTTTTTATTTATTTATTTTATTTTATTTTTTTCAATTTACATTCCAAATCATTTCCCCTTTCCCGTTTCCTCCCTTCCCGAAAGTCCCATAAGCCCCCTTCCCTCCCTTTTTTCTCCATTCAACCCCCTCTCGTTTCTCTGTCCTGGCGTTCCTCTACATCCAGTCTTTCCAGGACCAGGGATCTCTCCTTCCATTTTCTTAGAAATCTATTGATATGCGGATTGTGTCTAGGGTATTCTGAGATTCTGGGTCAATATCCCCTTATCAGTGACTGCATACCATGTGTGTTCTTTTGTGATTGGGTTACCTCACTAAGGATGATATTTTCAAGATCTGACCATTTGCCTAGGAATTTCGTGAATTCATTGTTTTTAATTGCAGAGTAGTATTCCATTGTGCAGATATACCACATCTTCTGAATCCATTCCTCCGTTGAGGGACATCTGGGTTCTTTCCAGCTTCTGACTATTATAAATAAGACTGCTATGAACATAGTGGAGCATGTGTCCTTATTGCATGCAGGTAAAGCCTCTGGGTATATGCCCAGGAGTGGTATAGCCGGATCCTCAGGGAGTGTCATGCCTAGTTTTCTGAGGAACCGCCAGACTGCTTTCCAGAGTGGTTGTACCAGCTTGCAATTCCACCAGCAGTGGAGGAGTGTTCCTGTAGTTTTTAAAGAAATCCCTGTTTGAAGTCATATGTTAAGGAGGAAAGTTAATCTAAAATGAATGGATGAGTCTAAATGTATTTACAAGGATAATTTTATGTAGCTGTCAGACTGATAACCTAAAGTGCATTAGATCCACCACCAGACACAATATATTTCTCTTGTTAGATACTAACATAAATATATATTTCGCTTTTTAAATGAATGAGCAATTCATCTAAATTTAATATTTCAATTTTATACTATGGTGTGCACAACTCCACTTACAAATATTATCTCCTTCTAAGTTTCTGTATATTATATACTGTGTAGTAATATGAGTATGTTTTTTCATTTGAATAGCAGTTACTCCTTTTAATCTGTAAATATTAAGTAGCTAAACACCTGAAATATCTGTAGAAAACATTTCTTTTCTGTACTGAAAAAAGTATTTGCTTACCCCTTTTGTTAGTATTTTTATTATTATGATAAAACACCATGAACAAAGAAAAGGTTGAGGAGGAAAAAGTTTATTTCATTCACTATTCCATAAAACAGTTTATTAACAAAAGCAGTGATATCAGGGGCTCACGCAAGATAGGAACCTGGAGGCATGAGCTGATGCAGAGGTCATTGAGTGGTGTTGCTTACTGTTTTGCTCTTTGTGACTTCTTCATATTGCTTTCTTATAGAACCCAGGACTATAGTGGCTGGGTCCTGCCATATTAATGACTAATTAAGAAATGTCTTACAACTACATCTTATAGAGGTATTTTCTCAATTTGAATTTCCCTCCTTTCAGATAATCTTAAATTGACATAAGATTAGCCAGCACACTTATTGTAAAAGTAACTTTTATTTGCCTGAAGCAATTGTCATCTCAGAGGCTTACTGCTAAATAAGCTCAAGCATTAGCTCTTTCAGAGCTCTTTTTTTATAAGATACATTCTTTATTTACATTTCAAATGTTGTCCCCTTTCCTGGTTCCCCCTCCCCTTCCCCAATCAACCCTCCCTCACTTCCCTGTCATGGTATTCCTCTACACTATGGCATCAAGTCTTTCCAGGACCAAGCGCATCTCCCTTTCTTTTTTTTTTTTTTTTTTTTTTTTGGTTTTTCGAGAGAGGGTTTCTCTGTGTAATCCTGGATGTCCTAGAACTCACTCTGTAGACCAGGCTGGCCTCGAACACAGAGATCCGCCTGCCTCTGCCTCCCAAGTGCTGGGATTAAAGGCGTGCACCACCACTGCCCAGTGGGCCTCTCCTTCTTTTGGTGTCTAACAAGACAATCCTCTGCTACCTATGAGTCTGGAGCCATGGGTAACTTCATTTGTACTCTTTGGCTGATGGTTTTGTCCCTGGGAGCTCTGGGAGTACTGTGTGACTCATATTGTTGTTCCTCCTGTGGTGCTGCAAACCCCTTCAGCTCCTTGGGTCCTTTCTCTAGCTCTTCCATTGGGGACCCTGTGCTCAGTTCAATGGCTAGCTGAGAATGGCCTCCTCTGTATTTGTCATGCACTAGGAGAGTCTCCCAGGTGAAAGCTATATCTGGCTCCAGTCAGCCAGCACTTGTGGCATCCACAATAGTGTCTGGGTTTTGTGACTGTATATAGGATGGATCCCTGGGTGTGGTAGTCTCTGGATGGTCTTTTCCTCAGATTTGTTCCACCTTTTGTCTCTGCATCTCCTTCTGTGGGTATTTTTTCCCCTTTCTACAAAGGACCCAAGGATCCATACTTTGTTCTTCCTCCTTCTTTTGCATCATTTGATATGTGAAATGTGTCTTGGGTATTCCAAGCTTATGGGCTAATATCTACTTATCAGTATTATTGGCTGTTTCAACTCAGCTGTTCTTGCTCAAACTCCTCTCCAAGTTAACTGATTCAGTCTGGTTTCTCTCAGGTTCTCACTGAATTGCTCTGCTTGGTCTCAAACTAACTCTGATAATTGGTTCTAATATTCTGGTTCATTTTTATTCTCTGGCTTCAACTGCCTCTGCTGATTTGCACTAAACTGTATGAACTCATGGACAAACTGAACTCCACTGTACCATGCTCCCTGCACTGACTCCCAACTCACCGACTCAACTCAACTGCACTTTCTATAACTGAATGAACAGAACATACTGAACTGCCCTCCAATTAAACATCACTTTCAATCAAACTATCCTTATTTTCATTGTTTGGGATTGAATCTATGTACTAAGGGCATATCTGTGTTCCAGCCAGATCATATTGTAATCCACAACATGTCTGTATTCCAGCTGGATCACACAGACATGGAAGATCCTTGAATATGATCGCTTGCCAGAGGAACCATGTTGCTGGATTAAAATTCCTCTACACCTATGATATAGAAAATATTCATTATATACAATGATATAGAAACATATACTTATCCAATTTTCAAATTATTTTAAGTAACAAATAATTGATTTTCCTTGTTATGCTGAGAAAATTTAATGAACCTAAGAACACAATTTTTGCTATTTAAAATCAAGTATCAATAAAAATCTTAAAACCTTTTATTCAGAGATGTTACTGCATGTATCCAATGCATTTTGGTCATGTCCACATCTCTCTCCAACTCTCCTTTCACCCTCGCAACTATCTTCTCCCAAATTAATGTCCTGTGGTTTTACTTTTATTATATAGTCTCAGTGATTCTAAATAGGATTGGCACATGTGTATGGGGCCATCTACAGAGCATAGACTATGCTACCATCGTTCATGCCATTGAAAATCATTGATTTTCCCTCCCAGCAGCCATAGGAAATAGATCGTAGCTAAGAGCTCTACCATATATTGAAATGTTGACTGATTTGATCTTGCATAGGTCTTGTACAGGAAACCTTAACTATTATGAATCTGTGGATGTAATGACTCTGTTATATCTACAAAACACTGCTTCACATCAGTTCTCCCTGCCTCTTGACGTATTTATGTTTCTCTATTTTTCCTGAACTTTGGGGAGAAGAAATAGGTTATAAAAGTCACATTTAGTATCATATTCTCCACACTTATCTTTTATTTTCACTTTGACCAACTTCAAATCCCTCTAGTAACCACTGTTCACTTCATAAAGAAGCTTATCTGATAAGACCTGAGACCTGCAAGTTACCCACTAGAACGTGATAATAAGACCCAGTGGTTGATGACGTTGCTTAAATCTGTCACAAAACATGAAGAAACGAATCTGGTGCTAATATGAAAATATCCTTTCTGATTTCCAGGAGTTATAGAGCCAAAGATGCTAAGCAAGCAAGTGCAAGAGAAAACTCAACTAAAGTCTTACAAAGTTGTGAACCCTGACAGCTAAAATAATAACTGGGATAATGAGATGTGTCCACTGGTACGATAGTAGTATGATGTAAGAAGGAGAATCAAATAGTTTGTCATTTGGTTCACAGCTATCTCTCTAAGGAAAAAGTATTCCCCATAATGAAAATTTAACTTTTAAGAAAGCATGCTATGTTATATAAATAATATAAATTCATATGTCTTATGTAAAATCTAACATTTTGTTATTCTTTTTCTAAATTTATTTATTCTTCTCTCATACAATTTCTTTCCTCCCCTTCCACCAATTTTCTCCCCCAAGATCTACTCCTCCTTCATTTCTCTTCAGAAGAGGGCAGGTCTCCATGGATTATCAAACAGGTATGCCAAAAAACTTATAAGACTAGCACAAACCCTCATATCAAGGCTGTATGAGGTAACCCAGAGGATGAACAGGGTCCCAAGTACAGCCAAAGGAATCAGAGAGAACCCGTCCCACTTCCACTATTAGGAGTCTCCAAAAACCACTAAGATAACAACAATAGTATATATATAGAGAATCTAAGTCAGACCTATACAAGCTCCTGTGATTGCTGTTTCAATTTCTTTGAGCCCCCATGTGCCCGAATGAGTTAATTCTGTAGGCTATGCTCTCTTGTGGTTCTCGAACCCTATGGTTCTGACAATATCTTCCCACTACTGTAGGGTTTGTTGAGCTCCATGTAGGGTTTGGCTATGTGTTTCTGCATCTGCTTGCATCAGTTCCTGGATGAAGTCTCTATGATGATTATTAGGCTGGGCACTGATCTATGAGCATAACCAAATATCATTTGGAATCATTTCATTAACTTTTCTTTCTAATCATGTTTGGTTCTATCCTAGGTCTCTGGGCAATCCAATGTTTGCTTCCTGGCTATCCAGCCAGTTTCATGCATAGGCTCCCTCTCCTGGGATGAACCTCAATTTCAGCCAGTCATTATTGTCCATTTCCACACATTCTGTACCACCATTATTCTAGCATATCTTGTAGGCAGCACCAATTGTAGGTCAAAGGTAATGTGGCTAGGTTGAGTCCCAACACTGGAAGCCCTGCCTTATTAGAGAAGAGGTCCCGTTTAGGCTTCATATTCCCCATTACTAGGAGTCTTTACAAGGTTCACCCTGGAGGATTCCAAGTTTTTTCTGCACTAGATTCTCACATAGCTCCCTGCCCCAAATACTTCCCAATTCCAGTTGTCTCTCCCTGTACTCTTATTCTTGATCCTCTCCCCATCTGATACCTCCTTTCCCATACCCTCCTACCACCAGTCCATCAACAAATTCTCTTTTATTTCTCCTTAAGAGACACCACATGTATCTTCTTTTGAGCTCTCCTTGCTACTTACCCTCTCTGTGTTTGTGGATTGTAGTATGACCATCCTTTACTTAACAGCTATTGTCCACTTATAAGTGACTATATAGTATGTTTTTGTTTCTGAATCTGGGTTATGTTGAGACCTGCATCCTAACCCCAGCATAACTGTAGCCATTTTGACCATATCTGCCAGCTATTTCATATTGTTGATGTAATATACCTGCCAGTTGGCTCAGAGCAAGGTCATGCTGATCACAAATCCTATAATGTTCTATAGGAGGTTTATTAATCTTAATAAATTCCACACAGCTTTTTATGGGACCCATCAAATGAAAGGTCAATATGAACTGTTCTGTCTAAAATAGTTTGAGTCATAACTGACCACCTGGCAGCAATTCCTGCACCTGCATATGGGTTCACTGGTCTGGGGCGGGGGTATAAAACTTTTTAAGCTGACAGAGAAAGATTTTTGGGGCTGTAGCCTCAGCCCCCAAATTCTGAGCTCCCACCCTGATCAATCACCCTAAGGTTCCATTGTTATAGGATAGGTTCAAACCCACAATCACATTTTTTTTCTAAGATTAATAAAAAAAATTCATTGCACATCTATATTTAAGAGATGCATGTATCCATGCTATGAAGCTGTGTATGCACAGCTTGGAGCACCACAACTCACTCAAAACTTAAGAATATAATACTTGTTTGTCTAAAATGTGTTTAAATACTTGTTGTTCCCTTATAACAGGGACACCTGAAACAAATATTTATTGAAATGACTAACTCATTGGCCTGGTCCAAGGCTTCTTGCTTCTGCTATACTATCAATACTGGATAGTCCTCCCTGAGACTCCTCTTGGATTCTTGTTGTTGCCCTGTGTCATAGAGACCCTACAGCTTTACATCTTCAGGACTGACCTATTCACAATCTTCAGCAGTTCATAGGTTGGTAGATCTTGGGACTGTGCCAACTCAAAGTTCTAGATCTGGGCCTGGATGGTAATTGGGTCCATGAGCCTGCTAGCTTTCCCATTCGCACACTACTGTGGTGAACTGTCCATCATTGCTCTGCCTGGCTCACCCAACGAAGAATCCAACAAGAGGCATAGCCATCTATCCTGCTCTCATGCCCCCAGGATTTGGTCACCCACCCCCATGCCACCAGGGCCAGTTAGTTCTACTGTGCTGCCCAGGCAAGGTGCGTTACCAAAGATGTACTCTTTTATTATTATTATTATTATTTATTTTATTTTATTTTTTTAATTTACATTCCAAATCACTTCCCCTTTCCCGTTTCCTCCCTCCCCGAAAGTCCCATAAACCCCCTTCCCTCCCTCTTTTCTCCATTCAACCCCCTCTCGTTACTCTGTCCTGGCGTTCCCCTACATCCAGTCTTTCCAGGACCAGGGGTCTCTCCTACCATCTTTTTAGAAATCTATTGATATGCGGATTATGTCTAGGGTATTCCAAGATTCTGGGTCAATATCCCCTTATCAGTGACTGCATACCATGTGTGTTCTTTTGTGATTGGGTTACCTCACTAAGGATGATATTTTCAAGATCTGACCATTATCTTGGCGTGACTCTAACCAAACAAATGAAAGATCTGTATGACAAGAACTTCAAGTCTCTGAAGAAAGAAATTGAAGAAGACCTCAGAAGATGGAAAAATCTGCCATGCTCATGGATTGGCAGGATTAATATAGTAAAAATGAGCATCTTACCAAAAGTAATACACAGATTCAATGCAATCCCCATCAAAATCCCAACTCAATTCTTCATAGAGTTAGAAAGAGCAATTCAAAAATTCATCTGGAATAACAGAAAACCCAGAATAGCTAAAACTATTCTCAAGAGTAAAAGAACCTCTGGGGGAATCAGTATCCCGGACCTCAAGCTGTACTACAGAGCAATAGTGTTAAAAACTGCATGGTATTGATACAGTAACAGACATGTAGATCAATGGAACAGAATTGAAGACCCAGAAATGAATCCACACTCCTATGGTCACTTGATCTTTGACAAAGATGTACTCTTAAAAAAGATATTAGGCTATTAGTTCACAGTTATAATGAGATGAGTTTATCCTTCCATGTGAGAGATACACCATAGTATAACAAGTCTATGCAAGAGGAGCTATTTTTTGATGCAATGGAAACCTATTTTTTATCTCACGATAAAAATAAACCACACTTGTCTTTGTCTGTACAATGATGGAGTCTAGTATGCTCACAATGAGTGTGAGTCAACATTGATGGTGTTAGCCATACTCACAGTGACATAGATCTGAGTAACACAGCTTATACAGAGAAAAAGACTGTCACTACCAGTTCAAAGGGCCATAAGTCAAAGCTCTTTGGTTTGACATTTCCCATACAGAAGGGACACACAATGTTCAGCTTCAGCTATGAGGGTCCTGTAGCAGAAGGAGAAATAACCTGCCTAACATGAGGGATGGTGACAGCTAGGTCAAGGAGTCATACAAAACAAAACAAACAAACAAACAAAAAACCCAGTGCACCTCCCAATATAAGATAAAAAAATCAATAATATCAATCAGAAATAATCTATTATATAAGAATGTAACTTATCAAATCACAGAGGGCACTGCTGGAATTACTGAGCCCACTACTCCTTCCTTACTTCCTCCATATCCAACATCATGAACTTGCTTGTGGTTAGAGGACACAGTGTCCTCTAGAATCCCAATTGGTTAAATATTCTCTTGAGGTAAGGACCTTCTAAGCCCAGGGAATTTGCATTTTAATAAGTATCTGTAACTCCTTTACAACCTAAGGCCAAAGAGTTCTAATACTATATACTACAAGGCGAGTCTCTTGAAATTTAATTCACAGTAAAACAAAATGAAGGCACAGGGGTGAGAGGTGCATAATTTATCCTTGTACAATATCAGTCCAGTTTGACCAAAAGCAGTGAGAGAAACTTGATAACACTACAAAATTGCTTTCCTCTCACTCTTTGTAAGTGGTCTAGATTAAGCATCAAAAAATGTTCTTCTCTGAACCATTTCATTAAAATTTTACTTCAGCCAAGTTATTCATACTAAATTATATATTTGTAAACATAGGAAGCAATAGTCACACATCCATTTGGGCAAATCATATTTTCTCTCTCTCTCTCTCTCTCTCTCTCTCTCTCTCTCTCTCTCTCTCTCTCTCTCTCTCTCTCTTTGATTATTGAATGCATAGACTTCATGGTGTCTTGTCAGTGAAGTGTCCAAGTATCACCACCATAAATATCACCATAAATAAACTGGCCAAATGCATCTACTACAGCTTGTCTTTCAAGTAGAGATAACTAATTTTCTGGAAGGAGAACTCTTACTATTATTATTTCAAAAAAATTAAGTACTAAATAATTTAAATAAAAATTCTTTGCATATGCTTAGCATGGTATTTAAAGCTCTCTTTCTTTTTGTCAGGTCCATTGAGGTTTGAAGGAATGACGCATGTCACAAATTATAAGGTGAAACTACAGTCTTCATAGATGGATATGTGAGAGTTAAGTGGGCTTACTAACTAGAGAATCAGTCTTTTCAAAGGGATGAAAATGAGCAACAGTGCTACATATGTGTGTTTCACAAAGGTTACATGTAAATTGAAGAGCAGTATTTAAATACATAATAAAGCAGTTCTATTTGTGTAAGATGCCATTGGATTTCACTGCTTAATAGTCAAAGGGGGAGTAGCTGAGTGTTTAAGTAATGAATTACTTAATGTAACTGTCCCATATTTGGTAAGTGAGTAAAGCACGAGTAGTATCTCTCCTTAGGTATGAGTGCAACAACCAGCTGTCTAGTGACAATGAGTAAACCTGAAAACATATATACATAAAAGTAATATTATGTGAATTAGACATAAAATATTTATGAATATATATACATATATGTATATACATATATACACATGAATGAATATCAGCATACGGTAACCAATAAGGGATGTTGTAATTAAATTGCAATGTTAAAAATAATAAAAATAATACTAAATTGAAGAAATTGCTTGACTATTTAAAAAGCAAACATTGTCTTTATAGCTAGAGAAAATATACCTTACTAGTTTTTTTTAAATCAAATATTTGTATCACTAAAGCCTTGATAAACAGTAAAAGCAAAGAAGACTCTAGGAAATTACCTAATATATCAGGGCTTCAGAAAATATCTGTATATGGTTGTAAGGTGTTAAATGAACCTAAACAGTTTAAGGAGAAACTTTCACAACCATTACTACCTGCTCACCTCCTGAAATCACAGGAGCTTTGATTTTTATTTTTTGTGGGCCATCACAAATTTGATTATTTTTAAATTTGTGATAAATTGGCATTTGTAATTACCATTTTATATTTATTATCCATTCAAGTAGTTAAAATACTTTAATTAATAATCATGTCAATTATTATTTTCCTCAGAAATTCTTACAAGATAATTTTATTATGTAAATGTCCTCCTATATCTTCCTCTATTTATATACCCTGAATTCCCTCTTTCTTCCTGTCTTTCTTTCTTTCTTTCTTTCTTTCTTTCTTTCTTTCTTTCTTTCTTTCTTTCTTTCTTTCTTTCTTTCTTTGTTCCTTCCTTTCTTTCATTCATTCTTTCTTTCCTTCTTTCTCTGACTTTCTCTATATATCTATCTGTCTTTCACCTATCATATCTATCTATCTATCTATCTATCTATCTATCTATCTATCTATCTATCTATCTAGCTATCATCTATTCATCCATCTATGATCTATCTATAAATCATCTATCTATCATCTAATATCTATCTTTACTGAGGTAAGGGTTTTCTAATCCCAGTTAATTTGCATTTTAATAAGCACCTGAAACACCTTTAGGAACAAAGCAAATATATCCAAAGAATATGAAAAGAAAGCATAGATTTTGCTCTGGACATTTATAGACAATATTTTCTATGCTGATCATTACAAACCTTCCATTGTTAAAGGAAGCCTGTTCTATTTTAATTCTTTTCACTTGAGGGATGTATTGATTTATAATTCTTAAATCCATTAGTATTTGCCAATTTTTCTGGAGGGATAGTATCATATATTACAGAAAATCTATTACTTCACTTAAGTAAATTGTAACTAAAGTAAAATTTTGAAAAATCCTCTCAGGTCAAAAAGATATCCCAACAAGGCATGTGAATTTAAAATTACAAGTTCAATCACATTTTTGAGCGAAGGACAGTGTCCTGGGCTAATCCATTATATAATTCACAGGTTGTGTTAAACAACATCTCTGTCAGCATATTCTGTACCTTCATATTCTTGAATAATAACCAAGTAGAAATAAAAGATTTTCATTAGCTTTTATGCTTTATAATCTGAATGGATTTTATTTGAGAGAGAATTTTTTAAAACCCTTTAAAAAATGTCCAGCGGGCCATCCATAATTTTATCTTTTATCTTTATCTCCCATGTTTGTTGATGTTATTTTGTTTTTAACTTTTGGGCCAGCCTAACAAATAGGATGTATCTAATAAAATTTTGCTAAACAAATAAGCAACTTTCCTCCTAACAATAAAAGATAAAGAAGCAATGTGAAAACATAAGAGATATTGTCAACCACATTTATTTTACTTATACAATACACACAGAGAATCAATGAAACAAATCACAAAGATTATGTGATCATTGACTAGAGAGGTTGTAAAGAAAGAGAACAAACAAGTAAGAATATAATATTTTAGTTATTAATGGAAACTGAATGCAGGTCCCTTGATTACCACATACTTGCTGGGTTACTGAGATTCTCTCCAACCACAGGGGATATGTATTATCAATAATCTTTAGATCTTAATGGGTGCTAAGTTCAGGATTAATTTATTTTTCAAACCAAAAACATGTTGCTTAATTTACTCTTTTACATAGCACCTAGAACAGTCAATAAATGCCCAAAGAACACTTTGAAACATTCTAATCTTTTATTCTTTGAAAAGATTGAGTATAATATCACGTAAGCAATGTAAGCACCATTCAGGACTAAAATACTTCCTAAAAAAAGAGGAAGCTTGTCAGAAGGTGGCAGTACAGTACTTTGTTTTCAAAATGAAATGCGAAAATAAAAATTGCTACTGTAGGGTTTTCCAGATGTGATGCCTGAGCATCACAGTCTGTCCTGGAGTCTCTATGCCCTTGTGTACAGGTATCATTAGATGAGTAACAGTGTGAAGTGCAGCCCCGATGTGGAAGTTTTAATTGGAAAAAAATACTGCTCTTTCTAAATCCGACTTAGGTTCTTCTATCTAGAATTTTTATTTGAGTGTTGTTTAGTATTTTTGATTATTGCATATACTTTCTGTATGAAAAATGGAGTTTTATGAAATAATAGAGTTTTGGAGTGAATTAGAAACATTTCACATTATGTTCAAGAAGTTTCATTTATGATTACTGAATGCTGAGTGTTAGCATAAATCCAATCTACATTTTTAGCTTAGTTACAACCTTTGCTAAACATTGAATCAGAATTAATTATGGAAAGTATATACTAACATGGAAAACACTGGAGCAAGCAAATTTAGTTCCCTAGCAGGTAGTTTATTAGTAGCATTTTTTTTTTCAGAAAGAAAATGATTTTTCCTTCAGCTTAGAGACTATGGTGCATTGAAAATAACAGCCAGTCAGGAAAACAGTGCAACTCTATAGCAGGGTAAGTCATCATAATTATAAAAATGACTACTTGCTAAAATGTACATGAACACATTGACAGGAATAGGAATTAGAAGGTCTAACTTTCAGTCTAAGACATCACTTTAATGGACTCAATTTATTGTGTGGATTAAAAGACCAGCATAAAAGCAGAACTTGTTTGTAGATACTGTTAGATGTAATGATTTTAAGAACTCACAATTTGTAATTATGTACTTAAAATTCTCTGACATTCAGAATACAAAATATTTCATTACATAACTCATTTATAATTGTGTTTGTCATAATCTGAAGTGACAGAAGACTTTCTTTTGTAAATTTCTTTGGTAATTGATGAACATTTACAACATCCATAGGGCATAAAAATAGGCATGTGGGATGATAATACATTTTCTCCTACAACATTTGTATAATAGATAAAAAAGAAGGGATACACATTTCAGCATCTTTTGATTTATTTATTTATATTTGATACCACCAGTTGGTAATTTTTAATGGAGGTTTTGAGTGATACAGCATGTCTATTGCTTCACCCTCAGAGAGTGATGCTTATCACATGATTATCACAAGGGATTTGGCTTTCATTTTCCCTGTTTCTATATAACATTGCATGATGAGAAATACAAATAATGAAAGAATGAGTTGGAAAAGGCATGTATGTAAGGCAAGCATTTCCAGCCAGCACAAGGAAGGCCTTACTGAGACAAAGTCTGTCTTTCAAGAATCTAGGAGTTCCTTCATTTTTGGATTTTGTCATTTTGTTATCAGTTTGAATATTGTGTGCATCTCAAAATCAATTTTTGTCCTAGAAATAAAGGTTCCACATGAACTCCAGGAGCCTTACATCTGTGTGCTCATGATGACTCTGCCAGTGGCTGTCATCTAATGTGAAGCTCTTAACATCATCTAATTCAGCAGGTTGAGTTACATCCACTATGGAAAGACTGATATGCAGGGTGTATCCTCCTTTCTCCACCTAAAATATGACAGCAAACTCTGATTCCCAAAATGTGCTGTGTAATGATCTGAAAGATCTCCAAGTCTGGGATAGCCTTGCCTATACTAAAAGACTAAAAAGATATTATCTTCAGTGTTCTTAGCTACGTGCATCTGCCAACTACCCATCACTCCCCAGATTCCTGTACATTCTCTCTTCCACTGATATTAATTTCTAAAATTATTTTTCAGAAACTCACAAAGTCCCTCCATAGTAGAGTGATTGGTTTTAAAAGACATGGCTTGCTCGTTTTCAACCTTTATTTTGTGCTTCATGTGTTCTTTTCTTGACATTTGGGATATTAGACTCAAGAAAACAGAAGACCAATGTTCTCTTACAAATTGAGGCTTTTATCATATGGCATAGAAAATATTATATTTATGCTAAATACCTGTTTGTGGGTATATTGATCTGTTGCTTCCTGTGGTCAGTAACTTGTCTCTGTCCTACAGAGCTGGTTGTTGTGGACTGCTTCATTTGTCTGGTTAGCAGAAAGCAAAATTTGACCCTTCACTACACCCAGTTGCAGTTTATCAGGAACTGGATTTAGTCCAGTTGAAACCAGTGACAGTCGTACTCTTAAATCTAGCCTTTCACAGTATCTGAAGAATCATATTAAAAACAAATGATACAAAATTAATGTTTGTGTCCCTCTCGCATTCACTGGGTTAAAATATTTCTGTTTGATACACATAGAATTGGAATTGAGTGGAGGAAATAATGTCCCAAGAGTGGACTCTCATGAATGGAATTAGTGAACTTACAGGAAGCCCAACATAAACTGACTTCTTTCCTTAGTCTTGTAAGAATGAAGGCAGCATTTGGCTAACTGCAATTTAAAAAATGCCCCTGCAGAACTTGACTGCCCTGGCACTCTGAGGTTTCCACTTTTTCCTGGTAGTTTAGAAGCTACCCAATGTGGTATGCTTGTGTGTTCCCTCACACTGACCAAGACAATATCCCCATGAATCTGCTTGGTTTTATATTATACATATATGTAGTACTGAGAAGACAACCTTTAGGAATACTATAAGAGGATTATAATGGGATCCGTGATGATTCACATGTATTTATATTGTTTTCAGGTGGTTTTAAACTTTTACTTCTTGAATAAATCACAGCACACATTTAAAGGATGTTGTTAGCACCCCTTGGCATTAAACTGCTTGGTGATTTGTAGTAGCTAGCTAGCATGAGGTGGTTTCTACCATTTGTCTTAAAATAATTCATGTAAAAATGCCTCTTAAAATATTTATATTTTATAATTAAGCTTTAAAGAAACTGAAAAATCCTTTCTTGATACCTGTTTTATAGGCATCTGAAATCAGTATTTTTATGATTTGTAAATTAGCATTGTGCACACATGTATATTCTCAAAGACTGCTTTCTTCTATGTTTCATGATTGCATATATTTTAGGTTACTGACTCAGCTGCTATTACACTGAAAGGAAAGATTCATGAAAATATTTCCTTTCTGAAAAATATTTTGGATATGTATCAACATTTGTTTAATTACTCTCTGACTCACATGATATTTCAGAATTACTTGAAAGTTGGGAATTGACAGTTGTTTTCAAATACATTAAACATTTCTGCGATCTTTTTGAATGACAATTTTAATTAGATTATTACCAAGATCATTTAATAATCTGAAGGGATCTTGAAGCAATTTTAATTATGTAATGACTCTAGGTTATTTTGTTTATGTGACACTTGTACCTTACACAGTGTCAAGAGCATCAAGAGAGTAGAGTGCTTCTGACCTCAAGCAGAATTATGAGATGTAATAAAAAGCTTTATGGTCCTCAGAAAGGTATTGAGTCTTGCAAAGATTCTGAATCCTAATCCCCAGGAAGGAATTCAGGGAACCTAGAGAAGTGATAAACACAAGCAAGCAAACAACCACAAAAACAAACAAACAAAACCAGGGAAACTAAGTTCTTCTGATGAGCCTCCAGAAGGAACACATCTCTGGCAGTAACTGGATTTCAAATTATGGCGACTCTACACAAATTTGAAACCTTCAGAACAACAGGATAAAACCTTTATATTTCTATAAGCTATTATACTTCTGGAAATTTGTTGTATCAGCAATAGAAAACAAATACAGTTATTTCAATATTCAATTTATAGTATTGCTGAATGATATTTAGCCACACAGTCCTTTCCTTGTTACTTTTGAACATATCATGCTCTAATTCTAAGGGCTTAGACCAAACTATTCTCAAATTAGTGTGGTTGAGAGTATCCTATATCAAGTTCTAAGCTTGAATGCTTTACACCCTTCATAAACATAATAAAAATAAATTATTAGCAGTAACTAAAAGCCCATAATTTGATTTTTCTTACCCTATTGGTATAGATTTCCTTAATCAGCTAGAGGTTGCTAAAATATTGCATATTAACAGATGAAGGTAGATACTCATATTTGCTTTCATAATCTACACAAATGCAGTACAGATTTCACAGCCTAAGAAAGGAGTAAACAACTTACTTGTCATTCTCAAATTTAATAAAATCATGCATTTACATTTTGCATCTTGCATCTTATGATTTACTCTTACTCAAGTATTTGCCTACAGACTGTGGATGGAACCCCAGTTGGAAGACAATATACCAAAGTTTATCCACTGTCAAACTGCAGACATTTACAGTTAAATAGTATGTTATTTACTAGAGCAATTTTTAAAATCTTATACTAAGTCAGCACTCGAAATTTTTGCCTTTGCTTTGCAGACTATCTGTGTTCTCACATTCATCATCATTGTTGATGACATGTCTCCATGTGTTTCTCTGTGTTCCCTGGCTCTACATCATTGTTCATTTCCTGAGCTGTAGTCAAATATAGCTGTGATCTTCATTCTTTCCTCTGCTTATTCTGCAAACTGTTTTAATAAGTCCTGTGTCATTAGGCAAATTCTGCCTGTGGTTAGATTCCACAATTTACCTGCATTCTGTATCTTACATACCATTGAGTCTTGTTTACTTATTCTAGTAATCTGACCCCTCTAGCACATGTCACTATATCCCATCTGAATCCCACATGAATCGCATTCTCTTTTGTAAAATTCTATTTTTATGCTTCTCCTTTATAATATCATCAATACTGCACGTACTTTGATATATTTTAAAGTTAAATTTCATTAAATCACGTGTTTGGTGAGGTTACACTCAATTTGCATCTTTCAGAGTCAGGTTCAAATATCTACCATTCTCTTGCATGTCACCTAGTTCCCAGGCCCAACTGCAACAGCATGGTCACACTCCTATCACTGACTAAGTTTCACCATCTCCTGTTCATTATTTTCTTTTTAAGGAATTTCATATCTCATTTCATTTCTCCTCCATCTCTAGTTATTTCCAGACTTATTTGTAAGAGAGAAACCATCTTTACCACTGCACTAAAAATGACTTCTTCACTTTTCCACAATGTAGACTGTGTTTATGACTATTGTTGATGGCCTATAAAATACAAATACTTGAGTCTCAGATATTACCAGTGTTTCCCCTTCTGTTTCAGCACATATGACAGTGCACTCCAAAGTTTAGGAAGGCCATTCTGTCCCTTAAGTCTTGCAGTAATTATTAAGGAAAGTATAAAGAAAATTAAAATTTCCTTAATTAACTAAGACATTGAGTAGCAATTAAATCTGTGCAATAGTTCTAATGATATTGAACTTTGCCTAATTTTGTGCTAATTCTTTTTCTGATGTAGAAATGTGTTTTTAACTGGAATAATACAACAAAAACTGCTATGAGCATATTTATAAATGTTATTCCTGTACTCTGTTTAGAATCAATAGACTCTTATGAGATTTTGCATCTTGATAGCAATGCATTTTGCAGGTGATTTGTTAGATATAGCACCTTCAATCAAATGTTAACTATTAGTCTTAAATTAACAATAACAGGTATAGACTGGATTTCAAATTGCTTTCCAAACACGAGAGATATGTACTAAAAGAACATAGCACATGTAAACAAATGGATACGATTAATTTCAGATTAGTTCTAGTAAAATAGTGGACTGTCAGAATCTCAGTTATCAGTTATATCAGTTATCAATTTGACTCAGCCACCACAAAATAATATGCAAAGGGTAGAAAGATGACAGTCTATATCATATAAAAATGTTGGCTGTGTCTCTGCTGTAAAAGTTTAATTTATTTTAACATGATGGTTAGAGTTTCAGGTTTTCATAGAACTTTCATTTCCAGAGTCAGGTTTAATTTAGCTATGATTCAAAACAACTGCAATTCTCAGCAATTTTCTTGGTGCTTTTGGTCACTTAACTAAAACAAAACAAAACAAAACAAAAAACAGTATATAATTGTAGACCATTTATCCTGCCAAGTAACCCCAAGATAAAAAATTTAAAATATTTAATGCTTACATTTAAATCATTTAAAATGTATATATATGAACAAAAATAAATCAAATTTACTAAAATTTGGATATTAAAAATTCATAATCATTGAGAACATATTTCTGAGCTTTGAATATTTAAAGTAAGTTGTCATTTGCCTTAAGCTTCATTGGGGGGCATGTTAGGAAGATGGAAGACTATTCAAGAAGGATATATTCTCTGTAATGATTGATGGGTCATGAGAGCAGTTTATCATCTTAATAATACTTTTGGAAAAGAAACAGAATAAAGCTATGTATAGAATAGTTAGAATTTTGAATATCATGACTTTTTTCATACATCTTTCTTACAATTTCTTATTCAGGCATAACATTCTATTTTTGTAAAATATCGAGGATTACAGTTAAAATTTATTAACTTAAATTAAGTATTTATTACTGTTTATGTGTTTGTGTGTTTTGTCTAAAACCAACAGAGTCTATCATCTAGCTGAGAATTGCAATTTTAGAAGTTTTTGAGATATTGTGCAGTTGCTGGGAGCAGCACCTGGGTTCTCTTCAAGATTAACAAGTGCTCTTAATTACTGAGTCATTTCTCCTGGCCCCATTTTTATGTTTTTCTTGCTTGTTTTGTTTGTTTTTAACTGTCTGATAAGATGTGAGTTTAAATATCATGGTAGGTGAATTTGGGAAGAAGTAAGGAGGCAAAATCAAAGGACTGTGCACAGGAAGGAAACTTGAAGTTTTCACACCAAGCAATATAAAAGCAACAGTTTTGCAAGGCGTTCTTTAAGGCCATCAGCAGTTCAGACTCTCAGGCAGTGTATAAAATGGAACAAACTGTATCACATAAGCATCCAGAGTATTAGCCAGAAAACCAGAGATAAAAATCCAAATAAACAAAGTACACCACAAAACCATTTGTCATCAAATTTGTTGTCTTTCATGAGAAGGGCAAATGACCATACCTATTTCCTTATCTCCTGACAGAGTAGGAGTTAGTAATTGTTTATATTAACAATAATTGAATACGTGCATTTCAAAAAGTGAATGACATATGATATATTGTTATGTTTGTTTCTCTTCTTCATCTTCTTCCCGACCCCCAAACCTGCTCTATCCTGATTCTGAGTTTTGGTCTATAATGCTCTAGGTTGATCTTGAAGATAGTTTGCTGAAGAAGATGCCTTTAAATACTGCTTCTCCTCCCTCTGCCTCCTGAACACTTAGGTGAATTTGTGTGGTTCTTGTTTTCATAGTCATTTGGCCTTGCTATTGTATTCTTAATAGTTGTCTGAAAATCATATACATTCTAATAAAATATTAAAATGAGAGATTTCTATTTTAAAATAGGTAACATTTGAACTTGCCATGTTTTTTTCTTGAGTACATGATTCATATTACCAATAATTATTCTTAGAGTAGACCAATAGAATAAGTTCAACATTGAAGCCAATGCCTCCTACCAAATAATCTCAACTTAAAACACTTAAAACTTACATTTAAGTTTAACTTAAACACTTAAAGACAAGTGTAGCATTATGTGGAATAAATAGGTCATATTCAGGACTATACATGTTCATATTGTATACAATAACAGTTAGTTTTAAAAAGAAGTGATGTATTTGAAGGAAAACATGGAGACATATTCAGGGGCATTTGAAAGGAGTAAAAGAAAGGGATAAATATTGTAATCATATTTTAATCCCAAGCCGGGCATGGTCACACATGCCATTATTTTCAGTAGAAAGAAGAGACAAAGGTAGGTGGGATGTCTTTGAGTTCGGGGCCAGCATGATGTACAGGAGTGAGTTATAGAGCAGCCAAGACTACATAGTAAGACCTGTCTAAAAAAAGAAAAAAAGGAAAAAAGAAAGAAAAATTATTATCTCAAAAAATAGAGAAAAACAAAATAAAATAAAACAAGAAAAATGAAAATAAAACAAAATGCAAAAAAGATGTTCAGTGGCCATGGCTTACTATAGGATGATACTATGATAAGTGAATTACTTAAACACAAAAGTGTTTGGTAAAAACTTTTAAGTATATGGTGACTAATATGTATGAGTATGATTATACCCACTGCATAACCTTTTACAAATGTTCTTTGAGCTTTAAAGATGTACTCATCAATAAATGGACATATGTATAGAGAAAATATATTTGATCTAGGAAATATAGAGAAATGACCCTTATTTCAAGATATGTATAATATATTATAAATAATATCATAAACACATATATTTATATATTTATAATATAAATATTTAGATATATTTATATATAACAAACCTATGAACACACACACACACACACATATATATATATATATCATATGACATAAAGTTTTATTTATGATATATGGATTAATTCATGCAATGAAAGTAAATGATATCCAGGTAAGTTTAACAAATGTATTGTACAATTTATAACAATTCATAGTCTACAATCTAGTTGCTATATGTTTCAGTTCTGGTTAGAAGGATTTTATTATAAATAAGACTGGCTTCATGGATAGCTCCTTCCCAATCTCCCTATCGTGTCTTTCAATTTCATTTCTTATAATTTACTTTTTGGTGCTATTTATTGAGTATCCATTTTCTGAAGCCTGTGCTTTCTGTTTCTCTAGACTTTGCACTGTATTTCAGTGTGAAAATATCCTTGTCCTATCTCTCCCATTAGTGTCCCATTATCTGGCACTTATTTTCCACTAATTCCCCCATTAATGAGGAAGGCCCTTCAGTACTTAAGAGTGAGTCAGCACTGTTCGGTTGTCATATTGCATTCAGTCAAATTAATCACACTTGAACAACTTTCCAAAACCATGCCTCGAGAGGTGTCAAACTATTAAATATTTTTCTATTCTAAGTATTGAGTATTGTTCACTGCAGAGAATAAAGTACCACTTTTGCATATATTACACAAACATCTTATGCTTCGTGAAACTACAATA
The DNA here is from genome assembly GCA_036184795.1 of Tokudaia tokunoshimensis. NCBI lineage: Eukaryota > Metazoa > Chordata > Mammalia > Rodentia > Muridae > Tokudaia > Tokudaia tokunoshimensis. The sequence goes on along the minus strand of BTHU01000003.1, from coordinate 115,749,781 downwards.
AATTTTCTTGCTGATTACTTCTGTAATCTGAGGATCTCCTGCTGTTTTATAGAGTCTTATTAATTTCATTCAAGGAGGAGAATTAGCACCTGTAGAGAGACCTTTATGATTTCTTAGCTTTTGCATTATTAGTGATAATCTACTTTATTTATCACAGATCAGATGCTTTTCTCTGTCTTACCGATTTATCTGTGGTGTCCTTTGATTTAACGCTTTATTTCAAAATAATATTGGATGCAGAATAAAAAATGAGAAACCTTGGTTATTCAAATTAGTCAGGATTACATAATGGCTTCTGAAGTTAGTTAAGCATTTCAGATTTAAAAATTGGATATTGCATCTTTACATTGTTGGACCATAGATGTCTATACAATGTGAGATAACTTTGAAAAAACGTTAAATAGTAGATATTAACCTGGATATGTATTATGCATGCTTTTAAACTTTCATATGCAAGAAAGTTAAAAACATTATTTATTATGTTTGTAAAATTATTCCACATTTTCTGGACGAGTTGGTGATTACTTGTGATGCTGGTATTTGGAGTTTAGAATAGTATATAGTGAGTTTGAGGAGAGCCTGGTATACATCACAAGTGAGACCAAACCACAAAAATGAAAATATTCCCTACCCACATGCCATTTATGTCTGTGTTGGGATGTAAACACCTTTAAAATAAGTCAATGTTCTCTGAGATGTTTGTTTTCAATCCATTATTACAGTTTTTCCAGGTAAGAACAGTATCAGAGCTGTAACAATGATAATACTTTCCTCTGAGCAAATATCAGTCTATTTCCAATGGAGAAGATGCAGCCGACAAAGTTTATGTCAGTATAACTGGGGTCATTCTACAATCTTGTTCCTATTTCTTTCTAAAATATGATAGACTTTGGATCTCTTCACAGATTTTCTACACGCACGATGGCAACTATTAATTTTCTCCCTTACTAAAACTGTCATTAGGGTAAGTGACATACTGTGCTCAATAATTTGGTGTAGAATTTGCTATTCAATATCAGATATACTATTTCAGTTTTCATAAACAGCTTATTTTGCTTCCTATTATAAATATTCTTATCATACTTCTTAGCCATGTTCATATTTTAAACCACATTATGATTATAGACCGCTGCCTTACATAAGAAATTAAGGGGACCAGTCAGAGGGTGGATTGGAAGGGGGTTAAAATCTAGAGTGAAAAAAAAATGATTAAATGAAATTAAATCGAAAATAAAGGAAAAAAAGAAATTAAGGAATTTGTTTATTGTTTTATAGCATTTTAATTTGTTCCTTTATCATGCATAGTATAGATTCTGATTTCACTTTACAATTTTGTCTGTAACAGGGTCATAGTCTTTTCCTTGTTTTAAATTTTATTTAATGTTTTTTTACAGTCCAGATTTGATATCCCTCCAGGTCCACTTTCTGAATATTCCAAATCCCATACCACCTCCCCGCTGTCTCCACAAGGTTGTTCTTACTCCCCAACACCTCCAACTCTCTTCCACCCATCCCACAAGACCTGCCCTCTCCCTTGAGCCTCCAGTCTCTTAATGGTTAGGTGCATCTTCTCTGACTGAGTCCAGACCTGGCAATCTTCTACTAAATATGTGTTGGGGGCCTTATATCAGCTGGTGTGTGTTGCCTTGTTTGTGGTCCGGTGTTTGAGAGATCTCGCGTTCAAGGTACCCTGTTGGTCCTCCTACAGAGTTGCCCTCCGCCTCAGCTTCCTCCAGCTTTTCCCTCATTCAACCACAGGGGTCAGCAGCTTCTGTCTATTGGTTGAGTGCAAATATTTCCATATGACTCTTTCAGCTGCTTGTTGGGTCTTTCTGAGGGCCATCATGTTAGACCCCTTTCTGTGAGCATGCCATAGCCTCAGTAATACTGTCAGGCCTTGGGGCATCTCCTTGACCTGGATCCCAATTTGGGTCTGTCGCTGGACCTCCTTTTTCTCAGACTCTTCTTCAATTTTGTCACTGCAGTTCTTTCAGACAGGAACAATTATGGGTCAGGGGTCATATTCTATCTCAGGTATCATATATATCCTTTTTAATATTCTTCCTTTTTGTCTGTTTCCCAGTCTTTACTAGTGTTAAAAGCTTTGGTCACTTTTCTATTTCTGTATATTAAATGCATGTATTGTATAGATAATTGATTATGTCTCTTCAAAGTTTTAAAGCAAATCTTTTACTGAAGTTGAATTCTGAGACATTAGAAGTAACTGAGAACTAAAGGTGAGGAATGTATAGAACATAAACAAAGGGATGGAGGAGTGGGAAAGAGAGTAAAGCTGGTTGAACATTCACCCTGTCTGAGATGTTGCTATTCAGGACAACTTTTATGAATCCTCCTCTTTTTTCCTTTCTTTCAATTTTATTTTATTTCATGGTCCCTAAAATGTATTTAGCTCTATATTACTTTCACTTCATTTTGTGTGTGTGTGTGTGTGCATATATATATATTTACATATGGATTTTCTTAAACACTCATCTTTAGCCAAATAACATAGACCTGTACTATCTTAACAGTATGAGATTATCTCTTTATAATTTTGTTTTGAATAATTTTGATAATTAAGGTTTTCTTTTTTCATCTATTATGGATAATTGTTTTTTTTATTTTTATATATCTTTTTCATGGTAACACTACTAAACTAGGGTATCAAGTACACTAGGCAAGTACTCTAAACTTTGATCCACATTTCATTTAGTGTGTGTGTGTGTGTGTGTGTGTTTTCCAGTACCTCTCTCTCTCTCTCTCTCTCTCTCTCTCTCTCTCTCTCTCTCTCCCCACCCTGACCCCACTTTCCTATTAATTTCCTCCCAACCTCCTGCCTTGCTTCTTTGCAACAGCGTCTATGGCATCTCCTTATCGAATACACACTGAAATATGTTTCTCCTGGACCTCAGACAATCCCTTCACTGTGTAATTTCCTTTGCTCTACAAGAGATATTTGAAGTAGTCATGCTTGTTAATATTTGCTTTCATTGCCTTAGATTTTGGTGTACAGTTACACAGAAATGCTGTGAGAATTGAAGAAACATGAAGGTAATGAAAATTCACTGTGCTTACTTACAGTGTCTGTGAGAACACTGGAGTGTGCTGCCAACTGCCTTTATGCTATAAGTGTCAACTCCCAGTAAGAAGGATGGAGCAGCTGAGATTGAAGATGTATGTGAAAGGAACTTAGTAAATCCTGGAGAAAAGGGATCCATTTTCTTTTGAAACTAGAATAAAACAAAACAAAAAAAGAAATAAATCCATAGTGTAATTGGTATTGTGGCTATTCATATTGAAAAGTAAAAAATTGAATAACTGGAAAATGTGTGCACAAACATTGAGAAATGAAGATTATGACTAGTGTAACACAGTACTAGGAGCATTCTGCCTGCTAGTTGTCATGAATAGCCATGGCTAGTATAGGAGAGACCCCTAAACCTGTCAGTCATGACTGGTCCTTAGTAATGTAATAAAACTCTTAAGTCTTAGTGCTTCCCAGAAAAAGGTGAGCAGCTTCCCTCAACCAGGAAAGGCCACTGTTGAAATTCATAAGTAAAAGTAACTAAGAAACAGTCACAGTGGAAAAGAGGAACAATTTACATTATGACTAATAGCTTAAATTTTTAATTTGCCATGAGTCAGTAGGAATAGTTCAAGTTCTTTGGCTCATTTCTGTTTTGGGGGGAAGGGGTACGGGTGGGGTTGGAGTGAGGTTAGGGAAGGGGGTGGGTGGTTTTCAAGACAGGGTTTCTCTGTGTACCCCTGACTGTCCTGGAACTCACTCTGTTGATCAGCCTGCCTTGAACTCAGAAATGTGCCTGCCTCTGCCTCCCAAATGCTGGGATTTAAGGCATGCGCCACCACTGCCCAATTCTTGCTACAATTCTACAAAACAATGACCAGAAAAGACCAGTGAAGTGTTGCATGGCATAGCAATGCAAGAGCGTCCTCTCACTGTTTGTGGGGTTCGATTTATATTCTTTCTAAACATCACACACCCTCTCAAGTGTCCGTGTTCAACAAAACATCACATGCTCTCTCACAGGACAGCTTCAAGAAAAATATCAGTTGACAACATACATTAAAAGTTTATATTCCATAATTATTAATATGATTTCTGTATATCAAATAATTAATTAGTTGTGTTTTAATACTAATGAAGAAAATGTACTTTACAAATAATTTTGGGATTTCTTTTTAAAACTGAAAACATAATGAGTTTGTTCCTTTTTTCAGGATTATTGAATATCAGCATGTATGGATCACAGAAAACACTGTGTCACGAAACTTCTAAGATGTGCCTCATATTCATAAATTCCACTTCACTGTGAGGTTACATTTAATGTATCACATAGTAATCTATTTAAATGATATATGACATCATATTTGATTCTGCTTTTGTGGAATAGGTTTGTACATTATGCTATCATATGATGGTGAAATCCAAGTTCTTGGTCCTAGGAATCTATAATTTACTAGAAGCTATATAAAAATTTTGTACCTGGTATTCACTTCATACGTGTTCTGACAACTCACATATTATACATGTCTATAAATTTACAAATTTGTAAAGTTTCTTTAATTGAAAATTATAATAATTTTTCCATTGGGAAATGACTTTCAACTACTCCTATAGGGGAGGGTTTGAAAGGACAAAAGGGAAAATTATACAATATATTATAATTAAAAAAATAAGAAGTAATACACATTATTTGTAGATATTGAAATTGATGCCATTTTAACATTAGTTTAGTGGTTAGGTTTTTATTTAGGCTTGTTTTAGTGGAAAGTTTTCATTTTCAACTGTTATTTATAATGTAAAGAATAATTTTCTGCATTGCATGAAGGAGTCTAAAGGTTCTTCATATTCCTTTGAATTTTGAGGGTCATGATTGAATGGTTATTTATAAGTGCCTTTCTTAAAGCTAAACGATATGCAGTTCACAATTAAGAAATTCCAACAAGGAAAACTGCTAATAGAAATTTCATTTGCTACACACATTTATTAGCCTTTTTTCTTGTTCAGTTTTCTGCATTTGTGGTCTTGTTTGGTTCTGAATAAACTAAAGAACACCTGTTTCTGTGACTGTTGTAAAAATCAATGCAAATGCAGTATTTTAAGAACTGAATATACGAAGAAAAAAAACACTTATATATCTTGAAAACTGAGCCAACACAAAAAAACAATCACAAAAATGTGACCAATAGGAATTACAAATAATCCTGGTAAGTTTTCAAATCTACAAATAAGCTTCCTTTGCATTTTACAAAAATAGTCCACCCCAATTCCAGATAAGACTCTTAGTCACATCATGTACCTTCAAGTTTTCTTTTTAAATCAAAAGTTGTACAGAACCAAAACTATGTCTGCTTAAATGAAATGGTCTTGTCAAACTGCTTTTTCTTTTTCCTGTATCAGTCACTTATTTATTGTAACTAAATTAGAGCTTCAGACATATAATTTTCAAATATATACTAAGAAACATGTTCAGATATCTATGTTATTACACTGTGTATATCTTTCTGCATTTGCATGTGTAAACAATAAGGCATAGGCCTTACAAATATTTATAATTTGCTTTATCAGTAGAAGCATTTTAGATATAAATAAAATTTGCATCAGTATCATTGAATTAAAATTTCTGGAACTCATTTAAATAATGAAGTAAAATGAGTTATAAAAATAGAAAATAAATTGGCTTAATAATTGACTACTATTACCACTGGGTTAAAAACAAAGCCATTGTGTTTTAATTGTCCAGTCACAAAAAGATTTAGCTAGTGTCTCCTGATTACAATATACTTAGAATCATAGAGATTAATGAAGATGGACCAATGCAAACCAATTTTTTTTTTTTAAAACAAGAACAAAGCTATAAATCTATGGAAATTGTGACTCTACATTATAAATATCATTATCCTGCAGCAAGAAAAAATGGTTATGATGTTAAATTTCATATTGTTTCTGATTTATGAAAACAGAATGAAAAAATGCACTGAATATCAAATCTCAGATTTTTCTTATATTTTCTTTGCTTCCTTAAAGGAAAACTTGATAGTAGAAAAGCCCATATATACAAATATTAATTATATTACAGTCTAGATTCAAATGTTTTTGCCTACTGTGTTGATATATGTGTGGGGTGCTGATCTCTGAGTAACATGGAAGGCTTGTCAAGCCCTGTATAAGCTCTGACGTTCTTACTTTCATCTCAAAACCTCATGCTTCCCCGGCTTGTCCTTCTCAGTATTATGACTTTGAATTAATGTTAAATTATGGAACCATGTGATCAGAAAACTTGTTTAATTTGTAATTGTCAAATTGGATGTAATTTCTATTTTAATGCCAGTTAAACTTGCTTTGGTAATGTTGAGTACACCCTACTTTAGCAATTTTCTGTGTGATTATTTATGGCACTAAAACAGTTTAGAGTAAATTTAATATTGATTCCACGAAAAAATGAAGCACGGTAACTAATTGTGTTGAAATAACCAATAAACATAAAAATGACACCTTTAGAAACAATTAACACATTTTCAAGTCAGCTAATTCAAATTTTTATCTATTTTGAAACAGACTGCCATATATTCAAATTTAAATCAGAAGAAAGAAGTCAATATTGCTCTTAGTACTGCATTAGAAGTTTGGCCATCGTGATTTTAGAAAGGACTTGAACCAATGCCAGCGTGCTTATCAACTGAGAGAACATGATTCAGAAAGAACAGAGATCTCAGTATAAAATGCTGCTTGTTCAGTATTCTAAATTATGTCATAGCTGGAAAGAATAAATGCACCTCCAAGTTTGCATAGAGTAGCATTGCTAGCCTCATATGCATTAAGTCACCGGGAGAATTGAAGTATATGGATTTTCCAAAAATGTTCCCATCACTAATAAAAATAACTTTTTGCTTACTTGAACTATCCAGAAAATTGATACAAGGCACTTTTTTTCTGAAATGCCTACTCTTCCTCCTTGTATGTTCCCTTCCCAAATTCATGACTGTTGTTTTGTGATGGAGTTTAATCAGGACCATACCTATGCCAGTGGGGGCAGAACTGGGACTTGATGGTATCACTAAGAAACTCTCTCTCACTTGCTCTTCTCTGATCTCTTCTCTATTCACGTAGACATAGATAAATAGATATATTAGATAGGTAGATAGATAGATAGATAGATAGATAGATAGATAGATAGATAGATAGATAGATAGATAGATAGATGATAGATAGATAGATAGATAGATAGATAGATAGATAGATAGATAGATAGATATCTAACCATGTAGTGATAAATGGTGATTTCTGTACCAGCAGAGAGTTGAGTACATGCATAACTTTGCATTATTATTTTTATGAGGCTTCTCTTATCTCAGTGTTTTGCCAACAGTCTTCTTAATCACCTTCTGATTGGTCAATAAAGAGCTTATTTATCCTATGACTGTGCAGAGAAGATAGGAAGGCTGGACTTTCCATTCCAGACAGAAGTCCTAGATAGAAAGAAAGTAGAGAAGAACAATGAGGAAGGGGAAGATGAGGTGGCCTTGAAGAAGAAGATCCAGCAGGACTGTGAAGAGCATGTCATTAAATGATTAACTATGAGACTCACATGGAACAGACTAAGAGGGTAAGACTCAAATGGCAAGTAACATGGAGACTGTGGAGGGGAAGTACCCAGCCTTAGAGGGTAGCAACAGGGCAGAAACAGCCCAGCTTAGGCTTGTAACTTGTTTCAGTTATGTGAGAGCTAGAGAGGGCTAAAGAGACCATATGAATGCCTGTACTTAATTAGAAGCAAGAGGAGGTGAAGAATCCCTCCCCATACTCCTGCCACACACACACACACATCTCCTGTCCAAATTAAGGGCTCATAAAATCCAAGCTAAGAGCCTGAAAAAGCCCAGGTCAGAAAAGCACAACCAAGCAGTTTCCAGAGTGTGATACAGTTTCCTAGCCATGTTGGAAGCTACCTGTGTCTGGGATATGTTCTACTGCCTGGACTGCCTTTTCTGGCCTCAGCTGGAGAGAGCACATGTAACCTCTCAGAGATGTGAAGTGCCAGCCTGTGTGTGTTGGTGGGATACTCAGGGGGGATGCTGAGGCACAGAGGAGAAGGGGAGTGAGGAGAAGGGAGAGGGGAAGGATTATGGGGGAAAGGCAGTGAGTGGAATGTAAAGTGAATAAGTATAAAAAGAATTAAAAAAGAATTAAAATAAAGCAACGAGAGAGAGAGAGAGAGAGAGAGAGAGAGAGAGAGAGAGAGAGAGAGACAGAGAGAGACAGAGAGAGAGAGAGACAGAGACAGAGACAGAGACAGAGACAGAGAGAGAGAGAGATATCCTTGGGGGAGGAGGGAGAGGGCCCAGGCTCTCCAGCAAAACTGGGCTGGCTGAAAAGTTAGTGCTTGCAGATGCTTGAGAGGTCTTGGATTCCTCACACAGTCCTGATAGCCTAAATAGTTCTGTTCCCCGGGGAACTTTGCATGTGATATGTTGACATAGCCATGGGGCAAGCATGGGTCCAGCACTTCACAGAGCTGGAGCAAATAGGCACAGCTCCCAGTGAGTCTCTGTGGGTATGAGGCTCAGCTCTTCATTGGTGAAGAGAAAGCCCTGACCTTTCATTGGAACAACGTGTTTTCAAATATGTCAATTGAAGGGTTAATGTTTCTATCCTGGGAAGCATCTATTTGGGGGGCTATATAGGCCTTTAACATAATTGGCTGATACTGGGAGTCAAATCATAAACTTAACATCTCCTTTCTTCCTGATTAGTGGTTGTAAGGCAGGGGCAGGCTTGTAACCTGGAGGTGAAGATTTTTTGGGGAATAACTTGGAGACTAGTGCTAGACACAGTTTTGTTAGGACAGGTTACCTGGAGACACAGGTCTTATTGGGCAGTAGCCTGGAAATTGGTGCTAGATTCCAGACTGGTAGTTTACTTGAGTTCAAACTTAACTCAGTTTCTCTAAGATGAAGTCTGAACCCCCCCAAATTGGTCTCTCTTTTCCCCCTTTCTCTGGTATCTAGAAGGCCCAATCATGGGACCTCCTGAAACTTATAGGCTTCATTATGAAAGGACTGGTAATGATTTTTTATCACCATAAGTTGAATACTGACAAGTATTTTTTTTCTTTATGAACTAAACTAATTTGCTTAGAATGTAGGCGCCAAAGGTAAGGAAGAGAAGTAAAATGAGCAGAGTGCCTAGGAGGGTAGATATCAGGGTGATCAGCCATGGGGAGGTGTTGAACCAGGAGGTGGTGAACTGTGATTTGAACTAGTTTTGTGTCTGTTTTCTTTTCTTTACTTCTCTTTTCTTCTCTTTTCTTTTTGTTTCCTCTTCTTTCTTTCCTTTTTTTATCTTCTCTTCTTTCTTTTCTATTTCTTTTTTTTTTCTTGGCCAGATCTTTTCTAACTTTGACCATTGACTCTTTCTTTGACAACTCCAGAGTGGTCAACATAAAAACAGCATTTTTTTAGGGCAACACATAGCCCTCCCTTTTACATAAACAGAATATCCAGTCCCCTCTTTTATTAGAGTACTACCTCTGCCAAAGAGTCCGAAGAATCTTGGATGAGAGAGAAGCATTTTTAAAATTTATCTATATCAGGGTCAATTGCTTCTCTTAGACAGTCACAATGTTTGTTTTGTAACACAAAGGAAACTACCACATGTGCTAGTCATGCCCAATTCTATGAAACCTTCCAGAGATACAGCAGAAAATGGTTCTAGCTTGGCTCTTGTGAGGATTAAACTGGAAGTTCTATCTAGGCAACTTAGGATTTGGTTGTCTGTGTGATAGATGATCCTAGGTAACAACTTGACAAGTTTACAGACTACATCTTTGTCCTAATATAGTACAGCCTTGTGAACACTTGGGTTATGTCCTACAGTGCATGTCCACTAGGCATTGGTGGATAGTAATAAGTATTTATCATTATCTGGATTTATCTTGTAGGTCAGGTTAAAAAGATAACTATAAGTACCAAGGACTGTCACTATACAGTTGTCCTGACTATTTATTGCTTGTAAGGTCAGCCTAGTCTCACCTTGTTACCATCTGTACTCATTTGGGTTCTCAGTTTTAGTAAAATTTCTGAGCAAATCTATGTCTTCAAACTAGGTTGGAATTATCTCATAATACAGTCAGCATGATTCAGTTAATTCAGCTCTGGAGGCATTGGTGACCTGAAAAGATGGGACCATCATATTCCAGAGGGGCTCAGGGCTCTCATTGTTCAGTCTTTGTGTTGTCCTGGTAACTTGGCTTGGTGCCTTATTAGAGGAAGATGGGTGTTGGCCCTGGGGTACTATTGTCAACTGAGACTGCAGAGATGGTGTAGGTGGGAGTTTGGCAAGCAAAAGGATAGGGCCAAGAGCAATTGGGGGTGTCTGAACATAGAGTCAAATGGTGAACAGGTTTCCAGGACCTTGACTAGTAACATAAAGTCTCAGTTCCCATGTCTAAACAGTAGTCCATTCAACCTTCTTGCCATCATCTGTGAATCTAATAAGAGGATTGTATTTCTCCCCATAGCCCAGGTATTGAACTTAGTTATGGTGATGAGGTCCGTATTAGGGGCTTTTAGTGTATCCATCCAGCATATTTGCATCTTCAGGCCATACAGAAGAAGACCTCAGGGCCTCCATATTTGATCCATTGGTTATGGCTCTGGCAATGTCCTGGGCAAACACAAAAAGGTTGATGTTTAATCTCCCATTGCACTAAATGTGTGTTGCAGGATACTCTTACAATGTTGCTTTGGGGGTGGGAATCCCACTTTTTACCAACCATATTACAGAGGAGATCTGGGAACTAGGTACCTGGGGACATATCCTGGGAAGTGGGGTTGATGAGGATCCAGGTAAGATTACAGGGACTAAACCACCAACCAAAGAGTGCACATGGAGTGATCAATTGCTCCAGCTGCATATGTAGCAGAGGATGGCTTTGTTAGGCATCAATGGGAGGAGAGGATCTTGGTCCTATGAAGGCTTGATGCCTTATGTAGGGAAATGCCAGGGAAGGGAGGAGGGAGTAGGTAGGTGGGTGTGGGAGCACCCTCATAGAAGCAGGGTGAAAGGGGATGGGATAGGGGATTTCCAGAGGGGAAACCAGGAAAAGGGGATAACATTTGAAACATAAATAAATAAAATATCCAATAAAAGAAAAAATACGATGAGGATTGGGTTCTGCAGTACATGTATTGAGGAAGTTTATCAGGATCATTGTAACATTAGCTTGAGAGGGTTAGAAGCATGCTTGATAGTCTTTTATTTATTTCATTTCCACTGGTCCAGTTCTTCCTCAACTGCAAATGGGTCTACAATTCTAGCATGAGGATGGTAAATCTACTCTGCAATTTCCTCTACCTTCAGGGTGGTGGGTGTTGTCAGAAGTGTCTTAGTTAGGGTTTCACTGCTGTGAACAGACACCATGACCAATGCAAGTTTTATAAAAGACAATGTTTAATTGGGACTGGCTTACAGGTTCAGAGGTTCAGTCCATTGTCATCAAGGCAGAAGCATGGCAGCATCTAGGCAGGAATGGTGCAGGAGGAGCTGAGGGTTCCACATCTTGTCCAAAGGAAACCAGAAACAGACTGGGAATCCTCAGACATCTAGGAAGGTCTCCAAGCCGATCCCTACAGTGACATACTTCCTCCAACAAGGCCACATCTTCTAATAGTGCCACTCCCTGGGACGAGCATATTCAAACCATCACAGAAGGATGGCATAGGGGCCTTTCTAGCAAGGTTCTCATGATCCCTGGTGGTGTCTCTTGACTAGGACCCAATCTCTGGACTAGAATTGGTGGGACTCAGGAGTTGGACCTGTTTCATAGAGAGCAGGAAGTTTGAGCCAAATATGTTTGTGTTTTCAAATTGTACACCCTCAAAATCACCCAATAGCTTGTGATTGTTTGCTTCTACAATAATGTCTGCCTGTAGGTCGGGGGAAAGGGGTGGAGAATGAATCAAACATAATTTCAAAAGGGTTGAGTCTCCATCTAGTATGGAGAGTTTCATATTCTATATAGGGCAAAGTGGAGAAGGGTCATTATATCACTGTCAGTCTCTAAGATCGATTTAGTTAAGGTCTCTTTTAGGGATCTATTTATCTTCTCTGCCTGTCATAATCTTTGGGGTCTGTAAGCACAATGAAGTTTCTAATTAATCTCCAGAACGTTGGCTAATCCCTGACTTACTGGGCACACAAATGCAGGTTCATTGTCTGACCCTGAAGCCTAGAAAAACCATGTCTTGGAATAATCTTTTCTAGTAGTTTCTTTGCTATCTGAGCAGTCTCATCCATAGTTTGGAAAGTCTCAGTCCATCCTGAAAAGATATCTTTGAACATCAGTAAATAACTATAATTGAATTTTGTTTTACTGCTGTGACGTCCATTTCCCAATAGACCCCTGACTTGGTGTTCCAGTTCCGAGTACTGGGGTTCCTTTCACTGGCAACTGCATGGGTCCTTAGATAGACCATAGAATTTCAACTATTTTAGAATTGGGATCTTTAATTCTTCCATGAGACTGGGCTGAAGTCTAGATAGTTATAGTTTCATATTTGAGCTTAAATACTTTAGGATCCAGTAAAATGTGCACTAAGGAGATATTTTTAGGCTTATATATGCAAGTTATAATAGAAAATAATTTAGGAGTCACCAAAATAGGATAGATAATAGAGTACTATTTCCAAAGTAGCAAAACACAAATGGACTAGTCATTGTGAATGCAATTTTTCTTGACAGGTTTTCATAACTGTTATTATTATGTATAGTTTACTGTTGTTAGAAAGTTTTTTGTTGGATAAAAATAAGGCAATTTGAAGCTCTAATCAGAGTTCTGTGTGTGGTCCTCATCAATCAAAGGAGGGTGTGAGAGAATCTTCTTTGACCCTTGACCAGTATCCTGTTAGAAAGTAAGAAGCAAAGCCATCTGTCATAGATTGATTTCAGTGGTCTGTAAGGGCATCTCTGATATATTTTCATATGTTATTTTAAATAAGAAAAAAAATGTGTATGTATCATTTTGTGTTCTTTGTCTCTTGTTTTTATCTTTATTTTTAAGTTTAGTAATTCTCTGTAAGGAAACACTAGTCTCAAATGTCATACTAAATGAATATACACATTACCAAGAAATCATTTTTCAATTAGATATTTGAAATATAATATTAAAGATATTAAGCATTTTAAATTATATATCTGAATATTGTAATAAATATACCATTCCTTAGAAAAATAGAAGCAGAAATTAGGATTACTAGTGTAACCTTCAAAATAACAAAAACTTTTAATATAGCTAAGCACAGTGTCATAGGCCTTTATTACAGGATCAGAAGCCAGTAGCAAATGGATCTCTATGAGTTTGAGGCCAGCCAGGTCTACATAGAGTTCAGAGTGCCAGAGCTACATAGAAAGACCCTGTCTCAAAAACAATACAAATAAGCAAAACAATGAAAAAAATCAGAAAACAAATTCTGAAAACTCCTTTAAGAAATTTTAACATACATGGAATATGTTTCACAAAGTAGATTTTATTCAGCACTATCTTGACACTCAGGATTTCTGTTTCTGTGTAAATAAAGTTGCCTCTGCCTCTTTTGTACAAAAAAAAGTACAGTTTCACATTGAAGCAAATGTTTTCATTAACTTAAGCTATATTTAATGCTTGTATAAGATTAGTAATTTAAATAGTTTTTAAGAAGCCATTTGAGCCATGAGAGAAGTACATCAGAAAACAGTTTCAAATAAGCAAGCATGTTAATATTTCCACCTTCTTGTGTTAGCAATAACAAAAGACAAAAACCCCATGAAGAACTTGATGTTTGTATTCTACCCAGCTGTTGAACTCTACAATCATTTTCTCCTCTGTCAAAGGCAGGGATACATCATCAGACATATTTACTCCCAAGACAATTTTTCATGTGTTTCTAGAGACCATTGGTCCCAACTCTTTGCTAAATGGGAATATGTTTATAGAACAGTCCTAGTTTAAGTGTTTCTAATTTGTTTAGACTGCTAATTCAGAAAATTTATTTTATTGTGTGAATTTAAAAAGAAAAGTATATAATTTTATGAGTCATTTGATGACTAACAACCTCTAACAACCATAAAAATTATGTAGTTCCGAGAATTTTCTGTTGAATATGGGTTAAGTTTCAAATTTTGATGTCCAGTGGTAATAAAATGTCCTTATTTTCTCTCTTACACACATTACTCCCATGCTTCTGTAGAAAAAAAATGGTCAAGAGCTAACAAATGGAAAATAAAGCACTACATTTTTAACAGAAATTACTTGGGAGTGGTATTCAAGGTGAGAGCTTAAAAGTTAAGTCTGCTATGAGTCCTAGGATTTTGTTATTTAGGACTTTTCTTATGAGTCATAGCCAAAATTTAAGGTCACCAAAAAAGCTATCATTTAAACTTACATTTCTGGTTGAGTTTTAGAACTTTCTATGTTGGAGAGAAATAAATAAATTTGTATTAAACTTTCCCATTTTCCATTATTCCTCTTTCCACCTTTTCTGTCTTGTTCACTTGTAGTTTTTACACTGAGAGTGAAGACTGTTTCCCTATCCTTGAGTCTAGGCTGTTCTTGTCAGATGAATGCTAAGAGTATAGGGTAGCAAGCCCAAATTTTGGCCTTAGGAGGTTGAGTGCTTCCCTTCCGTCTTTAAATGTCAAGCCTATGCTCAAAGAACAGATGAAGGCTTTCCAAGGAAGTAAGGAATAAGCTGAGAAAAGAAATTCATCATTGAATCCAACAGTATATAAGAACTGGCCTCATGTCACCCAATAGGTAATAATGAGAACACGTCTAGATGAACATAGCAATTCTGTAACTTTTTATATATTGGATTCACCAGTGTATTAGTCAGGGTTCTCTAGAGTCACAGAACGTATGGGTAGTCCCTATATAGTTAGAGAATTTGTGGATGGCTTACAGCTTGTAGTTCAACTCCCCAACAATAGTCATCAGTACTTGTGGAAGGAAGTCCAAGGATGTAGTAGTTGCTCAGTCCCACAAGGCAGCCATGGATGGAAGTCCAAGGATCTAGCAGTTGCTCCATCCCACGAGGTAGGCCAGGAAAAGCCAGAGTGAAATCTTCCTTCTTCCAATGTCTTTATATAGGTCTCCAGCAGAGGTGTGGCCCAGATTAAAGGCGTGTGCCACCACGCCTTTAATCCCAGATTACCTTGAACTCAGAGATCCCCTAATCTTAATCTTCTGGAATTCATAGTCACTATGCATCAAGATCTCCAGGTCAGAAACTTGTATCTCTGAGCCTCCAGATTAGGATTATAGGTGAGCCTTCCAATTCTTGTTTAGTTCATTCCAGATTTAGTCAAGTTGACAACCAGGAATAGCCACAACAACCAGATTAATGCCCTTAATATATTTTTACAAAAAAACTGTGTAAAGTGGCTCACTTACCATACATAAAGTTTTCTCAATCCATAGTATTGCAGCAAAACAAATGAAGAGAAATCCCAGCATTCAATTTCTAGAGATTTTCTAAATAAAATATGCTACACATAATTTGATTCTGTTAAAAATTAATGTAAGTATGAAACAGAGAGAACTGTTAAGCTCACAGTGTGCAGTGTAACAGGATTTAGTGATATAAGACCAACACATTTGGGGTGTAATATACCTTTTATATTACTTCTGTCTGTCTGTCTGTCTGTCTGTCTATCTTTTTTTCTTATTTACTTGTGTGTGTGTGTGTATGTGTGTGTATATCTTTGTGTGGTGGTTGTTTTCTATTTGTATATGAGATGGTCAGAGAACAGTTCTCAGAAGTCAGTTATCTCCTTCCATAATGTAGGACCCAAGGCTCTATCTCAGAATCTCAAGCTTGGTGACAAGGGAATTTGTCCTCTGATTCATCTTGCAGGGCCATAGTGAACCTTTTATTTATACTCACAAAAGAAAATGCAAAAACTGTTGAAATTGACTATGAATATTTATACTGTGAGTTTTGCTCAACCTGGCAATGCATAGGTGTCAGTTTGAAATCAGAGCAAAACTCCAACATAAGCAAATCTTAGAATGGTAAGATGTCTCTTCAGAATGAACTTAAATTTGTGTGTCCTGGCTTCATCCACACTCATCATGTTTTCTAAATAAATAAATTATGATAAGTGTACTAGTTTACTGATATGTATTATAGATTGTGGAGTCAGAATTTGAGGAAGGTTAATTTCAACCAACCATTACTGTTAAAAAATATACAGTTATTTAGGTGAGCAGTAATAGAAAAAATTTCAAGAGCAATGTTACCTCTCCTGTCATTGTTAATATGACTAATATTTTGGACATATTAATCTTCATAGGACAGAATGTGAGATAATAAAAAGTGAAAATCTGTGTTTAAAATATAAGCTAATTATACAGTTGCTCACTTGATCATCTTTTTTATTCATAAAATTCATTGTAACATGTCCCATAATTTTATGTTTATATGAAAGACTATTTATTACAAGGTAAATGTGCTTTCCCTAATGTCAAAAGGGAAGAATGCTTGCTATTTTTTAGAGAAGACAAGTAGTTTTGTGCATATTTTTTCATTTCAACACTATTCGTTGATTTTAAAATCATATTAGGAGGCTCGAGAGATGGCTCAGTCATCAAAGTGTTTACTGTACAGTCTTGTGAGTTCAATACCTACTACTTATTTAAAAGTCAGCAAGCATTGGGGAGCCAGAGAGTATTCCAAGAGATTGATGGCCTAAGAGTCCAACTAAATCTGGGAGATCCAGGTTCAGTGAGAATCTGTCTCAAAAAATAAGGTGACACATCTGGAGAGCTGGCTCAATAGTTAAGAACACTGGATGCTCTTCCAAAAGATATAGGTTTTATTCCCAACATCCACACTGTGGCTTATATCATCTGTAGTTCAATTTCCTGAGAAAGCAGGGTTCCCGTCTGGCTGCTTACAGAACTGTGAAGAATACATGCAGATAAAGCATCATCACACATAAGATAAAATTTTTAAAAATTAAATACTAAATTGTAGAGTAATTGAGGAAGATACCCACACCTATCCTCCATTTTTTGTGGCCTATGTTTGCACATGTATGCATGAATGTGCTTGTGCATGTGTTTGTGTGTGCATGCGCATGCACGCGCACACACGCACGTGGGCACACACACATCATGCCAGACTTCAAGAACAAATGACAAGAGTACAGAGCAGTATTAGAATTGAAATCTTAGAAACAATGCATTGAAATAACAGTCACAAGAAAAGCAACAAAGAACAGGCAAAAGAAAGAATCAGGAGGCAGGTGGAGTTCCGCTGACAATCTCTAAGTCTGTTCATCGTCCTTGTCATATTAAATGTGGAAAAGTCTTACTAAAATAACAGAATAATATTTAAAGTTGTAAAAGGTTTTATGATTTGTAACTTTTGAAATTTTCTGTTATATTCCAATATAATAAAATATCTTTGTAGGCTGCAGTTCTGATACTTGTGAGGATGCACAAAGAAACTTTAGTGTCTCCTGACAGAGGCAGAAAACACGCCTTTTCTTTTCACTTAGAGCAGCATGTATTATGGCTTGTGACCTCAGCAGTTCAGCAAAAACAGTCACAGAACTTAGCGCACTTTAAAGAAATTTCAACAAATGAATTTTCAAAGACAATTATATAATTGGTTGTTAAATATTCTTAACTGAAACTTTTGAGTCAGTCATACTCCTTTGTTCGAGTATGGATTCTATTGCAAGCATCGATGGTTTGGAAGGCACCAAATCATACTAATTAGTGTTGATCTGCAAGTCAAACAAGCCTTCATAAAGTTTCTGCAAACCTTAGTGATAAGCACTGAATCAGTCTATGAACAGTGGTTCACAGGTGTTGCATGGAGTGTAGTGTACATGTCTGTACTGTATAGAAGGGGATATACAGCAGCTGTCTAGATCAATAAATCTAATTGTACAAGAATCATTGCCACACAGTCTTATAATAGGCAAACCTGTAGTAGCTTAAATAATTAATTGTCAAATACAAAAATAAAGTAACCCAGAAAAATATTCTAAATGATAAAATCAATACGATTTGTTAAAAGGGGCAGAAAGTCCTAGCACAAAGGTTTTAAATTTCAATCATTATAACTCATTTTTTGTTATGAATCATTTTCTAAAATTAATTCATTAATTATAACAGTTAAGTATAATTATTCTACCTGTTCAAGACTTTTATTATTACTTTTTAACACCAAGATAAATCCAGCACTGTATAATTAGCATGATAATAATTCAGCACACATTTTTTAATCTTTTAAAAATACAATATGTTCTCCACAGAGTCTCTGCTTTACCTTAATCAGTCATTCATGAACTTTCCTCTCTAAGTAGTGAGACCTTGAGAAGCAATTTGAACAAAAACACAAATTTTTCCTAAGAGATCTTTCTCCTAATTACTCTTTTGTTTTTAATAAAGGTGTTAGATTCATTAGGAAAACACAGGAAAAAAGCTTATACTCTTGAAAACAACATATTTGCTTAAAGAATAAACCACCCCATATCCAGTAAGAAAAATTTCTCTTACTTGTGGGTCCTCCATTTTGTATAGAGATATAAACTTATGTATGTATGCATATATGTAACACGGATAAAAGTAAACACAGAACTGTGTAGAGAACAAAATGGGCTAATGGGAAGAGAATAGACAAGAATTGAGACTCATGTCAGGGTACAGGGAATATACTCATTATGTATTATTTACTGTTATAAAATGGCTCAATTTAATGCCTTTTTTATACTTTTAAATCATTTTTTTGTTGGGGAACAGGAAGATCATATAAATTCCTAAGCAGGAAGGATAAAGTTTACTGTAGAGACCATTACAGACATTTGAGTTTTCCTGTAAATAGGACATTAATACTTGGTACTGCTCTGGACACCCTGTTAACACGTTCAGCAATTTACTGAATGGAAACTCAGGAAGCACAGCAAGGTTACAATTTCCTCTTTTCTGGGAACTATTCAGTCACACCTGTGTATCTGAATTTCATACAAAAGAAAATTGAGATTGCAATGTCATAGCATCTATATATCAGATTAGAAGGGCTGGTAGCACTGAGCAGATGGTTCTGTTGGAGAAATGCTTGCTGTGCAAGCATGATGACCTGAGTTTGATTTCTAATACCCAAGGAAAAAAAATCCCAGTGCGTTAGTGGACATTTTTAATCTCAGTGATGTGGAGCATATGCCAGAGGATGTCTTGTGGCTCAAGCAGGCCAGCCTAGATGTAAGTTTCAGTGAGACTCTGGGACTCTTTCTTCACAGACAAAGATTAAGGATGGACTAAGTTCTGGTTTTCAGGGGTGATCATATATATGTGTAGTTACAATCACATAAGAAAGTAGTACACTCTTATGTAGTATGATTTCAGTCTTACCAAAATTTGTAAGTTCAAATCTAATCCCCAATACAGTACATTGCATATATAATGGAGCCTTTGGGAATTAATTTGATCATAAATGTACATCTCTAGTGAATGGGACAGTATCCTTCTAAAACATGAAATCTATCTTTTATCTTCCTGCCAATTCCTCAAGCCCAAGTTTGCAAGGAAATAGGTATTAGTATTGTGATGGATAGAAACTATCCCCTCTCATTCCCTTACCAATATTCCCTCATGTTTCATAACCCATCCCTTTCCAGAATATTTTAAATTTTAAGACTCTCTGAAACCTCACCCTTTCCTAAACCCATAGAATTCACTTACAGAAAAGTTATACATCTGGAAAGAAAATTCAGATTCTTGTCCCAAGAGATAAAGGCTTCAGATCAGCTTTTTTTATTATTTTGTTGCATATTTTATTTATTTACATTTCAATTGTTATCCCCTTTCCTAGTTCCCCTCTGAAAACCCCCTATCCCATCCTTCTTCCCCCTGCTTCTATGACAGTG
Organism: Tokudaia tokunoshimensis; assembly: GCA_036184795.1. NCBI lineage: Eukaryota > Metazoa > Chordata > Mammalia > Rodentia > Muridae > Tokudaia > Tokudaia tokunoshimensis. The sequence continues at coordinate 115,729,845 of BTHU01000003.1, read as the reverse complement.
CTCACCCACCCATCCACTCTCCTGCCCACACCTGCCTCCCCACCCTGGGAGCTTCGAGCCTTCCTAGGACTAAGAGCCTCTTCTCCCAGGTTTTATAGGCAGATAATGCTGGTCTAGAAACACTGACAATCTCAGGAATGGCAACACATTTCCCTACTGTAACCCTTTCTGCCATACAATACCATGTGTTCCCATGAAAAACTAAAGAAGAAGATTTAGGAATAAATAATCTTCTCTATATTGTCAAATGACAGCATCAATAAGTATATCTCTTTGCACTAATTTCTCTCTCCTATTTTTTAGCTATGAGGCACTAATAGAAAACTTTGACTCTAGTGGTGTCAGATCACTGCAGTGGATAGTAGTTAGCTTATTGCTGTATCAGTGCATCATTTGGTATTCATCTCACATTTAAAGTTTTCCTTATTCATTGTAGCCTATAGCATAGTTTTTTTTACTTGCATGTCTAGCCCTGTTTCTGTTCATGTGTTACATCTATTGTTTTATTTTTTTACATCATGTGTGTTTGTGTATATATATATATATATATATTTCATATATATATATATTTCATATATATATATTGAGCATGTTCATGATATGTAGTTTAATTTATTATGCTGAGTTTATCATCTCATGGTTGCCAAAATACTGTTCCTGTAGTATTTATGCTTTCCTTGGCAATTTATGATAGGAGGCTACGGTGGATGAAATATCTACAAATGCATGTATATCATTTTAGAGGAGTCCACAGGGTCCAGCTTGAGAGGATTTGTGAAGAATATTGTCTGTCTTATGCCTCTATTGCCTTTAAAATATATGATCAGCTATTTTTTTCTATATTGTTTGTTTTTTGGTCTATAGATGTTAGGCCATGCAGTACCTATTCAGGTATCCTGAGGACCTGGGTTTGATCTGTAGCACTACATAAATTGGTTGTGGTGGTGCATTTCTAAAATCCTAGCACTTAGAAGGTAGATGCTCATGGACATGAATGGGCATGTACCTCAGCAATGTAGAACATTCAATACAGCCAGGGCTACATGATTCCTTGAGTGCAAAGAAACTAATAAAACTTGATTTTTAGTGTTTTATCTTCAAGTGAAAAACTTGATTGAGACGTTATAGTACAGAAATTCATATTGACAGAATGTGCATTTACATTATGGTGAAGAGATGAAATGATATCAATTGTTTTTGGGGCATTTAGATATTCAATAAAGGTAGCAATGTATGTGATACTCATACCAAGGTTGTATTTTGAGAGATTATATGTTAGGAAACAAGAAGCATTGTCATCACTAATGCTTTAGAGCTGGTTTCTAGTAAACAAGTTTGGAAATTATAAGATTTTAAAAAGTGCAGGTTTGCAAACATAACTAAAGGAACCAAGAAATTCATCACTTTTCTTAAACACATAAATCAAGCTATTTATAAGTTCACTATGCAGTCACAATTAAACTACTTTATTGTGGGGAATGTAAGAAGTATTTGCAAATCATGAATAGCAAATCACAACTGAGATAACTTTATAACAATATATACATTTGCCAATAATTTTTGTGACTGTCTCTACAGATTTTCTGTCTTTTTCTTTGTATTCTATGTTTTATCACTGTAAAATATTTGTAAGTTGCTAAATAAAAAAGGAAAAAAAATATTACTTTAGATAACATTCTGAAACAGCACACAGACTTAATTTTCATGATAGCTGAGATCAAATATATATGCTAAAATAATGCCTTAATCATTTTACTAAAGGAAATGAAGTCGACAAAACATTCTAAAGAGTTTCATTTGCTTTAGGTTTACACCAGAAGGAATTTGACAGAAGTATGTATTTAAATAAATTAATCATCAGTTATACTGTCTGTACTGGCATTCACCAACTTGTGGGCCAGCGTGTTTGCCTTCTCATCATCTTTGAGGCTTAGATATTTAGAAACATTTTGCCAAATTGCTCTTCATGTAAATGAACCATATGGGAGAAGTTTGCAGTGTTGCCAAGGTGTGGCTAAGACTTGTTCCAGGTAGAAAGTTTTGCTCATTATATCTATGTTTCTTACTGAAGAGAAATTTACTCTAAAACTTTAAGGGGCAGTCCAAATGTTCTGTTGGAAACCAAAATACGACTGATATTCTATAACTCCTACTTTTTACTCACATGAGACTTGTGAGCTCACTAATAAACCAAAGAATAAATTCAATAAAGACTCTCTTTGGTAAGTCTCTTACACTTATCACATTGAGTATTGAATTGTTCTTTTAAATGAATTTGGTATTTGTTTTATCTTTTGTCTTTGGTAATGTTGATATAAGTTTATCGATTTGATTTGATAGATTTTACCATGAACATTTTATTAAATATTTTACAGATTTTCATTTAAATATCTTATATTTTTATTTTGTATTTATACAATATATAAATATAATATGCTGAGTTAGTAGTGTTCATATGTACACAAGAGTAGGGCTGACCACTTGGGATAACCAAGAAGAGGGCTTATCTCTGGAGAGGACAAACTCTCTTCCTTAATTACCTATCGCTCTTCATCTACTGGTGGAGCCTCCTGAGACTTGCCCCTCTACACTGGTATATCCACTGTTATTGTCATTGTGCAGGTCTTGTTAAGGTGACTATATTGTTACTATTTTATGGTTGTAGCATATATCATATATAGAAGAAACGATAGGTCAGCAGATGTCAGGATCCACTTTCTTTTGCAATTTTTCACTCCTTTTTCCATGATTTTCCCTGAACACTAACCATCATTTTTAATTAAACTACAAAATATTTGTATATATCTCTACAATAGCATGTAAGATAAATTCGTACATATTTTCTTTCTTTCTTTCTTTCTTTCTTTCTTTCTTTCTTTCTTTCTTTCTTTCCTTTTTCTTTCTTTCTTTCTTTCTTTCTTCCTCTTTCTTTCTAATTAATTAAATAGTTAATTAATTAAATTTTTTACACACCATAGTTTATCTCTCTACCCCAATCCTCTCTCCTACTGTTCCTCATCCCATACCTCCTCCCCACTCCGTCTCCACGTGGATGTCCGCACCCCCACCTCATCTGACCTCTAAAATCCCTGGAGCCTCCAGTCTCTAGAGGGTTATCTGCATAATCTCTGAATGAACACAGACTCGGCAGTCCTGTTGGGGGCTTCATAACAGCTGGTGTATGCTCCCTGTTTGGTAGTCCAGTGTTTGAGAGATCTCAGGGGTCCAGATTGAGACTGCTAGTCCTCCTACAGGATTGCCCTTTTCCTCAGTTTCTTTCAGACTCCCTAATTCAAAATTAGGGGCCAGCTGCTTCTGTCCATTGGTTGGGTACAAATATCTTCATCTGACTCTTTCAGCTGCTTGTCGGGTTTTCTGGATGTGGTCATGTTTTGTCCCATTTTGTGAGTGCTCCATAGCCTCAGTAATAGTGTCAGGCTTTGGGACCTCCCCTTGAGCTGGATCCCACTTTGGGTCTGTTGCTGGTTCTTCTTTTCCTCAGGCTCTTCTCCATTTCCATCTCTATAATTCATGCATGTCTGTTTGGGTCTGAGTTACTTCACTCAGGAGGATATTTTCTAGTTCCAACCATTTACCTGCAAAACTCAAGATGTTCTCATTCTTAATAGCTGAGTAATATTCCATTGTGTAAATGAATCACATTTCCTGTATCCATTCTGTTGTGGGGCATCTCTTGTTTCCAGCTTCTGGCTATTATAAATAAGGCTGCTAGGAACATATTGGAGCATGTGTCCTTACTACATGTTGGAGCATCTTCTGGGTATATGCCCAGGAGTGGTATAGCTGGGTCCTCAGGTAATATTATGTCCAATTTTCTGAGGAACTGCCAAACTGATTTCCAGAGTGGTTTTACCAGCTTGCAATTCCACCAGCAATGGAGGAGTGTTCCTCTTTCTCTACAACCTCTCCAGTATTTGCTGTACCCTGAGTTTTTGATCTTGGCCATTCTGACTAGTGTGAAGTGGAATCTCAGAGTTGTTTTGATTTGTATTTCCCTGATGATTAAGGATGTTGAACATTTCTTTAGGTGTTTCTCAGCCATCTGGTATTCCTCAATTGTGAAACCTTGGTTTAGTTCTATACCATAATTTTTGATTGAGTTGTTTGATTTTTTTGATAATTAGGTTCTTGAGTTCTTTATATATTATGGATATTAGTCCTCTATCAGATGTGAGGTTAGTGAAGAATTTTTCTCAACAGGTAGGTTACCAATTTGTCTTATTGACTATGTCCTTTGCCTTACAGAAGCTTTCCAGTTTCATGAGGTCCCATTTATCAATTCTTGATCTTAGAGCATGAGCCATTGGAGTTCTGTTTAGGAAATTCCAAGCTATGCCAATGAGTTCAAGGCTCTTTCTCACTTTTTTTTCTATTAGATTCAATGCATTTGGTTTTATGTTGAGGTCCTTGATCCATTTGGACTTGAGTTTTGTGCAAGGTGACAAATATGGGTCTGTTTTCATTTTTCTACAGACAGGCAGTTAGACCAGCACCGTTAATTGAAGATGCTTTCTTTTTTCCATTGTATATTTCTGGCTTTTGTTGTCAAAGATCAAGTGTCTATAAGTGTGTGGTTTTATTTTGGGGTCTTCAATCCTATTCCATTCGTTAACATGTCTGTCTCTGTACCAAAACCATGCAGTTTTTATCACTGCTGCTCTGTAGTAAAGTTTGAGGTCAGGGATGGTAATTTCCTCTAAAGCTACATATTCTTTCTAATAAAATAGCTTAATTAAAGATTTTTACCCCCTGAGGCATCTCCACAACTCCTTTATTAACAATTAAGTTCTGTTGGATCAGAGGTTATAGCTATTCATTTTTGTCTAATTTAGATTGGTATTTGCTGTACCCTATTGTCCTAATCCTAACGGTTATTTGGTAATTTAAGATTATTCAAAAGTTAGCATACTTCTTTTCTGTATTATTAATATGGTTTTTATTTTTCTTATAGACCCTTCTCTCAACTGTTTCTATAATCTTCCTTGCTAAATCAAATTCTAAGAGTTTGTTAAGGCAATTACCAATTTTGAGAATTTTTTAGGGAAGTACTCTGATTAGCATATTTTCCAAAAGTTGATTTTTTTTTTTGAAAAAGTAAGATGCAAGAATTCAAAGACATCTCTAAGGCTTTTTAGAGTCACAGAAGACAAAGTTTTTTTTAGTTCTTCAACTATTATCCTATCCAAAAGCAATTATAGATCCAATGTAATCTCAACCCAATAGCCAAAAGCATTCAACGACACCCTACGAATTAATAGAATCATAGACAGTAAGTCTAAATGCTTCATCATCTGAGAGGTTTTAACAGGAGATAAAGTAATGGTGAGTTAGAGACCTAATAATGATCCGGAGGCATTTTGTATAAATATTGTGTTTCTTTTTAGCCAGAAGATTATGATGAGTTTGTTATTATTTAGGGGCATAGGGCAGTGAATCCTTTGTTACTATATTTTCTTAGTGGGATTTTCAAGATGAGAAAACGGAGATTACAAAGTATTGAAAGATGCTAATTATATGGATCAAACATTTACTTTCTGAACTGACTACCAAAATCTAGCTGGCAGATGAATTTGATCTCAGTTTCCTCTTGCTTTGTTATTTTTTCCTTTTTTTGGCAGTTACACTCAAATAGTTGTCTCTTATTATTTGCTAGTTTGGATACCTTTAGTAAAATTCTATGAAAATTTCTGAGATGAGTAATATTTTGAGGCCATTTAAATAGCCAAATCATAAAGTTTATTTTTATCAATATTACTTTATCTGTTTCACACAGAATTAAAAATAAAGGCAATTTTAAGTATATGGAAATATGACAAGCTTTGCAAAGAAAGCAATCTTATAAATGTTATCCACTACTCTGTTTCATTGTTTCACTGTCTCTGTTACACTCTCTCTCTCTCCATCCTGCCTTCAATTTCCTTGTTCTTTCAATTATACCTTTTAGCTTGAGTTGATTTATGAGGAATTTGTTTGTTTCCAATGAGCTTATTGCGTGGAGAAAAGTTAAAAATTTGAGAAGGAAAAGTAAGTGTTTTAGGTGAGTTTGACAGGTCTATAATATTGCAAATTGAGAAATAATGATTTGTAACGTTCTTCAGATTCTCAGCACTCACATACCTGCTAGGAACACACAGCCAAACAGCTTCAGGGTACCAATTTCCTACGAAGATTTTTTTCCATTGTGAATAAAGGAATGTTAACTACTAGAAACAATAGACAGAAATCACTAATATTTCTGTTGTCTGCTCCTCTTTTAAAAGCACAGTTGATATAATGAGAATGTACTAGGTGGAAATTCACACCATGATTACTTCTCATGTATTAAATAATTCACTATGTTCTTATAGATAACATATGAAATAAATAATATGAATTATTATCAATTTTATCAATGAAGTTGATGAAGGGCAAGAGGACTTTTCTGTAGATTAAAGTGCCATCTCTCAGCTTAATGGCTACCTTAATTACTTGTGGCATAATTTTTGTATATGTCATTTATTTGTCAATAATATTACCATGCAAGAAATGATTTCTAGGAAAGTTTAGTAGAAATATCTACTAATATTCATGATAATAAAATATGACTCACTAAAACTAATGAAGTCTAGAATTAAGCTTCATATGCACTATTTGAATCAGTGATATCTGACTTGTAAAGCTTTAGGATTGTGAGGGGATTAAATCAATAACTTTGCCCATGTTAAAGAAAGAAATTATTGATGATTGTATTCCAATCCATTCTATTTGCATCACAGGGGTTGGCAGACAGTTTTCTGAAATTTCCAGCTCTCTCTGCCTAAGTTTAGATTCCTAGAGTATGAGTTGAGAGTATGTAGTTAGAAAGATGCATCCTGCTTGCGCTACAAACACATAAGAGGATCTCTGTATGTAGATTGAACTTGTATGGCTTTGCAGTGTTTTTGGAGAACACCCATAACTGTGTTCTGATGGATGTGAAAAGTCTTTGGTCCCTGACCACAGCATCCCTGCAATATTAGAAACAATGTTAGGTAAAATGAAAGCAGTTTTCAATTAATTCTGTACTTCTTGGTTTGTATAGTTTTAGAACTCTTTAAGCACCTACTTTCTAAAGTCTCATATTTTTCAGACTGCTGCCGCTGCTGCAGTTTTCTGGATTTTTAATGACTTGGAAGTTACTGATTAATATAAATATACTACAATTATTCTAGGTATAAAAACTAACCTGATATTTTTATTCAATTTGGTTTATTTTGAAGGTAGCACATTAGCCGACAAAATTAGATACCTTTTCTGTAACTTACTGAAACAACATGATAACTATAATTTAAATTTCCCTGGGATAAAGTATGATATATATGTATATACGTATAAACATATGTACATATATATAATATATGTGTATAGATAGATTATACATTCCTATGAAACATTATTTATTGTAGTTGTATGACCTACACCATTTTTTGTAAAATATATAGACGTCAAAGTAAAACTTGTAGCTTACTATCACCACATGAATTTAATGAAAGTGATGACATTTTCTTCCTTCTTACAACACAAATGTATTTTCTATTAGACAATAGGGGTCATAGGTTTTCACAGAATAAGTATTGCAATAGGAACAATACTAGCTACTCTTAGGGGCAAATTGCTATTTACTATTTATGAGAAAGCATGTTAAAAAAAACAGTCTATTCAGGAATCTACATTTGTAGTTAATGATTGTTTAGGAAATGGTGCTGGCTCAGCTGGAGGTCAACATGCAGAAGAATGCAAATTGACCCATCCTTATCTCCTTGCACTAAGCTCAATTCTAAGTGGATCAAAGATCTCCACATAAAACCAGACACACTGAAACTAATAGAAGGGAAACTAGGGAAGAACCTTGAACATATGGGCACAGGGGAGAATTTCCTGAACAGAACTCCAATAGCTTATACTCTAAGATCAAGAATAGACAAATGGGACCTCATTAAATTACAAAGTTTTTGCAAGGCAAAAGACACCGTCAAAAAGACAAAGCGGCAACCAACTAACTGGGAAATGATCTTTACCAACCTTACATCCGACAGAGGGCTAATATCCAAGATATACAAAGAACTCAAGAAGTTAAACTCCAGAGAGGCAAGTAACCCTATTAAAAAATGGGGTACAGAGCTCCACAAAGAGTTCTCACCTGAAGAATATCTAATGGCTGAGAAGCACCTAAAGAGATGTTCATCATCCTTAGTCATTAGGGAAATGCAAATCAAAACAACCCTGAGATTCCATCTCACACCAGTCAGGATGGCTAAGATCAAAAACACAGGAGACAGCAGTTGTTGGCGAGGATGTGGAGAAAGAGGAACACTCCTCCACTGCTGGTGGAATTGCAGGCTGGTACAACCACTCTGGAAAGCAGTCTGGCGGCTCCTCAGAAAACTGGGCATGACACTTCCGGAGGATCCGGCTATACCACTCCTGGGCATATACCCAGAGACTTTACCTGCATGCAATAAGGACACATGCTCCACTATATTCATAGCAGCCTTATTTATAATAGCCAGAAGCTGGAAAGAACCCAGATGTCCCTCAACGGAGGAATGGATTCAGAAGATGTGGTATATTTACACAATGGAATACTACTCTGCAATTAAAAACAATGAATTCACGAAATTCCTAGGCAAATGGTCAGAACTTGAAAATATCATCCTTAGTGAGGTAACCCAATCACAAAAGATCACACATGGTATGAAGTCACTGATAAGGGGATATTGACCCAGAATCTCAGAATACCCTAGACACAATCAGCATATCAATAGATTTCTAAAAAGATGGAAGGAGAGACCCCTGGTCCTGGAAAGACTGGATGTAGGGGAACGCCAGGACAGAGTAATGAGAGGGGGTTGAACGGAGAAAAGAGGGAGGGAAGGGGGCTTATGGGACTTTCGGGGAGGGAGGAAACGGGAAAGGGGAAGTGATTTGGAATGTAAATTAAAAAAATAAAATTAAATTAAATTAAAAAAAAAAAAAAAGGAAAAGAAATCACATTTCCCTTTGTTTTAGTCAGGGTTGTCTAGAGTCACAGAACTTATGGAATGTCTCTCTATATTGAGGGAATTTATTATAATTACTTACAGTTGATAGTCCAACTTTCCAACAGTGGTCAGCTGTGAATGGCAAGGCCAAGTATCTAGTAGTTACTCAGTCTCATGAGGCTAGTTGTTTCAGCCAGTCTTCTGCAGAAGTAGATTCCAACAGATGTGCTGGCAAGTAAATGCAAGCTGAAGAAGAGGGTATCATTCTTCTTCCAATATCTTTATGTAGGTCTCCAGGAGAAGTTGTGGCCCAGATTAAACATGTGTACCACAAGGCTTGGATTTGGGACTTGTTTTGTTCCAGACTCACCTTGGATTTAGAGCTCTCCTTGCCATATTCTCCTGGGATTAAAGACATGCACTACCTTTGCATGAACCTAAGCTTTTTCAAGGCCGCTACGCCTCAAGATCTCCATGGCAAGATCCAGGTAAGAAACTTGTGTCTTCCCTCCTCATGATCTAGATCACAGGTGAACAGTCCAATTCTGGATTGTAGGTCATTTTAAATATAGTTAACAACCAGGAACAGCCATTACACCCTTTTTGTACATAATAAGCCCATAAACTGGTTATCCTACTATAGTGAAAGTTAGATTTCCTTGGGGTTACAGAATTATAACTCAAGTTAAATCCATTCTCAGTGGGATTGTTATGTGTTATGTTATTAGTAGTGAAAGAGTAAGAACTATGTAATTGAATAGAAGACATTTGCAAAGATTTCAATTAGATCAAGTATGTAAAATGTCAAAGTCTATGGAGAATGCATTCTCATCACAAGAAACTTTTAATGATCCTAACTCAGACACCAGCTCTTATTAATTAAAAATAAAATCTATCTTCATTAATATTTGTGTATGTAGACCTAAGACTAGAGTTTGCCATGTTTAAAAGGGTGTGTTGGTAGATATTTCTGGGGGAAGCAAATCACCATATAGAGTATGTTCAGCCAATTTGAAACTGGATTGTGTCCTATTGTATAAACATTAACTATGGACGGACAATGAAGCAGAGCGATAACCAAGCTAACACAGCAATGAGCCATTAGTTTCAATGAACATAATAGGCTTGAAAGCCATAAACAAACTATTTTTTTTCTCAGAAAATTTACAAAATAGATCACAGAGAAATGTCCTCGGTTCCATTTGTGTGTAGCATAGTATTGTCATATAACTAAATAATCTATGCAATTAAAAATAAATTACATAAAGTTCAAAACATTTCACAAAAAATTTCTTTAAAAAGTCATTTAGATGCTTTTTAAATGGTTGCAATCAATGAGAGAACACATAGCACTTTTTTTAATTGAAAAAGGAAGTAGAAATATTTTATGATAGAATTGAAGATTTACATGGGAAATATTTCTAATAAAATTGTAGAAAAATATAAAATAACATTAAAATTGAAGATTATCATGGAAAATTACAGATAAGATGGTAGGCATAAAAATATTTCTAAGTTGATTGAAAGTGGAATTATAAACATGTTCTGATAAAATTAAAGATCTACAAAGAAGGATATTCTTCCAATCAGAACGTGACATTAGACAAATAAGACATGAATAAGTTTTGATTACATTCTCCATAATGATGTCTCTAACAGTGACCAGGGTGATGATATTTGGAAAATGCAGTTGTTGATTTTGAGTTGTAATGACCTTGAATAAATTTGCATGACCGATAAATTCTTATAGGAGCAATATTTTGAGGAATAGATGAAGAAATTATATCAAGTCAGAAAGAGAGAAATAGGCAGTAATGAATCAAAAAAATCTGAAAATTGCAGTCTAAAATACTCTACTGTTCCTAAGAGACTATGACCATCTTGGTGAGATAAAGCAGACATTTAATAGCCATACTCAGGAGCCCTATATATGCTGAACCTCTCTCAATTACAGGTTTATTGGGGTTACATCATGAGAGAGATCCCATCTCAAATAGAACATTTTAAAAGAGGAGCTATGGCCAGGCTAATGTCTTGATTTCAGACTTCTATCCTTGATTCCTACGTTTCGTAGTGGTATCATATTATCATTATGGTGGATACGGGGAAAATAAAAGTGAATAAAGATATATAAGTACAATACAATTGCAATTACAATATTTGCAAGTCTAACTAATATGAATATAGGAGTGAGGAAAAAAAAAGGAGTGTCTCTGTTTGACTATGTAAGCTTGAGGACATGAGTATTGGTCTCCAGAACTCACATAGTTCTGGATTCACAACCCGATAATACTGTTGCTGTGGTGATACACACAGAAGACTACCTGAACTCCTGACCAGAGAGTGTAGTCAAATCAGTGAGTAATAGGTTCATTGAGAGATTTGCCTCAAAGACAATAATGTGAAAAACTACAGAATTAAACACTGTGTGGATTAAAGACATGAATAATTATGAGTCACCAATAAATTACAACTTTTGAATTAAGAAAAAAAACTCTTTTGTGATTGGGTTACCTCACTAAGGATGATATTTTCAAGTTCTGACCATTTGCGTAGGAATTTCATGAGTTCATTGTTTTTAATTGCAGAGTAGTATTCCATTGTGTAAATATACCACATCTTCTGAATCGATTCCCACGTTGAGGGACATCTGGGATCTTTCCAGGTTTTGGTTATTATAAATAAGGCTGCTATGAACAAAGTGGAGCATGTGTTCTTATTGCATGCAGGTAATGGTATGCAGTCACTGATAAGGGGATATTAACCCAGAATCTCGGAATACCCTAGACACAATTCGCATATCAATAGATTTCCAAGAAGATGGAAGGAGAGACCCTGGTCCTGGAAAGACTGGATGTAGGGGAATGCCAGGACAGAGAAGCGAGAGGGGGTTGAATGGGAAAAAGAGGGAGGGAAGGGGGCTTATGGGACTTTCGGGGATGGAGGAAACGGGAAAGGGGAAATCATTTGGAATGTGAATAAAAAAACTTAGAAAAGAAAAAAAAAGAAAAAAGAAAAAAAAAACTCTTCTTCTCAGTGTCATTAATAATGAGAAAGTCCAAATTTGAACTCTCTACTTTATGATCCTAGAGTCTGTAATGAACCTGCCTTTCTGTCTATGTGTCTGTCTGTTGTGTTACTCTATGTATTTGTATATTGTGACATTGTATGTGTACTTGTCTCTGACAAAAGGCTTTGCTCTGTCCTTACAGAACATAATAGAATACATCACTTGGGGTAAGGAATATGAAATATTTCAGAAAAAATATTAACTGAATTTTACAAGGGTCAATGACTCAAAGTGACCTCGACCCACACAGATTAAAACAGAACAGGACAAAACAAAACTTCACATTCTTTATTAAGCAATATCCAAACACTATATCAAATATTCATGGTTGATATTCATTCTATAGGATGCTTTCAGTCTTTATTTTTGGTGTTTCCAGAAAATCATTATTAGAACATACATGCATTATTGTGGGTTAGAAGCATGGAAAAGTATGTAATTTAAGATTATGGTAATATATCAGGTTAGGTTAAAAAGCAGTTGATTATATGTATGGATTGCATAATTATATTCAAGGCAAATTTGAGTGTTATACTATTCTCTTAAGAGCATGTTAAACAAATAGGTTGAATATATAGTAGGATGACAGTCTTAAATCTTAAATGATTTTGAGGTAGAGTATTAACTCCTGCTGTTGGGTATAGCAAAAGTTCCAATCCCTTAAATTGTTCCTATCGTCATGTGTTCTCTTAAAACATCTTACATTTGCAACAAAATGCTTTATATTTGCTTCTGGTCACTACTCACAGGCGTACACAAATGCACCTGTACCTACACACATATGAGTACACATTGATGCAGACACCATATGTACATGAAACAATTTAGACTACAGATACTTTCTGATTTACAGTGACAACATTCTCTGATAAACATATAAAGTTCTATAATTATTGGTAATTGAAAATGTACTCACATCTAGCTACATATTTCTGTTTAAATATTCTAATTTTCAGCTGCTTTATGTAACTAAAATATTCATAACTTCATTCTTACTAGAATACTACAAGAACACTGTACACTCCAGATCATTTACATTGATGAAATCAAAGACTGAGGACATGGACATGAATTTAATGCTTTTTTTGTGACTAATTGAAGTATAAAATTCAGTAAGATTATAATATCTGTTCCCTTTTCATAGTGGCATGGAAAGAATATCCCTCTGTATGCTACTTAAATTGCAGCAAAAACTCCAAGTAAAATGTTAACATAGAATCCATTTTTGTCCAACATGTAAATTAATAAACTCTGAGTAGTGTTTTTACATAAGTGCAAAAATCATGAGATTTTAGAATGCTTATTAGCTAAGTTCTTACTTTCATAATTCTAAAAAGCATATGGAAAACATAGTGTGAAATATATATATATATATGTATTTAGCCAATTGCATCAATTACTGTCAATAATTCCATAAAAAGACATAAATAAAATAATGCTTAAAATGATAATAACATTCATTTTTAGTATAGCAGGTATAAAATAAGGACACCTACTATTTTTTTTCTTTTTTTTTTGTATTCATGTTTATGGAAGCTTTATTTGTAACTATCCAAACTTAAAAGCACCTAATGTATCCTTCAATATAAGTGAATTGATCAGTAAAATATGGTACATTTCACATACAGAACATTATTAAGCACTAAAAAGATATGAGATACCAAGCCAGAAAATGACATAGAAAAAACATTATTCCCATTTATTTATTTATTTGTTTGTTTATTTATTTTGTTTCTAATTTTTATTTATTTATTTATATTTATTTTATTTTTTATTTCTTATTATTTTTTTATTTTCTATATTCTTTATTTATATTCCAAATGATTTCCCCTTTCCAGGCCCCCCCCTCCTCAAAAATCCCATAAGCCCTCTTCCCTCCCCCTGTTCTCCATTTGCCTAAGAATTTCATGAATTCATTGTTTTTAATTGCTGAGCAGTATTCCATTGTGTAAATATATATGGAAAATATCTCTGATAAAAATTGAAGAAATATATAGAAAAACACATTAAGATTGACAATTTCATGGAAATATTATACAGATAAAATGGTAGGCATAAAAATATTCCTAAGTTGATTGAAAGTGGAATTATAAACATTTTCTGATAAAATTGGAAATCTAAAAGGAAAATATTTCTGATAAAACCCAAGAAATATATAGAAAAACATGTTAAAACTGACTATTTCATGAAAAATTATACAGATAAGATGGTTGGCATAAAAATATTCCAAAATTTGTTGAAAGTAGAAGTAAAAACATTTTCTGATAAAATTGAAGATTTACATGGAAAATATCTCTGATAAAATTGAAGAAATATATAAAAAACACATTAAGATTGAGTATTTCATAGAAAAATTATACAGACAGAATGGTAGGCATAAAAATATTCCTAAGAGTTTTGAAAGTGGAATTATAAACACTTTATGATAAAATTGAAGATCTACAAGAAAAATATTTCTGAAAAAATTCAAGAAATATATAGAAAACCATGTTAGAACTATTACATGGAAAATTATACAGATAAAATTGAAGGTATAAAAATGTTCCTAAGTTGATTGAAAATAAAATTATAGACATTGTCTGATAAAATTGAAGATCCACATGAAAAATACTTTTGATAAAATTGAAGAAAATGCAGAAAAACATTAAAATTGAAGATTATTATGGACAATTATACCAACAAAATGGTAGGCACAAAAACATTCCTAAATTGATTGAAAGTGGAACTACAAACACCCCCTTCCCCTGACAAAACCAAATATCTACATGGAAAACACCTCCAACAAATCGAAGAAATACAAAGAAAAAATGTTAAAATTAAAGATTTTCATGGAAAATAATACAGTCAAAATGGTAGACACAAAAAACATTACTGAATTGAAAGGGGAGTCAAAAACATTTTCTGATGAAATCGAAGATCCACATGAAAAACATCTCTGTTAGACTATGTTTTTTTGTTGGGGAATTGAGTCTATTGACATTATAAGATATTAAGGAATAGTGATTGTTGCTTCCTGTTATTTTTGATGTTCTTTTTGTTTGTGTGGTTACTTTCTTTTGGGTTTGTTGGAAAAAGATTAGTTTCTTGCTTTTTCTAGTGTGTAGTTTCCCTCCTCTTGTTGGCGTTTTCCATCTATTATCTTTTGTAGGGCTGGATTTGTGGAAAGATATTGTGTAAATTTGGTTTTATCATGGGATGTCTTAGTTTCTTCATCTATGGTAATTGAGAGTTTGGCTGGGTATAGTAGTTTGGACTGGCATTTGTGCTCTCTTAGGGTCTGTATGAGATCTGCCCAGGATCTTCTGGCTTTCATCATCTCAGGTGAGAGAAGTCTGGTGTAATTCTGATAGGCCTGCCTCTATAGGTTACTTGACCTTTTCTCTTACTGCTTTTAATATTGTTTCTTTGTTTAGTGCATTTGTTGTTTTGATTATTATGTGCCGAGAGGACTTTCTGGTCCGGTCCAGTCTGTTTGGAGTTCGGTAGGCTTCTTGTATGTTCATGAACATTTCTTTCTTTAGGTTAGGGAAGTTTTCTTCTATAATTTTGTTGAAGATATTTACTGGCCCTTTAAGTTGGAAATCTTTGCTTTCTTCTATACCTATAATCCTTAGGTTTGGTCTTCTCATTGTGTCGTGGATTTCCTGGATGTTTTGGCTCAGGAGCTTTTTGCATTTTGCATTTTCTTTAACTGTTGAGTCAATGTTTTCTATGGTATCTTCAGCCCCTGATATTCTTTCTTCTATCTCTTGTATTCTGTTGTTGATGCTTGCATCTATGACTCCTGAATTCTTTCCAAGATTATCTATCTCCAGAGATGTCTCACTTTGTGATTTCTTTATTGGTTCTACTTCCATTTTTAGATCCTGGATGGTTTTGTTTAGTTCCTTCGCTTGTTTCTTTGTGTTCTCCTGTAATTCTTTAAGGGATTTTTGTGTTTCCTCTTTAAGGGCCTCTACCTGTTCACCCATGCTCCCCTGTATTTCTTTCAGGGATTTTTGTGTTTCCTCTTTAAGGGCCTTTACCATTTGACCCATGTTCTCCTGTATTTCTTTAAGGGAGTTATTTATGTCCTTCTTGATGTCCTCTATCAGCATCGTGAGAAGAGACTTTAAAACCAACTCTTGCTTTTCTGGTGTTCTGGGGCATCTGGAACTTGCTGTGGTGGGAGAACTGGGCTCTGATGTTGCCAAGTAGCCTTGGTTTTTGTTGGTAGGGTTCTTGCACTTGCCTTTTGCCATCTGGTTATCTCTGGTGTTAGTTGGTCTTGTTGTCTCTCGCCTGCCACTCCTATGGACTTGTAAACCTGTGTCTGTACTACTGGAAGACCAACTCTCTTCTGGCAGGGTCTGTGCACAGAAGGCTGCGGAGCTGTCTAGTTCCCTGCTGCAAATGGCAAGTCAAAGGGAAGACTCCTGTCCTAGTTGCTCCACTGATTGTATGCCTTGTGCACTCCTAGCTGTACCCCTTCAGAGAGAAGGTGGAGACCTCACCTCTGCACTCAGAAGTGAAATCGCTGCTTGGAGATCATTCTCTCCTGGTGGGCTAAGCACAGAAGGCTGTGGAGCTGCCTGGTTCCCTGCTGTAAATGGCCCACGTTTTTTTTCTTTTCTTTTCTCTTTCTCCTTTATTGGTCTTGGACACATTATTTTATTTTTTTCCACAGTAGTCTTGTTAGATATTATAACCTTCTTAAACAGAGAGAAAAACAAGACAGAGAGAGTATTTACAACTTAACCAAACTGTCTCACACAACCAGTTTTGTACCATAGGTGAGATTTGAAGTCCTGGGCCCACACATTTTCTCTTTCTCCTCATTGCCTCAAACAGTGTTGTCTTAAATGAATAGATGATCTTCGTCTTAAGGTTAAATAGACAAAATGAATTTGTGCCAAATTCAGCTGATTAGTAGTAGTACTAGAATGCTATGATGAGAAATATTACTATTGGGCAAGATTTCTGGCTAATTAGTTATGTTTATAATTTGTGTTGCTGGGAAGTATGATAGAAAACTGGCTGAGCATTCTTTTTATTGTTCAGTCTTTATAATGTTTTGATTTTATTTTTTAAATATATTTATGTAGCTACTATATATTTCTATAATATATGAACATTATATATAATTTATTCTTTTTCTTATTAATATATTTACACACTGTACATCACAATGGCAGTTTCCATCCATTCCATCTTTCCTGGCAATCCCTCCCTTCCACCTCACTCCCCTATTTCCTTTTCCCGTAAATATCAACCCAACCTGTTTT
Organism: Tokudaia tokunoshimensis; assembly: GCA_036184795.1. Taxonomy (NCBI): domain Eukaryota; kingdom Metazoa; phylum Chordata; class Mammalia; order Rodentia; family Muridae; genus Tokudaia; species Tokudaia tokunoshimensis. The sequence continues at coordinate 115,712,491 of BTHU01000003.1, read as the reverse complement.
CTTAGTTAAGGTTTCCATTATTGTGAACAGATACCATGACCAAGGCAACTCTTATAAAAGACAGCATTTACTTGGGGCTGACAGAGATTCAGTTCATTATAATCATGACAGAAAGAATGGCAAGGTCCAGGTAGGAATGATGCTAGAGGAGCTGAGATTTCAGTATCTTGCTCAAAAGACAAACAGGAGGAGACTGGTGCCCAGGCAGCTAGAAGAAGGTTCTTAAAGCCCACACTTTCACTGACACCCTTCCTCCTACAACACCTCCAAATCTTGCTTCTCACTGGGCCAAGCATATTCAAGCCCCCACACATGTCAAGCTGCAATAGGAACAGTCACCTCTGCTCCCTTCCTGTCTAGACATGAATGCCTATACAGGCAAAGGGGGTTCAAAGCTAGCAACAGCGTTAGAGACAACCCCTGTTTTAGGTGTCATGGGTCCTGTGTGAAGACAAAGTTGCTCATCTGCCACACATGTGCAAGGGGCCCAGGTCTGTCGTACGTGTGCTCTTTGGTTAGTTATTCAGTCTCTGTGAGAACCTATGGTCCTAGATTAGTTGATGCTGTAGGTTTTCTTGTGGGAACATTCACTAGCTCTAATATCAGTTATTATCTTTGTGCTGAATGTGTCAAACAGAATGTAATACATAATCTAGGAAAAAGTAAAAGCTATTATATTTTGATATGCATATGGAATAAAAAACACTAGTGCTCCCCACCTTACAGTGGTGTTATAACAAGAAAAATTTTGTAATTATCCTTGGGTGAAATTTCTTTTAGAGCATTCAATCTGCTGAACACAATCAAAAACTGCAAGTACTGACTGGGTTTAGTTGTTAACATTCCTGATCATTTGACTCACTGGAAGATGCTGTTCCCTCCCACTGACAATTGAAACAACACTGTTTAGCATATTGCTCTTTGGGCAAAAGACCGAATTTCAAAATCTTCAAGTTGAACTATTTATCATAAGTAGGACACCACAGAAATGCTTATTGACATGATAAATATATGATATCTACAGATCAGAAGAGTGATGATCCCCATCCAATTCCCATTTTTATCCTTACTCTTATTGGATAAATAATTATAGAGGACATTGTACCTAACAGATTATTTACATTGCTGTTTCACAGTAAGATAAGTTGTGAACACAGAATAAAATCTGTGAATAATTGGGTTAAATAATACAAACAAGATTACATCCTGTAGCTCCTTCCCCCTGATGTTATGAAAAAGAGACATTCTTTTCATATTAATGTCACATGGTTGAAATATCCATGGGTAAAGAATAATCAAGGACAGAAAAATGGATTGATTTAATCTAGGGTACAAGGACTGGAAGGTATCACGAGGTGTTTTTGCTGACCAACTGCATAATTGTATCAAATAAAGAGGTTGAATTTATAATGAATGCATTAAATGAAGGGAGAAAACAAATCATATGAGTTACATGCTCAAAATAGAATTGCATTGAAACCAAGTGTGCTGAAGCTTCAGGTTTCTACAGAGCTATCAAGGTCTTGCTCAGTTCGGATGAGGCAGGTAGTCATATATTAATGAACCCATTCTGAGAGACATTACTGTATACGGGAAAAAACTACTGAAAACAAAACAGGTCACAATGCATGTTCTCCTTAATATGTGCCTAAGGTTCCCATTAGCTTGCATCTCTATTGTCATTATGTGCTTGATGACAGGTCATAGGAAGTGAAACGGTACATCAGCTAATCTCAGCCTCAGAGTTAGTCCCAAACTTCAGTTTAAAGGACATTAAAGAAGAAATCAGCTCTTGTGATGCTTTTCAAAAATGTTAGTTAAAAACTGCATGGTATTGGTACAGTAACAGACATGTAGATCAATGGAACAGAATTGAAGACCCAGAAATGAATCCACACTCCTATGGTCACTTGATCTTTGACAAAGGAGCCAAAACCATCCAGTGGAAAAAAGATAGCCTTTTCAACAAATGGTGCTGGCTCAGCTGGAGGTCAACATGCAGAAGAATGCAAATTGACCCATCCTTATCTCCTTGCACTAAGCTCAATTCTAAGTGGATCAAAGATCTCCACATAAAACCAGACACACTGAAACTAATAGAAGGGAAACTAGGGAAGAACCTTGAACATATGGGCACAGGGGAGAATTTCCTGAACAGAACTCCAATAGCTTATACTCTAAGATCAAGAATAGACAAATAGGACCTCATTAAATTACAAAGTTTTTGCAAGGCAAAAGACACCGTCAAAAAGACAAAGCGGCAACCAACTAACTGGGAAATGATCTTTACCAACCTTACATCCGACAGAGGGCTAATATCCAAGATATACAAAGAACTCAAGAAGTTAAACTCCAGAGAGGCAAGTAACCCTATTAAAAAATGGGGTACAGAGCTCCACAAAGAGTTCTCACCTGAAGAATATCTAATGGCTGAGAAGCACCTAAAGAGATGTTCATCATCCTTAGTCATTAGGGAAATGCAAATCAAAACAACCCTGAGATTCCATCTCACACCAGTCAGGATGGCTAAGATCAAAAACACAGGAGACAGCAGTTGTTGGCGAGGATGTGGAGAAAGAGGAACACTCCTCCACTGCTGGTGGAATTGCAGGCTGGTACAACCACTCTGGAAAGCAGTCTGGCGGTTCCTCAGAAAACTGGGCATGACACTTCCGGAGGATCCGGCTATACCACTCCTGGGCATATACCCAGAGACTTTATCTGCATGCAATAAGGACACATGCTCCACTATATTCATAGCAGCCTTATTTATAATAGCCAGAAGCTGGAAAGAACCCAGATGTCCCTCAACGGAGGAATGGATTCAGAAGATGTGGTATATTTACACAATGGAATACTACTCTGCAATTAAAAACAATGAATTCACGAAATTCCTAGGCAAATGGTCAGAACTTGAAAATATCATCCTTAGTGAGGTAACCCAATCACAAAAGATCACACATGGTATGAAGTCACTGATAAGGGGATATTGACCCAGAATCTCAGAATACCCTAGACACAATCAGCATATCAATAGATTTCTAAAAAGATGGAAGGAGAGACCCCTGGTCCTGGAAAGACTGGATGTAGGGGAACGCCAGGACAGAGTAATGAGAGGGGGTTGAACGGAGAAAAGAGGGAGGGAAGGGGGCTTATGGGACTTTCGGGGAGGGAGGAAACGGGAAAGGGGAAGTGATTTGGAATGTAAATTAAAAAAATAAAATTAAATTAAATTAAAAAAAAAAAAGAAATTCAAATCAAAAAAAAAATGTTAGTAATTCTTTGTGAATTTCACATCATGCACCTCATAATACCACTCATTTCCCTAACCCTTCAAATTTGCCTTCTGCCCTTGCAACTTCTCACACAAAACAAAACAAAGCGACAACAAATAAACTTAATGTGAGAACTGTGATATGTCGCGGTGTGCCACATATTATACCCTTTTCCACAAACAACTTTAATTGCAAATTTTCGTTTGAGTCATTGGTCTGGGTGAGGCCGTTTGTTTCTATACTATCAATTCTAGATACTTACTGAGCTTCTTCTCTAGTATCCTGCTGTTGCCTTGTGTCATGGAGATTCTCCAGGTTTTGTTATTCAGGACCAGCCCCTCCACTCATTCACAGATGGAGTAGATGTTGGGATGGACCTGCTTGGTAGCTGAATTGGTCAGCCCACCAATCTCCCATGCTCATGCCCACTGGGACAGCAATTCTGTACTGCCCAGGCAAGACACAGGGGCCACTCTCCTAAGCATTATGCCAATGAAGGATAGGGCCAATGCTCCTGTCCTCACACCTTTTGATCCATGTCTCCTATGGAGCACAGGTGAGGGGCTCAACCAGCTCTGTGAATCCCTTGGATATCAACATGGTCAGACGAGGCATCCTTGACCAGGGAAATATGCATGGTCTTAGGTGGAAACATTGGCTATGGACATCAATACAGATACCTGCTGCTGCAGGGTCATGGATCCAGGCATGGTCCTTGGTGGAAGCACGACCAAGACTTCACCAACATCCCAGGTAGAAGTACAGTTATGCACTTCCAGCTCTTCCTCATTGCTCCCACATCTCCAGGTCTGCTTCTCTTAATAGTGTACACATCCTTCAGCTTCTCTTTCTTGCCCATCTTTCTTTTTTTTATTAGATATATTCTTTATTTACATTTCAAATTATTTCCCTCTTACTGTTTCCCCTCCTCCCCAAAAGTCCCATATGCCCTCTTCCTTCCCCCTGCTCCCGAACCAACCCACTCCCGCCTCCCCTTCCTGGTATTTCCCTACACTGCCACATTGAGCCCTTCCAGGACCAGGCACCTCTCCTTTGTTCTTCTTGGGTATCATTTGATATATGAATCTTTCTGTCTCTTACTTTGCTCATCTTAGTGGTGCCCAAGCCTCTGGGTATGATGGTGGGCTAGGATCCCTCTTGTGATATCATACTTAATCTCAAACCATAGTTTTGCAAGGATACTGGGTTGTATTATTTTGTTTTGTCCAGCTTATCATAATTTAGTCCAAATAAAAATACCCTGATTTGTCTCTTCAAGGCAATATTTTCTAATATTTGTTATGTAAGTACAATGGAAAGAAATTGTTTTCATGTTGCATGGAATTGTTCTAAACTTAACATTCATAATTTAATAAGCTCAAGAACTATCATCGGATTTGTCCCCCCAAATTCCTCATTTGATTAAGTACCTATGTGATGATTTAGATGTGACCTTTAGGTTACAAGAAAAGTGACACCATAAGGTTTGATTTTTTTAGATAACAGGGGATAACAGCATGGAGTATGTCCTCTAAAGGTGATTAGTTCAAGAACAAAGAGCACTCATTAATGAGATTAAGATCTCTACAAAAGATGCCTCTGGATAAAATGAGTACACAATTAAAAATATGTTGGAAATACATGGAAGTTGACCCTAATCAGACACCAGATCTTCTGGTGCCTTAATCTGAGGGTCTTCAGAGGTAGAATAATGATGAATTTCTGTGTTCACAAATTACCCGGAATTTTTGGTAGCCGCATAGTTGTCATAAAACACTAAGTTATAAAAACCAATTATTCTTATTTTCTGTTAAAAGAAGATTGCAGGCATAAGTGATTAGTAATATATGTCTTTCTAGAAATACTGATGCCCTCTTCCCAAAGGTTGTATAAAGTCTACACATAAAACTGACATACTGAAAATTAATAAACATATCTTTAAAACAGTTTCATTCTTAAGTGATAGTGGAGTTTGGTACAGAAAATTGAAAGTATAATATTTATATTTTAACTGTACTTATAGCATTTATTAGCAAATATTAGGAATATAAAAATATGCTATTAGCCTTTGAGGGCAACTCAGTAAATAAAGTTTTAGAGGCTTGCAGGCCAGAGCTTATCCTAATGAGGCAAATCCTAGGTTTGTGAGAAACATTGTCTCAAAAATGAGGTGGCTAGCACCTGAGGTGGAATGACACATGATGCTGTACTTTGACTTGTCACATGCAGGTACATATATGGAAACATATGCATACCTATGGAAACATGTGCACGCATGTACATACATACAGAAACACACACACAAACATATGCAAACACACACACACATAACCAGAGAGAGAGAGAGAGAGAGAGAGAGAGGGGGGGGTTCTGTATATTACATTGCAGGATAAAGTGATATGCATTGTATTATATAAAAGTATAATATAATTTAAGACAACGTAAGAGTGTTTAAAATGGGTTTCTATCAGATATTTTTCATGTCATGAGTTTTCAGCATTGCAAATTAAAATTCTGCAAACTGATAGTTCTTTGGTTTAATTTTGTAAGTGAGTGTTTGTACTTTATCAAAGACATTGTTTTTAAAACCTTTATTTGCTACATCTATATAAATTGTAAAACAGAGATAAGGATATGGTGATATGTTTGATTGATCATGATCACCATTAAAAAGGAAGGAGGTGGTTTTGATATAGTGAGTAGTGTGGGCTTGGGTTTATTTCATTTTAATATTTTTTTTATATAATCTTCAACTGGCCAGTCTTGGCTTAGGGTACTCATGTTCTTGCCATACCATTACATGCACTACATGGACTTTTGTTACTTCTATGACTTTTAGTAAAGTAATATGAGAAACTTATTTGAAATATGTAAATTTTATTTTAATCAGGAAATTTTGAGAGTTGATTTGAATCTGACATACAGAATTTTAGTTTTTAATGAACATTCAGAGGTATGTTTGATGCAAATCCACTGCTAAGGAACATGGAGATTGAGTTTTAAGGTAAACATCAGTACTTGTTCTTCAGCACACTTTTTGCTGAAGTTGCTGTAAATACTTCAAGAATCATGAATAGGACACCCACTCTAAAAGAAGATGTAGGTGATTCATGATAGAGCTGTAAAACCTGGCATGGCAAAAGCCATTTTGTATCAGGGATTCATTTGCTGACTCCTGCATATATTTTCCTCGAGGGTTTCCCTGTTCTTTGTGCAGTGCACAACTACTTAGTGCTGTTATGCATTTATTTCCACAGAGTAGAACTTGGTTCACATTTAGCTACTGAAGAAGAATTGAAGTTCCATGCAATTGATAAACTAAGATATCTGGAATTTGAATCTGATTTAATTTAGTGTTGGAAATATAGCCAATAAAAACATAAAAATTAAAAATAAAACAACCATCAAGTAAAATTTTCTGATTCAAAAATGGTTCATAAAACTTACCATATCTCATTTTTTGAGTGCTTTTGGAATAGCTGACTAATACAGACATTTAAAATTGTGTGTGTGTGTGTGTGTGTGTGCATGTGTGTGTGCATGTGTGTGTACATATGTGTGTGTGCATGCACATGCATGGGCACATGCACATGCTCATCTATGCATGCAGGTACTTAGTTCTATATGTTCATGTGTCTTTAATCTTCTCTATTTTGCTCCCATGGGAGAGTCTATACTTGAATCTGGACCTCAGTGATATTAGGCTGCTGTTTTACCACGAAGTATAAGCCACACTTCAGTCTCTGCATCCCAGGATAGAATTACTGGTGAATATAGTGCTAATGCCTAGTATTTGAACTGGGTAGGATTAGTTTAACTCAGCCTTACCTGATTGTATAACAAGTGTTCTTACACATTCAGCTATCACCCAAGTCCTTATCATAGATACTTAAAATATTTTTAATTGTTATGTAAAGCATTTGAGAATTTCATCATCACTATATTTCTGAGGAAGATGTTTAAATAATGTCCCTCAAAATGCAATAGTTACTACTTTGGTAAAATCAGCTATTGTTAGATCTTTTACAAACACAAGAGAGCATTGATGTGTTTTGGAAAATAAACTTCAGGATTAATCATAAGCCACTCACATTTAATTGATTTTCTTCTGGTGTGTCACTGCTAACCCAATGATATTCTGTCAGCATCTTATTTAGCCAAGAGAATAGGTATATATACATACATATGCATATACAAGTATATGTGTGTATGTGTATATATATGTTAACATAATGACTTTATATATGTATATATAAGGTATATATATACCTTATATGATTATAATTACATATATTATATATAATATATATAATTATATATTATATTATATATCATATATATTATATATATTATAATTATATATATAATATATAATTATATATTATATAATATATGATTATATTATATAGTATTACATATAATATTTATTACATTGTAAGTTCCATTAGCACACACTAGTACTTCTTTACTCTTCTCTCTCTCAATATACATTGATTATGTATGTTGATTTATAGTCTATAATACCATAAGCGTATTCTTTTCTTATTGTATATTTTCTTTATTTACATTTCAAATGTTATCCCATTTTCCGGTTCCCCACCCCCGGAAACCATCTATCCCATTCCCTTCCCCCTGCTTCTATGAGGGTGTTCCCCCACCCACACATTTATTCCCCACCTCCTGCTCTGGCATTCCCCTACACTGAGGCATTGAGCCTTCACAGAACCAAGAGCCTCTCCCAACAAGGCAATCCACTGCTACATATTCGGAAGGAGCCATGTGTTCCACTACGTATGTACTCTTTAGTTGGTAGTTTAGTGCCTGGGAGCTCTGGGATATTTGGTTGGTTGACATTTTTGTTCTTCTTATGGGATTACAAACCCCTTCAACTCTTTCAGTCCTTTCTTTAAGTCCTCCACTGGGTACCAGTGCTCAGCATAATGGTTGACTGTGAGCATCTGCCTCTGTATTTGTCAAACTCTGGAAGAGCCTCTCAGGAGAGAGCTGTATCAGGCTCCTGTCAGCAAGCACTTCCTGGCATTCATAATAGCAACCGGGTTTGCTGACTGTATATGGGATGGATCCTCAGTTGGGGCAGTCTCTGGATGGCCTTTCCTTCAGGCCTTTCCTGCTCCAAACTTCATCTCCATATGTCCTCCTGTGAGTATTTTGTTTCCCCTTCACTGAAGCATCCACACTTTGGTCATTCTTCTTCTTAAGCTTCATTTGGTCTGTGAATTGGATTTTGGGTATTGCGATATAATGTATGTATTCTTTTGTGATTGGGTTATCTCATTCAGGGTGATATTTTCTAGTTTCATCAATTTCCTTAAGAATTTCATGAAGTCATTGCTTTTAATAGCTGAGTAGTACTCCATTGTGTAAATGTACCACATTTTCTGTATCTATTCCTCTGTAGAAGGACATTTGCATTTTTTGCAGCTTCTGGCTATTATAAATACTCAATAAAATTCTTGCCAACCAATCCAAGAACACATCAAAATGATGATTCACTACGATCAAGTAGGCTTCATCCCAGGGATGCAGGGATGGTTCAATATAAGGAAATCCATCAATGTAATCCACTATATAAAGAATCTCAAAGAAAAAAACCACATGGTCATCTCATTAGATGCTGAGAAAGCATTTGACAAAATTCAGCATCCTTTCATGCTAAAAGTCTTGGAAAGATCAGGAATTCAAGGCCCATATCTAAACATAGTAAAAGCAATTTACAGCAAACCGGTAGCCAGCATCAATCTAAATGGAGAGAAACTTGAAGCAATCCCACTAAAATCAGGAACTAGACAAGGCTGCCCTCTCTCTCCATATCTCTTCAATATAGTACTTGAAGTTCTAGCTAGAGCAATTAGACAACAAAAAGAGGTCAAAGGGATACAAATTGGAAAGGAAGAAGTCAAACTATCACTATTTGCAGACGATACGATAATATACTTAAGCGACCTAAAGAACTCCTCCAGAGAACTCCTACAGCTGATAAACGACTTCAGCAAAGTGGCCGGATATAAAATCAACTCAAGCAAGTCAGTAGCCTTCCTATACTCAAATGATAAGAGGGCTGAGAAAGAAGTAAGAGAAATGATACCCTTCACTATAGCCACAGACCATATAAAGTATCTTGGCGTGACTCTAACCAAGCAAGTGAAAGATCTGTATGACAAGAACTTCAAGCCTCTGAAGAAAGAAATTGAAGAAGACCCCAGAAGTTGGAAAAATCTGCCATGCTCATGGATTAGCAGGATTAATATAGTAAAAATGACCATCTTACCAAAAGTAATATACAGATTCAATGCAATCCCCATCAAAATCCCAACTCAATTCTTCATAGAGTTAGAAAGAGCAATTCAAAAATTCATCTGGAATAACAGAAAACCCAGAATAGCTAAAACTATTCTCAAGAGTAAAAGAACCTCTGGGGGAATCAGTATCACGGACCTCAAGCTGTACTACAGAGCAATAGTGTTAAAAACCGCATGGTATTGGTACAGTGACAGGCATGTAGATCAATGGAACAGAATTGAAGACCCAGAAATGAATCCACACTCCTATGGTCACTTGATCTTTGACAAAGGAGCTAAAACCATCCAGTGGAAAAAAGATAGCCTTTTCAACAAATGGTGCTGGCTCAACTGGAGGTCAGCATCCAGAAGAATGCAAATTGACCCATTCTTATCTCCTTGCACTAATTAGGCTCAATTCCAAGTGAATCAAGGATCTCCACATAAAACCAGACACACTGAAACTAATAGAAAGGAAGCTAGGGAAGAACCTTGAACATATGGGCACAGGGGAGAATTTCCTGTACAGAACTCCAATAGCTTATGCTCTAAGATCAAGAATAGACAAATGGGACCTCATTAAATTACAAAGTTTTTGCAAGGCAAAAGACACTGTCAAAAAGACAAAGCGGCAACCAACTAACTGAGAAATGATCTTTACCAACCTTACATCCAACAGAGGGCTAATATCCAATATATACAGAGAACTCAAGAAGTTAAACTCCAGAGAGGCAAGCAACCCTATTAAAAAATGGAGTACAGAGCTAAACAAAGTGTTCTCACCTGAAGAATATCTAATGGCTGAGAAGCACCTAAAGAGATGTTCATCATCCTTAGTCATTAGGGAAATGCAAATCAAAACAATCCTGATATTCCATCTCACACCAGTCAGAATGGCTAAGATCAAAAACACAGGAGACAGCAGTTGTTGGTGAGGATGTGGAGAAAGAGGAACACTCCTCCACTGCTCGTGGAATTGCAAGCTGGTACAACCACTCTTGAAAGCAGTCTGGCGGTTCCTCAGAAAACTGGGCATGACACTCCTGGAGGATCCGGCTATACCACTCCTGGGCATATACCCAGAGGCTTTACCTGCATGCAATAAGGACACATGCTCTGCTATGTTCATAGCAGCCTTATTTATAATAGCCAGAAGCTGGAAAGAACCCAGATGTCCCTCAACGGAGGAATGGATTCAGAAGATGTGGTATATCTACACAATGGAATACTACTCTGCAATTAAAAACAATGAATTCACGAAATTCTTAGGCAAATGGTCAGAACTTGAAAATATCATCCTTAGTGAGGTAACCCAATCACAAAAGAACACACATGGTATGAAGTCACTGTTACGGGGATATTAACCCAGAATCTCTGAATACCCTAGACACAATTCCCATATCAATAGATTTCTAAGAAGATGGAAGGAGAGACCCCTGGTCCTGGAAAGACTGGATGTAGGGGAACGCCAGGACAGAGAAACGAGAGGGGGTTGAATGGAGAAAAGAGGGAGGGAAGGGTGCTTATGGGACTTTCGGGGAGGGAGGAAACGGAAAAGGGGAAATGATTTGGAATGTAAATAAAAAAACTTAGAAAATAAAATAAATAAATAAATAAATAAATAAATAAATAAATAAGGCTGCTGTGAACATAGTGGAACATGTATCCTTGTTATACTTTGGAGCATCTTTTGGGTATATGCCCAGGTGCCGGGTCCTCAGGTAGTACTATGTCCAGTTTTCTGAGGAACCACCAGACTGATTTCCAGTGTATTTGTACCAGTTTGCAATCCCACCAAGAATGAAGGATTCTTTCTTCACATCCTCACCAACATCTGTTGTCACCTGAGATTTCATATCTTAGCCATTCTGACTGGTGTGAGGTGGAATCTCAGGATTGTTTTGATTTGCATTTCCTGATGACTTAGTACGTTGAACAATTTTTTGAGGTGCTTCTCGGCCATTCGATATTCCTCAGTTGAAAATTCTTTGTTTAGCTCTTTACCCCATTTTTAATATGGTTATTTGGTTTTCTTGAGTCTAACTTCTTGAGTTCTTTGGATATATATTGGACATTAGCACTCTATTGGATGTAGGGTTAGTAAAAATCTTTTCCCTATCTATTGGTTGTTGGTTTCTCCTATTGATAGTGTCCTTTGCCTTACAAAACTTTGCAATTTTATGAGGTCCCATTTGTGTATTGTTGATATTAGAGCATAAGCTTTTGTTCCTAAAAATTTCCCCTGTGCCCACGTGTTTGAGGCTCTTCCTCAATTTCTCTTCTATTCGTTTCAGTGTATCTGGTTTTATGTAGAGGTTCTTGATCCACTTGGATTTAAGCTTTGTACAGGGAGATAAGTATGCATCAATGTGCATTCTTCTACATGCTGCTATGTGTGTATGTATTGATGTACAGACACTGTGACAGTGTCAGGGATGTACATTGAAGTCAGAAGTCATGAGGCTCCTGTATCTGATGTGAATATTGATATGAAACAATAATATTCTCAGAAGCAGACCTTCAGATTTCCAACACATTTCTGGCTCACTAAGTCCCATGACTTTAATCGAGAAGCAGACACTAATAGAAGTTACCCACACAGTGAGTTTGTGTCACTGCCCTAAGCTTAGGAAACCATACATTTTTCAGGTGAATGCTCACAAATATTTTACACATTTGCAATAGATATTTCCCTTTTCTTTATTAATAGAAATACAATTTCCTCTCTCTGTTAGAGGAAGAAGATGCTCTCTTTCTCTTTATAGCAACTGGCTATTTGCATGTGCATAAGAAGATAGTACAAAGTAAAGGGCATTAAAAGAATTGCATAAACTTCACAGGAAATCATCCCTTAGCACATCACAAGCTGTTTAAATTTATGGAGTTAGGGAACAGGGTACAGATATGCTGAGATAAATGTTGGGTTATGGACAGTACATGAATAATGAAATACTTAGAACTATCAATATTAGAAATTTAAGGGAGCACTTTGGGCTTTTGCAAAGGGCATAGACTAGTTTGTTGAGAGATAGAATGGATCAGTTAGTGGTGTCCATAGACAGGGATCATTGTAGCTTGGGTGTGGAAAACAACCTGTTGATGGAGGAATGCTGAGGTGAAGAATTCCTGTCTGGGTCTACATACTCCTTCTAGGACTAAAGTTACTATAGAATGCAGTAAAACAGAGCAAGATTTCAAGAACAAAGGAAGAATTGAAAGTATATGGGTACATAGAGCAAAGACTCACGAATTTGTTTCATTATGAAATGAATTAATAGTCTTATGTGCCAAATGTGCTAAATGTCACTGAGCACATAACAACATACATTTTTATGTAGACAAAATTGCACTTGAAATCACATTAGGTAGATAATTGTCATCTAATTAAAACTCACCAATAATCAAAAGCACCTTTAAGCATTTTCACTTTATGGCTGTTATTTTCAATAGGTGATCTTTAAAATTGCATGGATGACTAAATATGGAAATGGAGTTGTTCAATATAGAAACAACTACATAAATAATAGTTGTTGCTTTTGAAAAATATGTTTATTAAATATCTGTAGTAAAATGTCAAAATAGATGCATCCTATTGTTTTAGTAGAATTCATGGTGCATATTCTAAAAAAAAAATAAAATTACATAGAGTTGGGCCCCTAGATATTCTACAATGAGCATCTAGATGAAGAAAATTGTGTCCATAATTTTATGGACTTTATTAAATTCTTCAATTCCAAATTAAGTTTCCATGGTCCCCATAGTACTCAATGTGTGGCATTAAACCAGGTCATAGGCTTTAGTCGATTTTTAGCATAGACTAGTTAGCGTGCCATGTTCTATTCATATGATAGCATGATTAAATTATCATCCAATGGGAAAAGAAGTAGAAAAGAAAAAAAAGTTTAAAATAGAATGGTGTCTCATTATTCTTGTGTTTCCTTGACTCTAGTTCCTCCAGGACATCTGAAGATATTTAGTTTCATTGTTCTCTGAGTAGCTCATGAATATTTCAGTTCCACATGGTCAAATGTTCTTCTGTTCATCCATTTAGATTCCAGCACAAACAGCACAAGCAAGCTTTTATGTATGTTGCTGGGAAACCTGGAGGAGACTCAGGGACTCCAACTTTTCTTTTCTTTTTTAAAGAAACAGTAGGTTGTATAAGGATACTGGCATTCATCATGTTAGTTTAAAATCGCCATAGGACATGTTTCTTCAATAGAGACTCAGCCACTTAATTAGTCATATAGAGTAATAGGTTTCAAACATTAAAAGAAAGCTTTTGTAAGAAAAAGAGGGGTTGCATTGAACAAGTTTTCTTTTTCTTTTCTTCTGCTATATGAGGAAGGGCTCTGCAGTGCCATAGGAGAAACAAAAATATGAGCCACCCAGTACTCCCAGAGCTCCCAGGGACAAAAACATCAACCAGATAGTACACATGGTGTTACCCATGGCTCCAGATGCATAGGTCTAAAAATGTGTTAGAAGAAACTACAACTGAAAACTTCTTGGTTATATTAGATACTTCCAAAACAGTTGTTCTTAACTTATGGTTTGCAACCCCTTTGACAATCTCTTTATCTTCAAAAGTATTTACATTATAACTCATAATAGTATCAAAATTATAGTTAAGAAATAGCAACAAAAAGTATTTATGGTTGGGGGGTCGCCAGAACATGAGGAACTTTATTAAAGGGTCACAGCATTAGGAAGGTTGAGAATCACTGCTCTAGAAGAATGATTATGTCATAGAGTTTGATCTAAAGGTCATGGAACTCACTTGGCAGACTTAACACTTGATGATGAAGTTCAGGTAGCACATTTTCCCATGTAGGGCATGTTTTTGCACAATGTAAACAGAATTCCCTACTTGTGTAAGATCTGGGATGTCTCAAGTAAACTGCTTTGTTGCAATGACAACACCACAGAGTCAGAGACACATGACTTTACAATCTTGCACAACATTTTTGCATTCCATAATTGGTTCTTTTGGGACCTTTCATGTTGTAATTTTTGGAACACTACAAGTGCAAGACAAAGTGCAGAATTACCAGTTTTACTATGTAATTAATTTTGTTTCCAAATTTTCATGAATCAAAAGCATTACCAACAATAAGAAATAGAAGATAATAAGATCATCCAACATGTATCAACCACACATTTCTGCAAAGCAATGTGAGAATCCAACTATATGTGTAAAAATACTTATGTAAACATCCAAAACTTGTTTTTTTTTAATTCTAGTTTTTCAAGACAGAGTTTCTTTGTATAGCCCTGGATGTTCTTGAACTTGCTTTGTAGAACAGGCTTTCCTCAAACATAGAAAATCGCTTGCTTCTGTCTTCTGCATATTTGGAAAAAATCATAAAACTAAATATCAAGTAAATGAATCTAAAACAAGATGCCTGTTCCATATTAGAGGCATCATAATATAGTGAAATATAAATAAAAATGAACTGCATTCAGCAATTTTAGGATATAGTGAAAGGAATCAAGTTATGTGCAATGGTCAAGATATATGTGGTTCCACTCAGTATCTGCACATTGGCAGCAATGGAGACAGGTAGAATGATTTTTTACAGCAAATCGCAACTATATATTTTCTTTTATGATTCCTAATTTAAATAATAATCAAATTCTCTCATATTCATAAATTGTTTAGTGAGAAATTGGTCATATATAATTGAGTACTCTAGTGCTTTTGAACCATTCTTCTAGGGGTATTTCATAGGTGATGGAGTGTCTCATTCTGATAATTAGTAATTTATTTAGGTAGTAAGAATTAAGAATAATTTCATATAACTTTGGACTGGAAGATCAAGGAAAGTTAAGAAGTACTAAATTTGCAATTCGATATTTCAAAGTGCACACACACACACACACACACACACACACACACACACACACACCACATCCAATTATTTAAAATGTAACCCTAATTAATTAAAGTCATACCCTATTGCAAAAATAGGTTTAATAATTGGTTTAGAAAACCATGAAATAAGCTGCATCACTTCCTTGGAACATAGTAAGATATCACACGCTTTTAATATATGCATGGAATGTCTGATTCTTTTAAGGACATTCTTAATATGTCAATACATAAGCCACAAAAGTGTAAGAGCTTCAGAGCAGACCTGTTATATGCAATTATTTCAATTGTCTGCATGCTCTCCCCTTTAATAAATTTATGTATGGAAAATATAATTTGTCTTCATCTCCTCTACTATCATGAATAGGAGGCTGCCGATTTTTGTGTAATTGCAGAATACATGATGAATGAAAAAGGTACTTTTTATTTTATAGAAAATGAGGTGAAGTTGCCAACAAAGTGTGAAGGATTTTGTAACCTGGTTTGAGTTCCGTACGGTCTATTGCTATGTGAAATCAAATCATCTAGATATGAACAAAACTGGCAGAATTAAACAGTGTAGGTGTGAGGTAGAGCACCTCATTTTCTGTGTGAATGCCTTGCTTCAAAGATGTGTTGTACAGTTCTAAACAAACAACAACACGATTTCCAGCTCCAAACAAACAACACAATCTTGTCACAGGGACATCCATTGTGTTGCATTTTATGAGTGGTTCTCTAGAATAGATACCATTTTCTCTTTATCACAGCATCAGAGGGAGTTTGGGTATTTCACACACACACACACACACACACACACACACACACACACACACACACACAGAAACAGGAATTTGAGTTTTGTGGAGAAAGAACATGTTTTTCTGTGGCAAACAGTTGGAAGAGAGTTGGTTCTTCATCTTAAGAGCTTGCACTCTTTTCTGAAGTAATTTTAGCCCTATTGAAATTATTTTGCTTAGTAATTTAGTAATACTTAGATACAGGTTTAAAAGTAAATAAGTTTTAAAATTCTGCAGCATAAGCCAGGTTTTAAATAATGGAAACTTAATAGTATGTACTGTGAAAAGAATTATTAAAAATATGGTAAAATGAGACAGTATTTGAGATAAAATCCAG
Organism: Tokudaia tokunoshimensis; assembly: GCA_036184795.1. Taxonomy (NCBI): domain Eukaryota; kingdom Metazoa; phylum Chordata; class Mammalia; order Rodentia; family Muridae; genus Tokudaia; species Tokudaia tokunoshimensis. The sequence continues at coordinate 115,695,929 of BTHU01000003.1, read as the reverse complement.
TGTGTAAATAATAATTGAAAGAGTAAACATGTTAACATAATTTAAGCAGGATGTAGGATTAATAAAACAGTAATAAAACAGTGACCTTGGAAACAATTATTATTTCAATAAATTCACAAAGTTATAAAACTAAAAAGAATATGGAAAAGTAACAAATATAAACTACGCAAAAAATACAATATTATAATATTATAATATATTATTATTATATATTGTATTATAATATATTATTATATTATAATTATATATGATGTATATTATATAATAATATAATATTATAATTATCATAATATAATATATTATGCAAAAATATAATATTGTAATATTATAATATAATATTACACAGAGGTAATATTTGGGGCTTTTTTCTGTTTAACCATTGTTGTTCATTATAACAGTAAATAATTTATATATACTCAATAATATTCAATATCCTTGAAAACCAGCATGGAAAAACACATTCCTATCTGAATTAATGCTCACTGGAAAATATTCATGCTAACATCTGTCTCCAGAGCAGCAAGTCGGTACCAAGGAAAGTATCATCAATGAAATACAATTAAAATAAATTTAGTTACTAAGCAGATTCCCTCCATTCTCTTATTTCCTTCTCATTATATCCATGAGAGTCTTTCATTTTATTTTAAGTTTTATTGTGCTGTTCTCTACAGCTTACATTTAAATAAACATCTGAATTCTATTAGAAAATAGTAGATTTTCTGATCCCTTGTTGTATTTTGAGTAGTGACTTTTTAATTATCTCACATAGTATTTCTGAAATCATATTTACAATTTACCTGTTCTTAAATTGACTTAATTGCTGGCAGTGATTTTTTTTTGTTTAACCTACAGTATTTTCTGAGGCTTTTACTCTTATAAAATATAATAGTTCTATTGCTTAGTACTATATTGTCTTTATAAAATACAGATATGTGCTAAATACTTGGAAATTACAAAAATATATGATTGTATCAGAATGCTGAATACAAAAATAAAGATTCAATGAAATTAAAGACAAAACAGTGAAAACTGGGAGTAGAGCTTAATGTTGTGTAATCAGATTATAATTAGGATATCTCAGTGCCAGTAAGACACAATGATTATATATATTCATATGTATATATATATATTATGTATATATATGTATGTGATTGTATATATACATATGTGTATGTGTAGGTATGCATATATATATATATATATATATATATATATATATATATATATATATATATATATACATACATACAGATATTGTGGTGTTAGAATAATCCACATAGGCTCAGGAAGTTGACCACTTAGTATCTAGTTGGTGGACCTATTTGGGAAGGATTACAAGGTATGGACTTGTTGGAGGAAGTATTATAGGTATTCCATTCCATTCTGGGTGGGGATTGAGATTACAAAATCCTATTCCATTTCCAGTCAGCTTTCTCTTTCTCTTGTTTGCAGATAAGGATGTGAGCTACATTCAAGCACTGTGTCTGCCTGCTGATCTGCTTGCCTGCTTGCCTGCCAGGCATGTTAGTCATAAACCCTACTCCATTGATATTTTGAGTCCCAAATTAGATGTTTCCTTTTCGAAGTTTCCTTGGTTGTGGAGGATTTTAATAACAGCTGTAAAAAATAAACCAAGATATTGTTTCCACATTTGAAAAATAAAATATGCTTATAAATTCCTAAAACTGATTTCATTCACATTTTGAAAATTTTTGAGAAATTCAACAGAACACTGGTATAGACAAAAGGAAAAAAAAAGGAAAAGAGACCTTTTGGTTTGGTTAATGAAAACCTCTTAAACTTCTAGTGATGGAGGTTTAATCTTCACAACTCAAGGATTCCAGAATGAAGAAAACGTTATCATTCTTTTAGTGCAGGAAATAAATCATAAAATACTGAACAGTTCACCATTATATCTGTAGTGAAAACAAATAACAAGAATGAAAGGAAAGACAGATCTTAGATACAAAGAAGGAAGTTGCTGAACAGATAACTGCTGAAGGAACAGTGGAAGAAACACCAACAGGTGGAAAAGAAGTGGTAAAGGAGGCATTTTCAGAGAATGGGAGGAGGAGCAATGAATAGTGTGTACACACAATAGTCCAGGAGATGCAGTGGGAACTAAAGCACAGCTGGAGCATTGATTGACCTCATTCAACTAAGCAAAGAAACTGTTCTGAGATAATTATGTTATAAATGCAGAAGGAAGCAGGAAAAGAGGGAAAATATCTTTGTATATTTCAGTGGAATTTGTAAAATAATGATATCACAAAGCTGAAGTAATTGTGTACATTTAGCACTGTCACATGACAGTATCAGCACCTCAATTGTTATATAAAATCATTAAATGTTGTGGTGATATATATATATATATATATATATATATATATATATATATATATATATATTCCAAATAACTTCACAGCTGATTAGCATGATTCATAAGTGTCATCTTAGGACTTGGGAAGAGTTGAGTTGGGGTGGAGACTCAGGAGTTCAAGGTTGGTTATAGTTATGGAGAAGCCTTAAGAAGTAACTGAGTCACAAGAGGCCTTGCCCAAGTAAAATACAAAATGAGCGTGTGAAACATATTATCCAAGCTGTACTACAGAGCAATAGTGTTAAAAACTGCATGGTATTGGTACAGTAACAGACATGTAGATCAATGGAACAGAATTGAAGACCCAGAAATGAATCCACACTCCTATGGTCACTTGATCTTTGACAAAGGAGCTAAAACCATCCAGTGGAAAAAAGATAGCCTTTTCAACAAATGGTGCTGGCTCAGCTGGAGGTCAACATGCAGAAGAATGCAAATTGACCCATCCTTATCTCCTTGCACTAAGCTCAATTCTAAGTGGATCAAAGATCTCCACATAAAACCAGACACACTGAAACTAATAGAAGGGAAACTAGGGAAGAACCTTGAACATATGGGCACAGGGGAGAATTTCCTGAACAGAACTCCAATAGCTTATACTCTAAGATCAAGAATAGACAAATGGGACCTCATTAAATTACAAAGTTTTTGCAAGGCAAAAGACACCGTCAAAAAGACAAAGCGGCAACCAACTAACTGGGAAATGATCTTTACCAACCTTACATCCGACAGAGGGCTAATATCCAAGATATACAAAGAACTCAAGAAGTTAAACTCCAGAGAGGCAAGTAACCCTATTAAAAAATGGGGTACAGAGCTCCACAAAGAGTTCTCACCTGAAGAATATCTAATGGCTGAGAAGCACCTAAAGAGATGTTCATCATCCTTAGTCATTAGGGAAATGCAAATCAAAACAACCCTGAGATTCCATCTCACACCAGTCAGGATGGCTAAGATCAAAAACACAGGAGACAGCAGTTGTTGGCGAGGATGTGGAGAAAGAGGAACACTCCTCCACTGCTGGTGGAATTGCAGGCTGGTACAACCACTCTGGAAAGCAGTCTGGCGGCTCCTCAGAAAACTGGGCATGACACTTCCGGAGGATCCGGCTATACCACTCCTGGGCATATACCCAGAGACTTTACCTGCATGCAATAAGGACACATGCTCCACTATATTCATAGCAGCCTTATTTATAATAGCCAGAAGCTGGAAAGAACCCAGATGTCCCTCAACGGAGGAATGGATTCAGAAGATGTGGTATATTTACACAATGGAATACTACTCTGCAATTAAAAACAATGAATTCACGAAATTCCTAGGCAAATGGTCAGAACTTGAAAATATCATCCTTAGTGAGGTAACCCAATCACAAAAGATCACACATGGTATGAAGTCACTGATAAGGGGATATTGACCCAGAATCTCAGAATACCCTAGACACAATCAGCATATCAATAGATTTCTAAAAAGATGGAAGGAGAGACCCCTGGTCCTGGAAAGACTGGATGTAGGGGAACGCCAGGACAGAGTAATGAGAGGGGGTTGAACGGAGAAAAGAGGGAGGGAAGGGGGCTTATGGGACTTTCGGGGAGGGAGGAAACGGGAAAGGGGAAGTGATTTGGAATGTAAATTAAAAAAATAAAATAAAATTAAATTAAAAAAAAAAAAAAAAAAAAAAAAAAAAAAAAAAAAAAAAAAAAAAAGGAATGAAAAACTATACCAATGCTAACATTAGAGTAATTAAATTGTCCTGAAGCCAGGAGCACACTAAAATGGTCAAAGGCATAATATATCCCAATCAGATAAACATTAATGAATACAGTAACTAAATGCAGAACCAAAAAGGCATATGATCAAAAAGAAAAACTAAATAATTTTCAGTTTTACCTCAGTCAACTATAAAGACATTTTTCAATAACAGTAACATTTTTCAATTAACAATAAGCTAAACAGAAATCTAACATAGAAAGACTTTAATAGTGTCAACTGGAAATAACTGGACTGATTAATGCAGTTTATCTCAAGCTGTTAAAAAATATATTACTTTTGATTTACTATGTAGCATTTCCTTGATAGTACAGATGGCCATAATCTATACTATAAAATAAAAACTAAATATTTTGAAATATTAAAATAAGAAAATATTTTTCTTTTTGAACCATTTCCTGTGGTTCATGATCAATTTTACTTATTTCCAGAAGTTTCTCAGGAATCTCCTACCCTGTTTCTCTTTATAAATAAAATATTTTGATTGTTTGTATTTTGTCATCATTTGTTTATATGTTGTACATGTATATAATGGCAATAGAGGCCAAAAGAGTGTGATAGATCCAGTAGAACTGGAGTTACAGAAGGCTAGGTGCCACCATGTGGGTGAGCAAATCATGGCAATGGGTGATCTTAATTGGTGAGACATCACTTTTTCCCCACCACTGTAATTCTCTTGCATGCTGCATTCCATACCAATATCTGTTTTTTTGGAAGGACTCTACATATGATAATGGATACTAAGAGGAGATTTAATGAAGTATATAATAAATTTTTAGGAATTAAATTCTTCATGAAATAAACTGGAGAGAAGACTTGGACATAGAAAACCGAAAGATACTCAAGTAGGATAGCCTTTCATACTGAAAATTTCACAGTATTAAATACTGAAAATTCCATAAAGGTAATTGTTCAGATGTTTCAACATATCCATTTTTGGATACTATGCTTACAAAAACCTCAGAGTTGGTTAATGACAAGACAATTATAGAGCCTGAGCAGATTCTGTAGGTATGCATATCCCTTCTAGGAAAATTAATTATTAAATCTTTATTATGTTAGATACTATGATTGTAGCTTGATAAGAGGAAGTAGAAAAATCTGTAATAATTACAAGCAACATAGAAAGGGAAGAAAGTGGCAGTCTACTGTAAAAGAAACTCATATGTGATCATTAAACAATATGCTTTTTCAGATGCTCTTACCATACAGTCCCTTTACATCAGTAAGATATAAGAAACACCATCAAAATATTGGTAATCATCTTAAGATCTAGATTTATCTAATCAAATAAACAATATGTTGCTTAAATATCAAAGTGCCTCCTTAAAACTTATATGAAGATTAAAAAGAACAAGTTTTCCTATGTTAAGTATAGAAGAGTTTTAAATGTTTCTAAATCACAAACACTGATATACACAGTGTTTAATGATATATTCCTTGGTTTTCAATATTATAAATATTTATAAGTATTAATATATATATTTTAATAAAGGGATTCACGAAGCCTAGGCTTTTCTTGAATTCACTATATAGCCTAAGATAACCTTGAACTCCCAATCTTTATGTCCCCTACTTCTCAGTGCAGAGATTAAATGTCTTTACAACTATGGTAGTTATATGTGTGGTTGGGGACCAAACTCAGGGCCATTTTCATGCTATGCATGACTTCCCAAGGTGCTACAACTTATACTTTATTTATATCATTCGAATGCAGCCCTGTTATATTATCCTATCTCAGACACGTATGATTGTGGACAAAGCTGATCTTATATACATATATGAGTATGAATCTTGCAAGAAACAAATACAAGGCACCTCACAATATCTGAGAAAGAGAATGTAATCCAGGCACAACCACTCAAAAGCAGGGAAAATATAGAAGTGTTTTCAACTGTTATAACAAAATAGATTTCAAAAGAAGCAATAAATCATACGGCTACAGGGAAACTTTGGTTCACATCTTTGACACTTTCATTTTTCAGATGATATAACCAAGATGTCTGTCTTCCTGAGGCATTAGTACAAACAGTCCTGGAAAAAGCCACAGTCACACTGCTGGGCTTGGGCTTGTGTGGTTTTAGGGACTGTTTTTCTCCTAGGGGATCAAGTTGTCTGAAGAAGTAATAGAGTAATAGGGATAAAACTGACAGCTTTTTTTTTTTTTTTAGAAGACACCTAGTTTACAATTCCTGTCTTGATTTCAAAATGTAAAGGTGTTTTTTACAAGTTATAATCATTGCTTTGATTGTGGAAATAAGTGGTGATATTGAATATAATCCAGATAATCGTGTCAGTTCCAAATATAGATCTTCAGATTCCATGATTTAAACATCATCTGATTCACTTTAAATCTAAACTATTTATTAAAGAGATTGTCTTAACTTTTTCTTTCTTTTCTTTTTCTGTTATTTCATCCTTCCCTATGTCTAATTTTCTTGATTTATGATAGACTCACTGATTAGTTGATTTTAATATCTGAGGTATTATCTCACAAATTGTGCCAGGCAGGCCTGGAAGAGCTTAAATAACTAAACATGACTTTCGACTCATTTTCACATCTCTATTTTCTGAATGATGGAATTGCAGGTGTATATCAGCATACCTGGTTTATGCACTTTAAGAGTGTATTAGTCAGGGTTCTTTAGAGTAACTCAAATTATAGAATCAATCTCTCCATATAGGCATAGAATTTATTAGAATGGTTTAGCTAATCCAACATTGGATGGCTCTGAATAGAAAGTCCAAGAATCCAGTAGTTGTTCAGTCTAGGAGACTTAATGTTTCAGTTGCTCTTCTATGCATGCTAGACTCCTGAAGAAGTAGTCTCTAATGCCATTGCAGGAATAGAGTTGGTTACAAGTAGAGAGCTATAAAACAAAGACTAAGCAGCTTCCTCCTTGGCTTCCACCATGGCCCAGATTAAGTCTAGATTAAAATATGGATTAAAAGTATATCTTTTTATCTCAAAGGTTCATTTTATAAGTATATCTTTTCTCTTCAAATTAAGTAGCAGTACCTCACGTGTGTATGCTCTGTTTTAAGGATTTAGATAATGCAGCTCATAGTCAAGTTGACAACCAAGGATAGCTATCATCAGGGACTGAACCCAGAGCTTAATGTAGACTAGGTAAACACTTTATGAACTGAGTTGTATCTCCAGCCCTATACTGTATTCCTTAGATCTTAGTGTTTATATGTTGTTTCAGAAATCCATCTACTTCTTGCAGATTATTTAAGACATAATTGTCTAATGTTTTATAATAGTATATAATGATCTTTTTTTCCTGTGGTGGCAGTACACCGTCTTATTTCATTTCGGACTTTGAGATTTCTCTCTTCAGTATATCTAGACAAAAATACGTGAACTATGTCCCTTCAAAGTCCTGTCTCCTAGATTTGTTGAACTGTTTTGCTGTTCTGCAGTCTGTTGTATTACTACTCTTCACATGTTTGTTTTTTTTAAGCTTCAGACCAGCTGTTTCCCTTCATTTTCTAGCCCTTGGTTTAAAAAAAAATCCCCTGCCTTGAGATAGACACTACCTTAAATTCTCAAAAACCCATGTGTGACATATTCTTAGTTTTTTATTTCTGTTTTGTTTGTTTTTTCTATACACTGCTAAGAGTTAACAAATATTTCCTCTCAACACAGCTTTTATTTGTTAAGGAACAAGGTATTTAATTTTTGTGGACATGTCCATTTCCCAATCTTAATCTTCTCATCTTCTCCATCTTTCCCATCATCTTCCCTTCCTTCTTGCGCTCCTCCTTCATCCCTTCCTTCTTGTAGTCCTCCTTCATTTCATCATCCTCCTTTTTTTCTCCTCTTCCTTCTCCCTCCTCTTCCTCTTCCTCCTCCACTTTCTCCTTCTCTTCTTCCTCATCCTGTTCTGTCCAGAGCCATAATGGGACGAGCTAATATACTAGCTGGTGATCATCCTGAAATGGCCTGTTTCGAATTATTATATAATCTGCAATAGGTGAGCCCTCATTCAGCAAGGCTGTGGGGACTAATTTTAGGAAATATTCCTGCTATTAATATGCTTTTCCTGTTATTATTATACATATATAATAATCAGTAAGTAATAACACACACCTTTGGAACAGATCTCTGCAGATCCACGAAGATGTACTGTCTTATAGTGGTGCTATATAGACAAATAGATGACTTAAGTTTTAATGATGATCCTATAAGAATTCCTAAAATTATATCCATGATTATTAAGCTCTTTTATAGTGGAACTTCTATTAGGTCCTTTCCTAATAGTCAAAACTGCAATGAGAACTCTGCCAGTCTCCCAAGTGTCACAAGTTAATTGCTCTTAGATGGCAACCAGACTTTCTCCTACTCAGAGAACATTCCAAGAGGTTGTAAAACAATTAACCAAAGGTCATAAAAAGAGAACTAACAATTTATTATAGGTGCTAGGTCAAAGGATAAAATATTGACTGAGTTTATCTATACAAAACTTTAACTTAGTTATGGTGTTAAACTTTCTATGAACCTGTAGAGAAGGCAAATGATAAATGTTTAGCTAGATAATTACTCCTAATGGATATGCATGTAAACATTCCCTGTTGCAAACTTCTATTTCTTTCTTTTTTTTTATTATTTATTTTATTTTATTTTTTTAATTTACATTCCAAATCGCTTCCCCTTTCCCGTTTCCTCCCTCCCCGAAAGTCTCATAAACCCCCTTACCTCCCCCTTTTCTCCATTCAACCCCCTCTCGTTACTCTGTCCTGGCGTTCCCCTACATCCAGTCTTCCAGGACCAGGGGTCTCTCCTTCCATCTTCTTAGAAATCTATTGATATGCGGATTGTGTCTAGGGTATTCCGAGATTCTGGGTCAATATCCCCTTATCAGTGACTGTATACCATGTGTGTTCTTTTGTGATTGGGTTACCTCACTAAGGATGATATTTTCAAGATCTGACCATTTGCCTAGGAATTTCATGAATTCATTGTTTTTAATTGCAGAGTAGTATTCCATTGTGTAGATATACCACATCTTCTGAATCCATTCCTCCGTTGAGGGACATCTGGGTTCTTTCCAGCTTCTGGCTATTATAAATAAGGCTGCTATGAACATAGTGGAGCATGTGTCCTTATTGCATGCAGGTAAAGTCTCTGGGTATATGCCCAGGAGTGGTATAGCCGGATCCAACCAACTAACTGGGAAATGATCTTTACCAACCTTACATCCGACAGAGGGCTAATATCCAATATATACAAAAAACTCAAGAAGTTAAACTCCAGAGAGGCAAGTAACCCTATTAAAAAATGGGGTACAGAGCTACACAAAGAGTTCTCACCTGAAGAATATCTAATGGCTGAGAAGCACCTAAAGAGATGTTCATCATCCTTAGTCATTAGGGAAATGCAAATCAAAACAACCCTGAGATTCCATCTCATACCAGTCAGGATGGCTAAGATCAAAAACACAGGAGACAGCAGTTGTTGGCGAGGATGTGGAGAAAGAGGAACACTCCTCCACTGCTGGTGGAATTGCAGGCTGGTACAACCACTCTGGAAAGCAGTCTGGCGGTTCCGCAAACTTCTATTTCAATTTATGGTTTGATTTTTGTGTGAACTTGTGATGAACTTTGTAACATGTGATCATGTATTCTGAAAGATGTATAAGTACTGATGACAAAAGAGCTTATGGGACTTTCAGGGAGGGAGGAAATGGGAAAGGGGAAATCATTTAGAATGTAAATAAAAAAACTTAGAAAACAATAAACAAAAAGAGAATCATCTCATTGTCATTCTCACTCTTTCACTCTCAATCTCTTCTCATCTCATCTTCTCTCTTCTCTCCTCTCTCTTTCTCTCTCACTTTACCTTTTCCCACTTAGAAGAATTTTTCCCTTTCTCCACTTAGGGTCTTTCCACTTTTCCCTCTTAGATAGCTTTCATAGGAAACTTTTTACTACTTAGTAATAAACTCATTAACCACTTCTCTAAGTGTCCCATTTTTCTCCCTGGGACATCTGACTAGCAGGCTGAAAGTTAGAGCCCAGCAGGTCCTGTGGAGACAGTACAAAGCCAATTTACCTAATCTTTAGCAGTTTGAGTTAGATGTGCTAAATGCCAGAAACTGCAGTTTCTGGCCTCAGAAGATTATAGAAGACAGGTCAGCTACAGTAGCATAGTAACTTAAACTTAGATAAGTAAACTTTTTATTATACAGCAACCCTAAATTTTCCGTAAGACAAAGTCATACCCCCAGAATTTTGTAAAACAGAGTCTTACCCCCGCCGACGCTCTTCCCACCTTGGCTGCCTCAAGAAGAACCAAGAAGAAGAAACACCTCTGCCAGGGCTGGCTCCCGGCACTGTTCCTCTGATATTGTCTTTTTCTCGTTTCCTGACACTGTAGTCTAGGAAGACATATGGGATAATTTCAGTTTTCTCATGTGTTTTAAGAACTTATTTTGGGCCTAAAATATGGTATACTCATACCATTCTACATGAGCATCAGAAGAATATATATTCTAACTTTATCAAATACAGTATTTTATGTTTACTTTCCTACTTGGTTTAAATTGTAGTTAAGATCTCATGTTTTTGTGCTAGTTTCTGTCTGGATATGATTATCATTAATGAGCATCTGTTATTATATTGTAGTCTACTTTAGAACTTTGAAAACCTGTGTGGTATAAATTGTGCTGTAGCAATGTGTTGATACAAAACCATATTTTAAAATAAGAAGATAGGTAAGGATTCAAGGCATCACAGATGTAAAAATAGCCCATATTCACAGGGAAGTCTGCACATAGGAGGTGTGGATAGAGAGATTCATGTAAACTAATTAAAGCATTAGAGTGTCTCTCTCTCTCTCTCTCTCTCTCTCTCTCTCTCTCTCTCTGACTCCAAAATGATGTGCCAGAAAACTCTAACTAAAACAATGTACAGTAGCATACATTAAAGTCATGCATTAATTTAATATTTCTGAAAGAAAACAAAGATGGTTGCTACATGATGAACATGAGTTGTTTTGTATCATGATTATCTTGGAACTTATTTGTGTGAATGTCTAACATAGCAATAGAGTTTTTGAGATTCCTATGAAATCTAAACCTTATCTAATAGCAATTTTCATTTTTCATTATTTGTTTATTCATTGTGCATTCCAATTGCTGCTCCCCTCTGAATCACCTCACCTAACTCTGCTACTTCTATCCCACATCTTCCAGGGGCTTGTCTGTCTGGTGTTTGAAGTTGATCATACTGAGATCTTTTTGTGTTGTATCTGGTTGGAGATGTCTGATCTTTATGTGGCAATATATTTTCATGTTTTGCAAGAAAGGGCATCTGCTTCTTCTTTCAACATCTTTAAACTCTTTGTCTCTTATATCTTATTGATCACACATCAAAAAAACATTTTTTTTCATTTTGTTGCACAAATTCCAAGACCTCCCTTACATTTTTTCTCCTCTAACTATTCCCAATATGTTCTCTTAATTTTTTTCTGATATATTGTTTCTCTAAGTCAACTCAGCTCTTGATGGTTATCATGCTTTTCCTATTGTTGTCCTGCATGTACTGAGCCATTGTTCTGTATTTTCATGAAATTTGCTCTGCTTCCTTATGACAAGGTGCTTTTCATATTTCCAATTCTCTCACCTTTGTTGTTTGCAGGGAACTTTTTTATCTTGAACTTTTTCCTTTCCCAAGGAAACACTTCCTTGTACATATATCTCAGGACTTGAAATTTCTGTATCTTGGAGTCGCTAAGAAAATCTAGGCTTTACCTTCAGAGCTCCACAAGATCTCACTGGGCCTCTATGAAGGCACATCCCTGACATAGGCCTTTCTTCAGTAGCTGAAGGACATTCCATATTCCTTTTTCTTCTATCATTTACTCTCCAGTTAGAACCACTTAGATAATGTTGCCAAGTTCTGTTGTTTGCTAGGGCTGGAACACGCTATACTTATTCAATTACATTTTCACTAACTTTCTGTTTTCCATGGTTCCCTTAATTTTGAAGCTGGGCTGCCCTGGAACTCACTCTGTATACCTGACTGACCTTGAACACACAGACTTGCCAGCCTTTAAATTCTGAGTACTGATTAAAAGATATGTACTTTAATGACTGCCCCTTAGCTTTTTGTTAATTCCTTTTCACTTTTCTTCAATTTATTTTCACAAGTTGAAAGCCTTCCCTGGTGGGATCTTTTTCTGAGGTCACTATTTTCTTTATTACATGTGTCATCTGGCTTGTAAAATCTGTTTACATTTCCTGGTGAATTATTTCCCTTTCACTGGATATTTTGTAATTTTCTTTGTGTAGCTTGCTCCATTTCATTATAAATCTTCAACAAACTGACCACCAATAACCACTCAACAAATTCAATGCTAGGTATTTTGGAAATATCTTCTGCCAACATTATTAATCCATAATTCTTTAATTTAGTTTCAGGCAGATTTCTTTTTGGATGAATGCAGAAAGCAGCCACATTATTCCCCAAAATATCACAAGAAAAATCTCTAGGTTATATACTAATATTCTCCTCTGAAACCTTCTGAGCTACACCCCACAGTTCAAAACCCTCAGTACCAATACCTTAGAGGTTCCTACTAGTATGGTTCATTATGCTTCCTTAAAGAATTCACCTATTTTTCTAATCAAAATTCCTTAAGTCCAATTCTTCTAAACAAAAGCGTGGGCTGACCTCTTATATCAATACAAGTAGGACTTGTGTTTCTCTGAAGAGGCACCATGGTAACAGAAACTCTTATAAAGGAAAATGTTTAACTGGAGATTGCTTATAGAAGCAATCAGAAGCTAAATCCATTATTATCTTAGTGGGTAGGAGGGAGAGAGAGAGAGAGAGAGAGAGAGAGAGAGAGAGAGAGAGAGAGAGAGAGAGAGAGAACAAGACAGAGACAGAGAGACAGAGAGAACAAGACAGAGACAGAGAGACAGAGAGAGGTACAGAGCACCAGCCTACAACATCTGAAACCTCAAAGCCTCATCCGCAGTGACATACAGTATTGTAAGTGGACTGTGCCACCAGACAGGCATGAGTCAGCTCAAATCCTAGGAATTGAAGAGATTTGAGAACATCAGAAATAGAGCCACTTTCTACTTGTCTCAGTTGGAAGGACTTCATGTCAACAAGTCATGGCTTTAAGACTTCTGAATAAGGGATTTTCACTTCCCCTAATCCTCCAGTACTAGGTCCTCACTCTCGATCTCACAGATCCTACTCTACCATAACCTCTGTTTTCCCCATTTTGTCTTGTGTGCAGAAGCCCCGATGGGAGGTGTACATGGAGGCCAGAGGTCAATATTGAGTGATACTTCATTGTTAAAAGTGAGTATTTGATTGTCCTGGTATTGTCGTGGCAGTCATTTTGAGGCAAATAATTTGGGAATATATTGATTTAGAAGAACATCTACTAAATCAAAAGTCAATAAATAGCACATAAAGCCAATAGCATATATATCCTAATTTGTTATAGTTTATCTACTTGATGTCTTCACAAAGGTATTTGCTTCCTTATTATTTGTTTATGTAGCTATGAAAAAAATCTAAACTGTGTTTATGTTGGAACATGCTGCTTGGGATATTTGGAACCCATGTTCACAAGTCATGATCACTCAAATTTTAAGAACAAGCAAATTTATTTCTTTTGACTTGAGAGCTGAGGTTTTTATCAAAATGGTTATTCTTAGGCTATCTTATATTATTTATGCATCATTGCAAGTAGCAAAATCTGCTTTTTTCTCTCAGCCTTTACATTTTATGATGTTTGAATTTCAGGAATTTTGTGTTGCTTTTCTTCCTGGAATGACCCATAGAAATTTGATGATCTGATCAAAAGCTACTTTGCACTCTAAAATATTCACAGGAAATTCCTCTCCACAACCCTCCTAGTCTGGTTGGAAATGCATGAAAACAAAAGCAAGCAGGTAGACCTTCATAGAATATTTTATGTGAAAACAGTGTTTCTCTCACAGATGCAAATATTTTAAAACCAAGTTTGCCCTGTGCTTTACTCTTCACCCAGGAAATGAAATTTAGCCTAAGTATTTTATACTCTTTAGCAAAGACTGTCCGCATTACTCTTTTCACATGATTGCCAGCTCATTCCTTGTCCTGGCTGCCTTCCATCTTTCTATCTTCTACCTAATATCCTTTTGCTTCAGAGGAGTGCCTTTGTTACTATTTATGTCCGAAGCTGCCTTGTTGTGCTCAGGTCTACCCACAATCTGAACCCTGAAGTGTCACAATGACTTCAAAACCCTCTTCAGGATCTAAAAAAAAAAAAATTGTAAAACCCCCACATGGAAATAAAAAGAAAGAAAAATAAGTGCTAACAAAATAAGGCTGAGTTGGCAAAGTTACTGCAGGATTTATAGTCTTTTGTTTATGTGAGACATTAAGATAAAAACTGTAGCAACAAGAATGACAGAAAGACTTTATTGGGCAGTAGATTTCACACTCAAAACAAATATAACAAAAGTCATAAATTATTTAAAATCCTGCTGAGAAAACAAAAATGAACGTAGTTTCTTTAACCATATTTTTAAACTTATTTTGAAGCACAAAATAAAGTATTAAAAAAGGAAAACCTATGCCACAGACCTAACTGAACAATCTGTATTAATTCTTATATATACTTAGATATTAGTTAGATAATAGATATTAGGAATCACATTATTGCACACTTGTTTGGAAATCATATCACAAACTGCTACTTGGTTATGTATTTCCTCCTGCTTTGACATTTTCCCCCAATAAATGTGTGCCTCAGATTTCAGAGATTAGTTAATACCATTATGTATTAACACCATGCAGAACCAGCATCTTCATTGGAAACTACACCGAAGTTAGCTGAGTTATTCATTATTTGTTATGCTGTCTTAAGTCATGTTTGACTAGTCTCATGTACTTTACTTGGCATTTAATTTCAGTTTCTTCTGTTACTATACTAAAGAGAAGTACATAGGAAGAAATAAACAAATGGAGTAAGGATCTATGAGACAACTTGATGCATAATTACTAAAAATAAGAGTATGTTGGCTGTATGCCTAAGGTTGAGTAGAGAAAGACAGAATAGATCAGACAATAAATGATATTGGTTATTTTTCCCTTGCTCTTTGTATCTTGTGTGTGTGTGGTTGCATGGGTATGGGGGTGGATGCACTGGGTGGGGTGTGGAAGAATGACTGTTGGCAAATGATCCTGTAAGCTGCAAGAGAGCCCAAGAATGTCAGAACCAATGTATATTTAATTTCAACACCTAGTCAGATTGGCCAAAGGACAGTAAACTTGAGGACATGAAAACGTGGAATCAGTTCTTAAATTCCTACTGATAGCCTCCACAAATTTGTATCCTCTTATAGAAATATTTTGACCTGTATTATTCATAAATAAAATGCATTCACTGGTATTCTCTAAATGACTACATACAGTTACCCTGACAGATTTATATCTGGATAATTTTTTAATCCTGTTGGCTAAAAATATTTTTATTTTAATGATATGTAACACTGCTTGTTGATTTTGGGATCTACTACCTTTAAGATAGTTGCTTCATTATAAATTTGTGAAGAAAATTGAGTTTCTATTGATATTTGAACCAACTTTGTCTATTGACTAACATTGTGAATAAAATGAAGTATGATCTATCACACAATACAGAAAAAGTCATCAGATACTTTTGTATTGGAATTACAGCATGTCTCAAGCCACCATGTAGGTGCCGGGATGGAAGTCTGAAAGATTAGTAAGAGCATTCATTCCTAAGCTTTCTTGCTAACTCCTACGTTACATATTTTCATACCAGCCTGGAGTTTTGTATTTCCTCTTTTCTTCAAAAACATGATTGTGTAGAAGATTCAATAAAATCATAATTTGCATTTGTTTCTTTACTGAAAGAATCTCTTGATTTAGTGAATGAGATCAGTTGTTACTCAGATTGAAGCATTTGGTCAGGTTGTTCTCTCTGGACTTAAGCAAATCTTTCTGCATGGAATGATTAGTTGGGGGGCTAAATTGTCACTACTGTTCTTTCAAATTTATATTTTTTATTATGTTTTTTCCTAAGAATTTGGATTCTATAATTTTAGTCTCATTCAAGTATATGCACACAAAATTATCAATTTGGGCCTACTATGCTTCTAATAATTAAATATAAAACAAAATGTTATAGTTCTAAAAGAAAGACAAAAATCTTTTAAGGCATGGGAATTATGAGGAATAGCATTCAATTGAAAGGTTAAGATTAAAATTCTGTGATATCAATGAGAACCATCTACAGAAAAAAATAAAAATAATCATGCTACACATTAGCACCAGAGTAGTCACCAGTTTTATATACCCAATCAAGCACGATGATAGAGAATTTATATTCGTTTTTTATTATCAAATATTTTGAAGTCCATAAATCATTGTCATTTAGAAAACAAAAATTGTGAGAGTCAGATGCTCAGTATGCCTTTTTAAATTATGTATATATATATATATATTTCCATATATGTATATATATGGAAAAGTAAGACACACCATGCTATTACTGGAAAAAAAAACGAATGCATCAAAAGGAATTAAGCTTCTGCCAGTTTCCTAAAATCAGTAATTTTAAAATTTCTTCCATGCATTGGCTATACTTGCTGTGAGGTAGAAAAAAATATCATATAAAAGATAAATAATTTCTCTCTCTCTCTCTCTCTCTCTCTCTCTCTCTCTCTCTCAGTGTGTGTGTGACCAGATGTATAAGTACAACTTAATTTACTTTTCAAAATAAATGCAACTGTAAGTTCTCACAATTTTGCCATCAAAATGGGAGTCATTCTTTACAAAGTACCCCAAACTCTTAACTCATGTATATGTTCTAATTCCAATGACAACGAAGACAAAATTAGCATTAAAATTTCTTAGTGTAACAATCCTTGGAAGTAGATTTTTAAAAGTATAAATATATTGCTGTCTTGTAAAAGATATAAATAGTTATTAAACGAAACATGATTGTTTTTTTCTCTTTGGGAGTTTTGTGTTAATTTCAATAACTTATCTAAGCAATCAGTTGCCAATATCAATTATTATAATAATGGTTATTAAGCTGGGAGTTAAAATGACAGCAGTTATTGGATTCTATGAGGATGGTAGGAAGGAACATTGGTTTTTAGGATAACCAGAGTAGGACTACCTGTTAATTTCCCATGTTTTAAAAGTATTAAACTGTTGTGTCACATAGTTCTTTAAATAAAATCAGGAATACCAAACATTATAAAACTCTCTAGCAAATTGTGAAAATAAAGAATTATTTGGTGATCTGGCATAAATATTGGGTTAAATAAAAAATGAAAAAAATAAGGTGAGGCAAAAGAGAGATTTTATTATATTTAATTACAAACAACCCCAATGTAGCTTTTAACTTACTGGCCCTATCAAAATCCCAACATTTATTTCATTTTCCTGTGGAGTACTTCTGCCATATTAGGAATTTTATCTGACTGGCTTGACTATATCAGTTAATATACTCTGCACAGTAGATATATATCCTGCATATTACTCACTTTTGGCATATTAAGGTAATAGTTTCATTAGTCTCAAAACAAAGCCCTGTATTAATACAGATTTACCATGTCCAGTTTCAAAATGTGACAACATATCTATAGACTACTTGGTGTCTTTCTTACTTTTTTGAGATCATTTTCACAATCAAATTCAGAAATTCTTGTAAATATTCAGAAAGGAATGTTTAATACTGTAAATTATAGTGCCAATATTTATGTAGATGTATCTATAAATGCTCATCAAAATATTTTTATCACACCCTGGCAAATGCCATGTGGATACAATAATAAACAAAAATAGACCCAAGAAAAGGAAAGTCATGTTTCACAAAATCCACAAATCATTTAAACAAAAATTTACAAGAGAAATCATAATATATCATAAGAATCTTTAAAAGAATCTGGTAGCAAAGAAAAAGGGCATATGTTTATAGGGGGATATGTTCAGGGGGGTGCCATTAAATTGACAATTTGGGAAAAGAAGTCAAAAGGACACAGAAACTAAAAAGGAAAGATGAGATAAAAGGGATATTCAGCAGGGTGACAACTGTTGAGTGCCTGAGGCTTGAGAAGAGCCCTTTGCTCAGTGTCACATGCTGGCCTCACCAAGGCAGTCTGGAATCCTATCATTTCATCTAACTAATATTGTAGCAGGAAGAGCTAGTTGGGCCACCTCTATGAAAACCTCTAGTGGGAGTGGGCAGGAGATGCACTACAACCACAAAAGCCACTCCTGCAGGAGGACTTAACTGAGGACTACCTGAGAGACCAATGATTGCTGGCACAGACAATGCCAGCCAATCAGGAACTGCTGTTTAGAAGACGTGTTTTCTTGGGATCAATGAGGCACCAATGGATGGTATTAAAGGAGCTTGCAGCCCTGATCAGATGAGTTTGCTGCCTGGCATTTTTCCACTTGCTGCAGGAGTCAATGTCCTTTACTCCAAGCCACTTCACGTCCAAACACCAAGGGCAGGTAGGGTTGGGCAGTAAGTAGTCCAGGACACAGGCAACACAATAACTATGTGTGAAAGAATGTGGTTGCCAAAAAGAAAGATGATTTTACACAATTAATGTCCCCCTGAGGTAACAGGAATAAAAGGGCAAAGGCAGCAGCTGAAGACAGAAGTGACTTACAAAATAGTGCTGTTTAAAAGGGCCACTTTGTGGTTCTTCCCTAGTTTCCCTTCTATTAGTTTCAGTGTGTCTGGTTTTATGTGGAGATCTTTGATCCACTTAGAATTGAGCTTAGTGCAAGGAGATAAGGATGGGTCAATTTGCATTCTTCTGCATGTTGACCTCCAGCTGAGCCAGCACCATTTGTTGAAAAGGCTACTCTGCAATTAAAAACAATGAATTCACGAAATTCCTAGGCAAATGGTCAGAACTTGAAAATATCATCCTTAGTGAGGTAACCCAATCACAAAAGATCACACATGGTATGAAGTCACTGATAAGGGGATATTGACCCAGAATCTCAGAATACCCTAGACACAATCAGCATATCAATAGATTTCTAAAAAGATGGAAGGAGAGACCCCTGGTCCTGGAAAGACTGGATGTAGGGGAACGCCAGGACAGAGTAATGAGAGGGGGTTGAACAGAGAAAAGAGGGAGGGAAGGGGGCTTATGGGACTTTCGGGGAGGGAGGAAACGGGAAAGGGGAAGTGATTTGGAATGTAAATTAAAAAAATAAAATTAAATTAAATTAAAAAAAAAAGGGCCACTTTGTTATGTAATGAGTAAAACTAATTTACAGGAAATGAAACTGTGCAACAGCCACAGAAACACAAGGTAGATGCATTAATCAAGTTAGAAATGATAGCAGGTTAGACTTTCTAACATAACAATAAAACCTGTAAAGAAAACTAGTAAGATGCTGGGTATAGGAACAGAAACAGACCTGAGATTGGCTGACGTAAGGTGGCATTGGATGAGGGGCACATAGTTATTAACAAATGAAAGTTACAGTTATATGCTTGAGTTTCCTGAGATATGAAAGATTGAGATAATGGCCAGTTCAAGCTAAAGAAAATGAAGACTTCAGTTTTTGATAGCTAAACTTATGAAATCTTTAGATATCCAAAGGATGGTGCTAAATCAACAGCTAAATTTAACCCTCAGGTAAAAGAAATGTGTATTCTAGGTAAATATGATTGTCAAGAATATCTAGAAAAAATGAAAAAAAAGATATATTGTGGAGAAAGAAATGGAAGTGAATGTGTCTGTAAGTTATCAAACTGAACTGTGTGGAATACATAGTGCTTGAAGTGTGTGGAAGTTTGGTTCTGAGTGCTGTACTAGTTTCTCTCTCTCTCTCTCTCTCTCTCTCTCTCTCTCTCTCTCTCTCTCTCTCTCTCTCTCTCTCTCTCTCTCTCTGTGTGTGTGTGTGTGTGTGTGTTGGACGCATGTGTGTACAAATATATTCATAAACATATACATGAAATCCAGAGGAGGTCTTGAAGTACCATGCTTTATTATTCTTTGACCTATTATCTTGAAGGGAGTCTCTTATTTTACCTGAATTTTGACATATTCCAGCTAGGCAGGCTGTATATACAGTCCTCTATTACTTCAATTCCCCAGCCTAAGTGCTAGAGACATAGGCATGTGTAGAACCACATGCATCTTTTGACATATAGTTGTTAGATATACAAATTCAGCTACTCATGCTTGTGCAGGAAATACGCATAGCCACTGAATAACACTGAAACCTTATTTTACTCTTTTAACAAACTGAAATAAGAAACAATATCTATATCTGAGTGTGATTATAGTGGAAGATGGTAAGAGGTTATCAACAGTGTACTGTGAAGCCCTTGCAAAACACTCACCAGATGATCCATTATTGTCAAGCTACTATAGATAGTATTGGGTCATGTATACTAAAGCAATATAATTTTACACCAGTCTATTTGAAAACAATTTTTCAGCCAAAAAACCTATGGCTTTAATAATAGTGATTTAAGCTAGGGTAGCAAACATTAATGAGGTATTATTTTGGAGATAAGTGATCCCTGTTGAATTTCTTCAGCTCTGCATACTCACTGCTCATCCTTTTCTTTGTTAGTGATGAACACTCTTTTCAGCATCTCATGACCTCTCCGTAAGGCCCCAACTGTTTCACCAGAAATAAATTCTGTATGTACCCTTGAATTGCACTCAAGATTCTTATAATTGAGAAAAATAGTCAAGGTAATCCAAATTGTTCTTTCCTACAGAAGATGTATAGCACTCCGAGGAAGTCGGGAAAGGAGATCATCATAACTTAAATTATATTTATGCTTTTTATTAATATCTACTCTATTTTCAAAGTGTTGCACTCATTCTAAATAAAAGCATAGCAGTGTGTGCTTACACATGTAAATATAGCCATATTTTTATTTAATGGATCAAAATATTGCACATGAGTTTACTTGGCTGTTTATGATAATACTCAAACATTTTCTCATTGTAATGGGTAGAAGTGAAATTTCTTCAGCTTCAACAATGTTTACTGAAAATGCAAGAGTATCTGTGCACAGTCATTTTTACACAATATTTTATAAAAAAAATAAGGTTGAATGAGCCAAGTATCACAATGATCCAATCCCTGGGCTTTGGGGACTTTTGTCACTTAGAGTCATTTTAGCTTTGAGTCACATGATATTATTCATAGCTCTGTCTGTGGTATATCAATACAAAAGTGCCATCCTAAACATCACCATATATTTTCTGTAAAAAAATTAGCTTCTAGAATATTATATTGATAAAGGAATACTTTTTAGCTAATAATTATTAAATTCTCAGTGACATTGAGTTTATGTATTAGTACATAAATTAATGAGTTACTCTTATCTGCATATAATATATGTATATATTTCTATGTTTTTGAGACCCTTTTAAGATATTTACACTGCCAGGGACACTCTTTTATTAAACTTTTCAGTTTTAATACATTATCAATGTCTATTTTAATTACTTATGTCTATTTTTGCAGTAATATCAGTATGCAACATTTGTGTAGCAGATATTCCAAATATCTCACTCATTAATCAGTGTCTCCAGAATCAGTTAGGTGGCTAATTTTCTTCCACAGATATGATATACCTAAACTGAACACTAAGGCTATGGAAATGGTGAAAAGTACAGATATTTTGTTTCAAGAGATATTTATTAATAAAACAAAAAGTGCATATGCAGTATCTTTGTGGTACTAATAGTTTGTGAAATTGTTGATCTTCTTAACATTTAGAATAATATTGAAAAATAACTGCAATGGTTACATGGAAAAGGAGTTATGTATAAAATGTTTCTTTAATATTGAAGGGATTGAATCATTTTGCAGTTATGTTGCTAATGAACATCTATAATAAAAATGGTGTCTTAATTGATGAGAACATTTAGACTAGAGGATGATAGGGGCCTAGCAATGTTTTTCCATTCAGAATAAAAGTTTAGTATTGACTAATTCAATATTTGTAGACTTTACATCACACCATTGATGTGAATAACCATCAATCAACCATACCTAAAAGTTAGGCTTCCATTGCTGAATCAGAGATATTGTAGGTCGGAGGCGTATGGTATAGTAAAGGCTGCATGATAAAGAAGATTACTGCATTTTTTAACTTTAAAATGTGAGATTTTGTTTAGGGACATAGCAGGGCTATAGAAAATTGCTAAGATAGCATTTTAGGCATTTTTTGAAAACAAAACAACATGCAGTAATATTACATATTTTCAACTAAAACAAACACTACTGTAACTTGAAATTCATAAAGAAATGATAAAGAAGATATAGTGATATGAAGGTATAAATGAGGCTATGGATAAATCAAGACAGACTTCAAAACCGCAAATGAAGCAGATGTCACTAAGTATCTATAACAAGAGAGTTCAGTTTACTATTTGTAAACACTGTAAATGTTTTGTATTTCTGTCTTCATCCAAGGTTGGAAATGAGTTTCCTCATAATAGTTTCTTGTCATACTGACAAAGGACTTCCCTGTGCTATATAAGCAGGGAAAGATGAAACAAAGCAGTTATTTAAAAGCTGAGTCCAAGAGGTGTTTTCAGTTTTTGTTTTTTGTTTGTTTGTTTTTGTTTGGTTGGTTTTATTTTTGGTTTTATTTGTTCCCTCCGTTTTTCATCTTTAATTCTTCTCAAAGATTTCGGTAAATTGTCAGCTGAGAGTGTTTGCTGATCCACTTTGGATTTTTTGTAAGGGAAAAATGATTGTTTAATTAAGTTATCTACTGATATTTGACATTTCATTTGTGAACAGGAAACAGCATGTTTTTGTTTATCTGTTTGTTTGCTTGTTGTTTTTGACTGATGAAACATGACAAGACACTTGAATTTCACCATAATAATTAGAATATTGGAAAAAATTTGAAAACAATATATAGTTCAAACTACAGCATAGTGCTTGGTTCATTATAAACTCACATCAAGTAACAACAATAATTCTGTCCTATTGTTTTCTACTGATTCAAGTGTTACATTATGATTTAGCTCACTGTGTTTGGTAAAATGTTTACACAGGTATCAGATGAAGTAGAAAACTTTTATAATAGGCTAGATGAGAAAGAGCAATAGTTGACATAGCCAGAATAGAAAAATTTAACATTTACAGATATTAAGGAAACAGAATGAAATGATTAATTAACATGATTGAGATAATGAAAAGTTGAAAGTTTCTTTGTTTTATATAAAAATAAACAATAATGAACCATAACATTTACCAAAATTAAATGTCCTCACTCTTTGCATTTAGGAAAATATTTATAATAGCCTTAATTACATTCATGACAGTGCAAGTCACACTCTATGAATTTCTGATAGGTAATCTTATACACAGAAGTTTATATAGGGTTTGTACCAGGTAAGGCAAAAGCTACATTGGTATTGCTATGTTTTTTCTTAAATATTTCTTCCACATGTGTGTGCCTGTATTTGTGTGTTTAAAAGCATGCATTAGTATAGCTGTATGTATGTTTGTAACTTAACTTTATCCATGAATTGGAGGTCCACACTAGGTGTTTTTTCCATGTTTGTCTCCTTACTAAATATTTATTTATTTATTTATTTATTCATTCATTCATGTTTATTCTTCTCTCATCTATTACATCCTGACTGCAGTTTTAATTCCCCTGTCCCAGGCTTTCTGCCCAATCTCTTCCCTTTCCCAGATCCACACTCCCTCTGACTAAGAAAAAGAGTAGGCTTTCCAGGGACTTGAAACAAACACTGCATGACAAGCTAAAATAAGACCAGGCGCATACCATAACAACAAGGCTGGACTAGGCAATCTAGTCGGAGGAAAAGGATCCTATAACTAGGCTAAAGATTCAGAGACAGCTTCGGTTCCTATTATAAGGAATCTCACAAGAACACTAAGCCATTTTACCATAACATATATGCAGAGGACTTAGGTCAGACTCATAAAGGTTTGCAGATCTCTGAGAGCCCCCATGATTCCTGGTCAGCTATTTTTGTAGGCCATGTTTTTTGTTGTCCCTTACCTGACTGGTTACTCTGATTCTTCCTCCTCGGAAGGACTCCTGAGTTCTGTTTAATGTTTGTATGTGGGACTCTGCATCCACCTCCATCATTCGCTGTATAAAGTCTCTATGACAATTATTATGCTTGGTTCCAGTACCAGAATACTCTGCAGGCAGGACAAACTGTAGTTCTAAGCTTTTGTGGCTGTGTTGGTGTTTTAATAGCTCCATTTTAGGCCTTGCCTGGTTATAGAAGGTGTCTGGTTGAGGCTCGGTGTTCCCCATCACTAAGAGTCTTTCTTAGGGTTATACTCATAAATTCCATGGAGTTTCCATTGCATTGGGTTTTTACCTTGCCTCCGAAATGTCCCCCAATGTCAGTAATTTCTCCCAGTATTTTTCTCCCCTTACCTGATCCCAGCTGTTCTCAACCCTACCTGCCCCCACGTCACTGGCAAAATCTATTCTATTTCCCCTTCCAGGGTGATTCTTGCATCCACTCTTGAGGTCTCCATTTTCTTTAGCTTCTCTGGGTCTGTGGACTGCAGCATAATTAACTTTTACACTACAGTCAAAAGTATCCACTCAAAAGTGAGTACATACAATGTTTGTCTTTCTGTGTCTGGGTTACTTCTCTCAGAATGAAATTTTTTTCTATTTCTATCCATTTGCTTACAGATTTCATAATGTTATTGCTTTTAATAGCTGAGTATTACTCCATTGTGCAAATGTACCACATTTTCTTTATCCATTCTACAGTTTAGGAATATCTAGGTTACTAACAGCTTGTGAATATTATAAATAAAGCTGCTATGAACATGGTATTCTATGAGAAAATATCCTTGTGGTAGAATGGAGCATCCTTCTTTGGATATATACCCAAGAATGGTATAGTTGGCTCTTGAGGCAGATTGAGTCTCACTTTTCTGAGAAACTGCCAAATTGATTTCCAATGTAGCTGTATGTGTTTGTACTCCCACCAGTGGTGGAGGAGTGTTATCCCTGTTCCAATTCTTGCCTGCCTGAGCTGTCACTTATAGTTTTGATATGGCCATTCTGACAGGTGATGGAGTTTTCATGTAGTTTTGATTTGCATTTCCCATTGATATATACACCAAGAATGTTGAACATTTCTTTAAATAATTGTTGGACACCCGAGATTTCCATGTAGAAATTCTCTGTTTAGATTTATGTCCCATTTTTAAAATAGATGATTTAGTTTGTTGATGTCTAGTTCCTTGAGTTCTTTATATATATGCCAGGTATCAATCTATGCTGAAAGTCTCTTTTTGTTCTGTGGGCTGTCATTTTGTCTAATTGATGGTATCCTTTACAGTATGGAAGTTTTTCAGTTTTATGAGGTCTTAATTATTAATTTGTGGTCTTAGTGACTGTGCTATTGGTGTTCTATTTGGGAAGTTTTCTCCTGTGCCAACATGTTTAAGGATATTCTCCATTTTTTTCTTCATCCTACTTGGTTCTTTATTTCTCTAATTAGATATTTTCTTTATTTAGATTTCAAATGGTGTCTGCTTTCCCAGTTTCCCCTCTGTAACTCCTCTAGCTCATCCCCATTTACCCTGTTTCTATGAGGTTGTACCATCATTGCCATTAATACTAAAAGGACTACGAAAACAACTGGAAACTTTGACCTGATATAGTCTTACATTGAGAAACAGACTTGCTGCTCAAGCATGAGGATGTAAATTTCAAATCCAAAGCATTAATTCTGAAGTCTTATGGGGTCTCAAACCTAGACCACAGATTACAGAAAAGCAAAGGAATGCTCAAAGTTGGTAGAACATACCAGTCGGTTATCCATTATCATCTCTTAAAACATGCATACAAGTAACATTATAAAGACTGAGTGGTTTGTATTTTAGGAAAAACATGCACACATGGGTAGCAAAGGATGGCCTTGTTGGATATCAATGAGAAGAGAGACCCTTGGACCTGTGAAGGCTCAATGCCCCAGTTTACGGGAATGCCAGAACAGGGAAGCAGAAGTGAGTCAGTTAGTGAGCAGGGAGAGGGGGAATGGGATAGGTGGTTTTCAGAGGGGAAACGTGGAAAGTGGATAACATTTTAAATGTAAATAAGGAAAATATCTAATAAAAATTAAAAAAATGTAAAGGATACTTGGAAAAGAAAAAAAAAACAAAAAGAAATATTCAGTTAACAATTATCTCAGTTCCAAATACACAACAATTTAACGAATGCTTACTTTAAGATTCTTTACAAAGTATATCTGGTTTATTTTACAAGAATGGGTACTGTTGACTTAGAGATAGTGTTCAGGATTTAAGGTTAGGGATCTTGACTGAGGAATACATAGCATCTGTGGGTATCAGGATTACCCTGGCCCTAAGATAACGCATTAGTCACTTAGGTTGTTGTTAAGCACATGACATCACTCATAATGATTGGCTTTATGGTTTAAAATCAATACTCAAATTTTCAAGGGAAAGGGTGTGGGATTAATAAAAACAGAATTCTGGAACACATGGGAAAATCCTGTCTCATCAGACAGCAAAGGATCACCAGATTGAAATGACATCATTCCTGGCATTCCAGGAAGAGCAACTATCTCATTCCAGTGTATAAACAGACAAACACATATATAAGCACATACATATATACATTTATATATATATGATATGCATTCATACACATGTATGCACATACATGCACATATACATATCTACATATACATATGCATGTAATATACATATATGCACACATACATATCTACATATACATACACACACACACACACACACACACACACACACACACACACACACGCAATAAGACCATGAACTTGAAAAAGATTAAAGGAGCATGAATAAGAAAGTTTGAAGGAAGGTCAAAGAAAGTGTAAAGGAAATGGGAAAATGATGTAATTATATATTAAATTTAAATTGAAAAAATATCACTCACATACCTGACTTCTGCAAAACTTTACCTGTTCAGTGTGTAGAAGACTTTTTTCCTCTCTGATTTAGTATTTGCTACCTACACTTTAATAATTCATTTGGAATAGCATTTTATATATAACCAATATACATAATATACACAATGTCCTAATAATACTATTTAAATATCTAACCTGCAATGGATTCCATTAACAAAAATAACAGTCAGTCTGGTATCAGTCTGTGGACTTCATTTATTCTATTCTACAAACTTATTGTTAGAATAAAGTAACAAGACAGATACGGCTTGAGGGAAAAAGAGAATTGAAACGAGGTGGTTTTGGCATGGATAGGAGTTAAGATAATAAAACCTTAAAGTATGACTTAAATAAGAGAATTGGGTAGTTAGAAAACATTCTGTCTCCTAGTCAAATACATTTTATGATAGTAAAGCTGACTGAATAATTGTCTTGTTACTCCTGAGGTGTGAGATTTGAAATTTAGCCACAGGCTAGAATTAGAAGTAAATGTTCTTAGGAGTGAGTCACTGTTAAAGTGAAGCTTTTGCAAACTGGTTAAATGCTGTGGAAAGAATTCTTTCTAGATCTTCACTGTTGTTCAACTTACATGCAGTTTCTCTTTCCCTGTTCTTCCCTGCCTACACAGTCATGGATGCAATTAACAAGTGCCTTCAGTGGAAAAGTTAAAATATAAAGATCCATTAATTATTGTTAAAATTTTCATTATGCATAAAGCAAATGGAATGGAAAGACTAGAATAGATTTTCAGTTCCAAGGTCGAACTCCATGACTGTTTTACTATCTATACAGCTTTAACGGAGTTTTAAGAAAATTACTAAGATTTATTATGATGGGTACTTGGTTCCTTTAATGATCACATTTCCTTCTTTATTTAGTTGCATTTATGAACTATTTGCTCTTTTTGAGTTTAAGAAAGTCACAAATTAATACTGGTTTGCTTATTAGGTCTCTGAAACTAAGTACTCTAGATACAAGTATCTTATGAAGAGACGATGAATGCATTGGGTTTTAAATACACACATATGAGGACAGAACGATGGTTCAGTGGATGAAAGTGCTTATTGTTCTTTCTGAGAACTGAAGTTTAGTTCCCAGCATCTATGTTGTGTAGCTCACAACTGGCTTTAGCTCCAGCTCCAGGGATCTGGCCTTTTTGGTTTCCAGCAATCATGTTCCTGTCCATGCACGCACATAAGCACATGCATAAATTTTAAACATACCTTAGTCAGTATAAATAGAAACAAGATATTTTCTTTTGAAAATTCAGCCTGCAAAAATCCCATCAAGAGAGAATGATCAAAAATGTTGAATTAATATACAATAATAATGGCATTTTCATTTTCAAAATGAACATATACTTTTAAAAATATATTTATAGATTTTTTAATTTATGAGTGTGTATCTGTACACCATGTACATGCCTGGAGACCACAGAGGCTAGAAGAGGGCATCAGATCCACTGGAACAGGAGATATAGAGATGGTTACAAGATAAGATATGTGCTCTGGGAACAGAACTCAGGACCTCTGAAAGATTAAACCGTGCTCTTAAACATTGAGTCATTTCTCCATGTTAAATGAGAATACATTTCTCATTTAACATTTAATATTCTGTTTTCAGCTTTATGATGACTTTATTATAAAATGATATAGTTACATCCATAGACTTAGAACCCAAGAGTTTGAATAATCTAGCATTGTTCCCAAACTCTAAGTCCAAATTTTCTTCATTTAATTACATCTAAAATTATACTAAATTATTCTTTTATTTTACCTATTTTAGTAATGATCATGAATCACCAATCTTCTTGCCTTCTGGAATATTTCTATTTATGATTATGTCAAGAAACTGTCAAAATAAGCCATTTGTGGAAGAGAGAAATTAAGTTTTCAGAAGTTATTGAAAGGTTAAGAAGAAATTATCTTTCTACAAATTATTTTGAAGTTCTAAAGAACATGTGAGTATAGAGACAGAGACAGAGGCAGAGACACAGTTACAAAGAGAGAGAGAAAGAGACAGGGACAGAGAGACAGAAAGAAAATTAAATTAAAAAAAAATCTTGAAATGTAAAGCAATGAACACATGTAACTACTAATATTTTAAAAATGGTTAAATAATATATACAAGAGTCATGGAAGTTAGTATATTTGAGCAGCACACTGGATTATATAAATGCACCTTGCAGAGTCAGAGTGTGAGTAGAGGTTTCAAATTTTCACATAACCATACCATTAGAGAATTCTAGCTCTACTATTACCATAGAAGTTTGTAAAATCATCATTCATTCAAGTTACCTGAGTTACCATCAGAGAGTCATGGGGCAGGACAGGGCAGGAATGTTTTGTCCCATGTATAACACTTCTAAATCCAAAGGTTGGTAACGTGCTACTTAAAGAGGAAAAACATTTCTGAATATTTCAGTTGCTAAAGATACATTTTAGGAAAACCATTTAATTGTCTTTAAATATACTTAAAATTTCCTTCCTTCTTATAAACAGTTTTATGTGTATTCCAGCATAATAGAGGTCTTTCCAAATGGACACTGCAAAATATGACCGTGTAATGCAATTCTCATTAATAACATACATGGAAATATATTGAATTTCTAGGTTTCATCTACATAAAGGAAAATTTCTTTATCTGCCTTCTTGAGGTACAAATAAGACCATCTCAGCTTGGACTGAGTTAACATTTTATCCAAACTCTTTCAATGGTTTTCAGCTGGGAACATGCGTTTAACTTCTTTTTAGACAGTAAGGTAAAAAGCCAAAGCACTTTATTTTCTACTCTCATTGTTGATTTGTTGACTGGATATTTGAATATAACAATGGTAGATCCTGAATTCTAGGTAACTCCAGGTTTGAAGAAGAATACATGACTGAATGAACACTCAAAATGGATGGAAAGTATGGAATAGATACAAGGGTTTCACAGAATTCTGAGACTTTAGCCTGGACCTCCTTCCAAACATCATCCAACTTTACTATTTCTAAATATGTTCCCAAACTAGTAGTGTGCATGGGTCTCAGTCTGTTATTTTGCCACTCCCTTCTACTACTTAGACTTTCCTGTACATTCATTTTTAAACATATGAAACCTGATTCTAAGTGAGATCAAGAAGAAAGCAAAGTATGGCATCATCTATGCCAGTTCAGAAACTGAATGGTAGTTTCAGGTTAGAATGTAGATATAGGAATTTTAGAACAAAGAACACAGGACTCCATTTACACACTGTACACACCAAATCATAGCTTGGCCACAGAAGGAATGTATTTAACACTGCTAAAATAGATTGTTTTACAAGACTTTCACAATATTCTAAACCATTCATCATGTCCTTATAAATCATTTTATCATGACCCTACATTATTCACTTATTAAAATAATATGAATAGTTTCACATGTATATATTTCAGTAATCTGTAAAATCTTCCTTATCTTCCCGGACATTATGACATTATCATGACAAGTTCAGAATCACAGTATCCATTTTAGCAGCAATTTTCCTCATAATCTGTGTTCCTTGTTTAAATTTCCTCAGAGTTTGAGAGTTCAGTCTAATTTCTATGTAGAAAAGAAAAAGATAAAGCAACTTATATTGTAACTATTTGTGACAGCTGTTGATAATTCACCAACCATTCATTACTATACCTATCTGTTCAAATTTTGTGAAATAGACTGCAAACAAACAAAAAAACAGAACCAGAAAATACCTATCTCACTTGTAAATGAAATGCAGAGAGCCCACTTAATTCCTAGCAAACACTCACACAAGAAACAAAATTCCCTGGTGAAATATTGACTTCTAATTGACTCTTATTAACAAGGCACCAAAAGGAAACGTTCTTATGAAAATTTGTCATGTTACTATTTATTATCACTTCATGAACCATTGATGAAATAAGCAATCCATTCATTCATTTCTATTGAAACACAGAGGAGCCTGGACATCTCATAGACCTCTCATTAATGGTTAAGTCCACTGTCTTACTAGAGAAAGGCATGCCATAAGGCATATCTCTTGAGCTTGTATTCCTGGTGGTTTATTTGGAAATCAGGATCTACTTGTCTTTTCTTCTTGCTTCCCAATTCTCAGAAAGAGCAACAGCCTCTCCTTGCATTTCTGTGTTGCTGTTCTACTCAACACAGATCCAAGTGGCTCCAGAGAAAAATCCCCAATAATTAAGAATCAAACGCATGCTCTATTGTTATAAATTGATTTACCTCATATATTTTATAATATTATAAAAAAGACTAAAGCAGCAAAGATATCCCAGCAGAGTGCTAGATCACAGGCCTTCCTAGGTATTGAGCTAATGGTGTTTTAATTGGAAAACACCCACCTACTCCTTTTCTCCTCTGAGAGGGTGGGGCTCTCCTAGTATCTCAAGATCCTGGCACATCAAGTCTCTGCCGGGCTAGGGGCAAAGGATGTGAAGAAAGTAGAAAGGGGAATGATTCTGACTGATTCTAACAGTAAGGGATATCTCAGGAAAAAATAGAGCTAACCTGAGGTAACAATTGCTGGGTCTGGTAATTAGGCAAACATTTATTCTGGTAGCTACAGAGCAATGTACTTGAAATTTCTTGCCCTGTTTTATTTTTACTCTATTTCTATATAAAATCTAATAAATCATACATACATGCAATGTGCTTTGAATATTTCCACCTTCAACACTTCTCCTCAAACTCCTCTCAGACATTTGATAATGTCAGCTTTCCAATTCTATGTCCTATTTTACCTAATAACCATCCATGGGAGCATATGGCACCCTAAAGAAAAGTGACTCTTCACAAGGTACTATAAACTGTCAATAGATTTTTCAGCTATGACTAGGGTCTGGGGAATACCTTCCAAATTCACACTAGAATATTTTCTGGCTTGATCTTGTGCAAGCAACCACAATGACTGAGAGCTCATATTTGGAAACCTACAAATTATGGCTACAGGGAAAGAAATCCATTTGTAGATTTTGTTGTATATCTCATGATGACCTTAAACTTATGACAGCTAATCTTCTTCCCTCAGCTTGCAGAATTCTGTTACTATAGGCATGTACACCTAGCTGTACTTGAAACTCTATTTCATAGTTTTGTATGTTTTTAAATCATAGCATATACTGAATTCAAAGCCTCATAAAGCCTCTTTTATAGGTATAAGCAGAAATAGTGGGATAAAATAGGATTTAATTTCAAAATGAGTTCATAGCATCATAGTCTGATTTAGGGTAAAATCATTTATAATAGGATAAATAACTGTGAAGTTCTTGTGTTGAATATATTTAAACTCATTCCTCACTCAGAGTTACTACAGATAAGATAAAAATTATTTTTATGAATTTCACTATGAGGCCTAATTTTATTACTTAGTATTCACAATATTTATGGAAGCAAATTTGTGTGATCATATTTTCCTATAATTCCTATGTGTTTAATTGCAAAAGCTATAATTTCATCTGTTTCAAAATTTATTTTGGATATTAAAGTGACATAGTATTGTAGGAATGTGTAAGTGATAAAAGCTAAGCAACAAAAGTGCAAAGTCAATATAAATGCTTCCTTAATTAGTCCAAAAGATTTCAAGAGTTACTTTTTAAATTATAGCTATTTAACTTATATATAGTTATAATAAAACAAATGAAAGTCATAAGATCATTTTACATATAAACTTAGTAATTCATCCAGAATGTTTCTTGGTCTGCAGATAAGAACACTGATTGGAACAGGGATAAAAGAAATATTAAAAGTCTGATGCTCTTCCGACTGAGCTATCTGGGCGCTCTAAGCAATATTTCTGCAAATAAACTACTCTTGCATTTTGCACTGTTTTGTGTCACCCTGTTATTCACATAAAAATTCTTATCCCTTTAATCCACTATGCAAGACGGCAAGTAAGAGTATCATTTGGAAACAACCAAAATTGCAGTATCAGGCTTTTAGCTCTACAATAAGTTCCTGTTGTTTTCAAGTTAACATATAAATTCTTTTTCTCTCCGTAAAGTCCAGTCTTGTATGAATTCTTCTTCCATATCTAGAATCATCTTGTATATTTTTCTCTTATTCTAAATTGCCCCTTCACTGATATTTACTTCTTCCTAGACAATAGGTCATAACCTCCCAGGGACTTTGTTTGATAATTTCCTGAAACAATTTCCTTCTTTCCGCCAGATCAGGTAACCTGTAGCCACCCTGAATTTCCTCAGAAAATACACACTTGAACTTTCTAATTTTATTCTGCTACTATGTTCTCTCAGAGAGTCATGCAGATCTTCTTTTACTGTTTCTTATAGCTTTGCTAACTGATGAGGTCACTTCTCTAATCACACAGGATGTATGAAAATATATTATATTCTATCTTTCTATTATAATTAATTATAATCCCAATGTCCATAAATATTACTGTGTGTGTTGGTATTTATTTAACACTTTTCACATAAAAATTCAATCCTCATCAATTAACATACATAAATTCACATAGATAGCAAATAACACTATTAAATGACATAATAATTCTGCAGAATTTAGTGATTCTGTGGTTGTCCTGTAAAGATGTAATTCCTAGGGGTTATTGTATTCCTGTAATGTAGTTTTTGTCTCAACAGTGCAAAAGACGTGCTAACTTCAACTGCAGTCAGTATTACCCAACTATTACCCATTAAAATACGAAATACAAATTAGGATCTATCATTTAATGTATTTTAATTAGTGAAAGTGTCCTGAAGCTCTATCTGTATATGAGTTTTGTGGGGTGATGAAGTCATAGTATATTAAAAAGAAATGGTGGCATTAATTGTTTAGCTAGCCTAGATTGTGCATGCTCTGTAAAACAGAAAGAGCAAGGGAGATCCTGTCTCAACATAGTAAAACATGAGAAGCAACACTTCAAAGTTATTCTCTGACCTTCACACACAATCCATGTCCCTATGCATGCTTGTATACCATTGCACAACATAGGTCAGTCTATCTGGTCTTAAGATCTCTTGACTGTGTCTCCTGTCTCTACTTTTATCTTGCCAAAAAATGTACTGGAATTACAAATGCTAATGTATTCCACAATGTTTGGCTTTTTATGTGGACAACAGTGATAAGATTCATGTCAATAGACCCTTCTTCAGCACCATCTCACTGTGTTCATTCAATTGAGAGTATAAAGGTAAAGACATAAATCTTCAGGTGGGACTGTTATGGCATTCTAATATATAATTAGAAGTTAAGTAGAACTAAAACACTCTGCAGGTTGCTAAAGGTAAAGCTCACTTCAAAGTTAGGTATAGATTGCTACGACACCAAGGATGAGCAGACAAATACATACAATTATGTGAATAATTGAATATATGTGGTGATATATATATATATATATATATATATATATATATATATATATATATATCACAAATTAAGTTTAGGAAAACGTTTTAGAAATTACATGGCCAGGAGTAAAACAAAGAACCTGGCAATGAACATAAAAATCCAACATCTACAGATACCTTAGATTGAGAAAAGAGTTACAGGTGAATAAATGACAAGTGTTTTGTGAAACAAAGTTTTATATATTTATATATATATATATATATATATATATATATATATATATAAATATATATATATCACAGATTTTAAATTGTTTATATACCAGCATATATATATATATATATATATATATATATATATATATATATTTGTGTGTGTATGTGTGTGTGTATATATATATATGTACATATCTGTGAGTGCATAAGCATATATATGTGCATTGTATGGAATATATATATATATACATATATATATATATATGTACATATATGCATGTAATATGAAAGTATTTAGAGGTAAAAATAGAAAGGGAGAAAAAGAAAGAAAATATTACAAACCTATTTACTCAAACTCCAAATAACTATCTTTAATCTCCTTGTTGTAGACACTAAGAATGAACTAACCAACTATGGTAAACTTGACAAATATTCAGAGATAATTATACAAATTTCAGATCTCATGCAATAAGAAAGGAGTTTGTGATCTAGCTTACCATTGACTACTAACCCCATAGAATGTTGTAGCTTGGAACATATATTGGAAAGGAAAGAAGAGTTGAAAGAATACCTTCCCATTTTTCAGTATTTCTCATGCTGTGGATCCTTTCCAGGTAGCTCAAGTACAAGGATAATTTTTAAATGAATTAGATATGTTTCTTTCTCTATGTCTGTCTCTGTCTCTATGTCTCTGCCTTTGTTTATCTGACTGTCTTTCTGTCTCTGTTTCTTTGCTCTGTCTCTATCTCTGTCTCTGTTTCTGTGTCTCTGTCTGTCTGTCTCTATCTCTCTGTCTGTTTCTCTAAATTCTGCCTTGTCTCAGTTTTTGAAATAGGCAGAAATATTTGAAAATATCATCCTTAGTGAGGTAACCCAATCACAAAAGAACACACATGGTATGCAGTCACTGATAAGGGGATATTAACCCAGAATCTCGGAATACCCTAGACACAACTCGCATATCAAGTGATTTCCAAGAAGATGGAAGGAGAGACCCCTGGTCCTGGAAAGACTGGATGTAAGGGAATGCTGAGATAGAGAAGGGAGAGCGGGTTGAATGGGGAAAAGAGGGAGGGAAGGGGGCTTATGGGACTTTCGGGGAGGGAGGAAACGGGAAAGGGGAAATGATTTTGAGTGTAAATAAAAAAAAAAACTTAAAAAAAATTACTGTAAGCTTCGTCAAGCTTACTATATAGCTAAAGATGTTCTTAACTCCCCGATTCCCCTGACTTTCCATTCCCAATGGTAGGAATGCAAGTGTGCACTATAATGCTTTCCAAGATCAAGATTATCTTATGGACTTTGTGGGGGTTATAAACAGTGAAGTTTGAAGCCCATACAATCAGAAACCCTTATATCCAGAAAAACTGAGTACATACTACTAAGTTTTATGATCACACCTAGTAGCTATCTGCCCCTGAGATGCTGCCTAACTGCTCTAGCAGGATACAATGCCTTCCAAAGTATTATTCTGGACAGACACTACTTCTCATGCTCTGCTTTGTCAAGCTCAGGTAGCACACTGTGAACTGGATACCAAATAACCTTTAAACTATATTTTGACTCTCTTGGAATTTTAATGCACAGAAAAGGCAGTAAAAAATCATATTTTTAAGTCAAATCTATAGTTTACATAAAATGTGTTAGTCTCTACTCTTCAGGACTCAAATATGGTAGGAAAAGAACCTAGTAGTAAATACATGTGATATACATTTCAAAGAAATGCCTAAAATTAGGAGTCTAGGATAAGTTCCACAATGTCATCTGGGCAGGGCCATAATGATAAACCTCTGTTAATATCTCTGAATGGCTGGAGAAAGCAACAAAATGACAGATTTTAGGTGACCTAAAAGGAAAGAAATGAATCCAAATGACAGTCAATCTTTTCACATGGATTCTAAGGATTGAACCCTGGATAACATATTTGAAAGGCTAGCCCTTTACCAACTAAGGCATTTCCTTAGCAGCCTAAGTGTTTAAAAATTAATTTAATCTAAATATTTAAAAAGTACACACTTGACAGAACACCATATCCACGTGGCACAGGGGGGAGTTAATCACCCAGGAGTGCAAAGAGGCCTGAGAGCACAAATAGGACCATCCTTGCTGCTCAGAGGAACTAATCAAGAACCATCAGGTGGAAGCCTTCCAGTTTCTTTCTCCATCTGGGGACCATCCTCTGCCACAGAGTGCCATATCTAGGTGGCACAGAGAGGCACCTAAGCTTCCTGGAGTGCAGAGTGAAGGAACTGAACAAAAACATCCAGGATCTAAAAATGGAAGTAAAAACATTAAAGAAATCACAAATGGAGACAACTCTGGAGACAGAATACCTAGGAAAGAGATCGGAAGTCATAGATGCAAGCATCAACAACAGAATACAAAATATAAAAGAAAGAATCTTAGGTGCTGTAGATACCATTGACTCAACAGTCAAAGAAAATGCAAAGTGCAAAAAGGTTCTAACCCAAAACATTCAGGAAATCAAGGACACAATTAGAAGGCCAAACCTAAGGATAATATGTATAGAAGAGAATGAAGATTTACAACTTTAAGGGCCAGTAAATATTTTCAATAAAATTATAGAAGAAAGCTTCCCTAACCTAAAGAAAGAGATGCCCATGAATACATAAGAAGCCCACAGAACTCCAAATAGAGTGGACCAGAACCGAAATTCGTCCCATCACATAATAAACAAAACACAAAATGCACTAAACAAAGAATATTAAAAGCAGTAAAGGAAAAAAGTCAAGTAACATATAAAGGCAGACTTATCAGAATTACACCAGATTTCTCACTGAGACCAGGAAAGCTAGAAGACCCTGGGCAGAAGTCATACAAACCCTTAGAGAACACAAATGCCAGTCCAGACTACTATACCCAGCAAAACTTTCCATCAACATAGATGGAGAAACCAAGATATTTTATGATAAAACCGAATTTACACAATATCATTCCACAAATCAAGTCCTACAAAGAATAATAGATGGAAAACACCAAAAAAGGAAGAAAATTACACCCTAGAAAAAAATCAAGAAATTAATCGTCTTTCAACAAACCCAAAAGAAGATAGCCACACAAACATAAAAAGAACATCAAAAATACAGGAAGAAATAATCAGTATTTCTTGATATCTCTTAATATCAGTAGACTCAATTACCCAGTAAAAAGACACAGACTAAGAGACTGGATAATTAAACAGGACCCATCATTTTGATGCATACAGGACATGCACCTCAGTATTAAAGACAAACACTACCTCAGATAAAAAGGGCTGGAAAACAATTTTCCAAGCAAATGGTCCCAGGAAACAAGCTGGAAGAGCCATTCTAATATTGGATAAAATCATCTTTCAACCAAAAGTCATCAAGAAAGACCCAGAAGTACACTTCATACTCGTCAAAGTAAAAATCTACCAAAAAGAATTCTCAATTCTGAACATCTATGCTCCAAATGCAAGTGCATTCACATTTATAAAAGAAATTTTAATAAAGCTCAAAGCACACATTGCAACTCACACAACTATTGTGGGTGATTTTAACACTCCACTCTTATCAATGGACAGATCAGGGAAACAAAAACTAAACAGAGACACAGTGAAACTAAGAGAAGTTATGAACCAAATAGATTTAACAGATATCTATAGAACATTTCATCCTAAACTTAAAAAAATATCCCTTCTCAGCAACTCATGGTACCTTCTCCAAAACTGACCATATAATTGGTCACAAAACAGACCTTAACAGATATAAGAAGATTGAATTAATCCCATGCCTCCTATCAGATCACTGTGGATTAAGGATGGTCTTCAATAGCAACAAAAACAACAGAAAGCCCATATATACATGGAAGCTGAACAATGTTCTACTCAATGATACCTTAGTTAAGGAATAAATAGGAAAGAAATCAAAAGACATTTTGGAATTTAATGAAAATGAAGGCACAACATACCCAGACTTATGGGACCCGATAAAAGCAACGATAAAGAGGAAAACTCATAACAGTGAGTGCCACCGAAAACAAACTGGAGAGAGCATGCACTAGCATCTTACCAGCACACTTGAGAGCCCTGGAACAGAAAGACGCTAATACACCCAAGAGGAGTAGAAGGCAGGAAATCATCAAACTCAGGGCTGAAATCAACCAAGTAGGAACAAAATGATCTATAAAAAACCAAGAGCTGGTTCTTGGAGAAAATCAACAAGATAGATAAACCCTTAGCCAGAATAACAAGAGGCTATAGAGACAGTATCCAAAAACAAAATAAAAGAATGAAAAGAGAGATATAACATCAGAAACTGAGAAAATTAAAAAAATCATCAGATCCTACCTCAAAAGACTATACTCAACACAACTGGAAAATATGGATGAAATGGACAATTATCTAGATAGATACCAAATACTAAAGTTAATCATGATCATACAGACCATCTATACAGTCCCATAACCCCTAAAGAAATAGAAGCAGTCATTGAAAGCCTCACAACCAAAGAAAGTAAAGGACAAAATGGCTTTATTGCAGAATTCTATGAGAACTTCAAAGAAGACCTAACACCAATACTCTTCAAACTATTCCACAAAATAGAAACAGAAGGAACACTACCCAACTCATTCTATGAAGCAACATATATGCTGATAACAAAACCACACTAAGATCCAACAAAGAAAGGGAATTTCAGACTAATTTCCCTTATGAATATTGTTGCAAAAATACTAAATAATATTCTTGCCAACCAATTCCAAGAACATATCAAAATGATCATTCACCATGATCAAGTAGGTTTCATCCCAGGGATGCAGGGATGGTTCAATATAACAAAATCTGTCAATATAATCCATTACATAAAAACATTCAGAGAAAAAAAAACCACATGGTCATTTCATTAGATGTTGAAAAAGCATTTGACAAAATTTAGCATCCTTTCATGTTGAAAATCTTGGAAAGATCAGGTATTCAAGGTATAACTAAACATAATAAAATCAATATACAACAAACCTGTAGCAAACATCAAACTAAATGGAGAGTAACTTGAAGCAATCCCACTTAAATCAGGGACTAGATAAGGTTGTCGTCTCTCTCCATATCTATTTTATATCGTACTTGAGGTTCTAGCTAGAGCGATTAGACAAGGAAAGGAGGTCAAAAAGATACAATTTGGAATGGAGGAGGAATAGTATCACTATTTGCAGATGATATGATAGTATGCTTAAGTGACCCCAGAAACTCCACCTGAGAACTCTTACAGCTCATAAACTATTTCAGCAAAGTGGTCAGCTATAAAATTAATTAAAACAAATCAGTAGCCTTCCTATATCAAAAGATAAAAGGCTGAGAAAAAAATAGGGAAATGACACCATTCATAATAGTTACAAACAATATGAAGTATGACTCTAACCAATATGAAGTGTGACTCTAACCAAACAAATGAAAGATCTGTATGATGAGAACTTCAAGTCTCTGTAGAAAGAAATAGAAGAAGATTCAGAAGATGGAATGATCTCCCATGATTGAAGATTTGCAGGATCAATATAGTAAAAATGGCCATCTATCCAAAAGCAATCTACAGAATCAATGCAATCCGCAACAAAATTCCAACTCAATTCTTCATAGTGTTAAGAGCAATTCGTAATTCACCTGGAGTAACCAAAAACCCAGGATAGCTAAAACTATTCTCAACAATAAAAGAACTTATGAGGGAATCAGCATCCTGGACCTTAAGCAGTACTACAGAGCAAGACTGATAAAACCTGCTTGGTATTTGTACAGTGGCAGGCAGGTAGATCAATGGTATAGAACTGAAGACCCAGAAATGACCCCACATACTTGATCTTTGACAAAGGATCTAAAACCATACAGTGGAAAAAAAGATAGCCTTCTCAACAAATGTTTCTAGTTCAACTGGCTTTTAGCATGCAGAAGAATGCAAGTAGATCCATTCTTATCTCCTTGTAAAAAACTCATCTTAGTTGATCAAGGACCTCCATGTAAATCCAGACACACTGAAACTAATAGAAAAGAAAGTGGGGAAGAGCCTCGAGCACAGGGGGGAAATTTCCTGTAATGAACACCAATAGCTTTTGCTCTAAGATCAAGAATTGACAAATGGGACCTCAAAAAAACTACAAAGTTTCTATAAGGCAAAAGTCACTATCAATAGGACAAAATGGCAACCAACAAATTGGGAATAGATCTTTACCAACCCTACATCTGACAGAGGGCTAATATCCAATACATACAAAGAACTCAAGAATCTAGAACAAAATAACGCTATTAAATATGAGGTAAAAAGCCAAAAAAATATTCAGCTTAAGAATATCGAAGGACTGTGAAGCACCTAAATAAATTTTCAACATCCTTACTTATCAGGGAAATGCAACTCAAAACAACCCTGAGATTCCAACTCACACCAGTCAGTAAGGCCAAGATAAAAACCTTTGGAGATAGCAAGTGCTTGTGAGGATGTGAAGAAAGATGAAAATTCCTCCACTGCTGTTGGGATTGCAAGCTGGGACAATCACTCTGGACTTAGTTTGACAGTTCCTCAGAAAATTGAACATAGGACCAGAGGACCCTGTTCTAACCACTCCTGGGAATATACCCAGAGGATTCTTCAGCATGTAGTAAGGACACATGTTCCACTATGTTCATAGCAGCCTTGTTTATAATAGCCAGAAGCTGGAAAGAACCAACTTGTCCCTCAACAGAAGAATGGATATAGAAAATGTGGTACATTTACACAATGGAATACTATTCAGCTATTAAAAACAATGAATTCATGAAATTCTTAGGCAAATGGATGGATCTTGAAAATATCATCTTGAGTGAGGTAACCCAATCATATAAGGACACACAAGGTATGCACTCACTGATAAGTGCATATTAGTCCAGAATCTTGTAATACCCAAGATACAATTCACATACCAAATGAAGCTCAAGAAGGAAGAAAAAGATATGGATACTCTGGTCCTTCATAGAAGGGCAAACAAAATATCCACAGGATGATATACAGAGAAAAATGTATGAAGCAGAGACTGAGGGAAAGACCATCCAGAGATTGCACTACCTGGGGATCCATCCCATATACAGTTACCAAATTCAGACACTATTCTGGATGCCAACAAGTGCTTGCTGACTGGAGTCTGATATAGCTGTCAACTGGGAGACTCTCCAGTGCATGACAAATACATAGGGGAACTCTCTCAATCAACCATTGAACCAAGCACAGGGTCCACAATGGAGGAGGTAGAGAAAGACCCAAGGATCTGAAGGGGTTTGCAGAGCTACCTGAGGAGCAACAATATGATCCACTCAGTATCCACAAAGCTCCCATGTTTTAAACCACCAACCAAAGAGTACACTTGGAGGGATGCATGGCTCCAGATGCATATGCAGCAGAGGATGACCTTGTTTTACATCAAAGCAAGGAGAGGCTCTTGGTCCAGAGATGGCCAGATTCTCCAATATAGGGGAATGTCAGGACAGGGAAGTAGGAGTGTGTGGATCGGTAAGCAGGGGGAGGTGGTAAGGGTTAGGGAGTTTTCAGGTGGGAAACCAGGAAAGGGACAGCATTTGAAATGTAAATAGAGAATATATCTAATAAAAAGGACTAGTATAATATTTTGAAAGTGAATTGAATACACTTTCAACATACCTTAGAGTGTACATGATATATACTAAAGAATATGAA
Source organism: Tokudaia tokunoshimensis (assembly GCA_036184795.1). Lineage (NCBI taxonomy): Eukaryota > Metazoa > Chordata > Mammalia > Rodentia > Muridae > Tokudaia > Tokudaia tokunoshimensis. Next base: position 115,653,589 of record BTHU01000003.1, on the reverse strand, counting down.
CAGAACTTAATTGTCTAAATATATTAATGTGTTTGATCTAGCCGCTAATTATTTGATAAGCATATTTATACTTGTATGTTTGAGTATATATATGGGGGCAGGATTTTGCTATGTAGCTCAAGCTGGCTTACAGCATGAGATCTCACTTCTACTTCTCAAGTGCTGGAATCGTATGTGTACCACTATTGACAGGCTGAGTCTCCCTCAAGTCTCATCTCCTTAAATGCCTAAACTCCAAATGAAAAATACAGAATCTACTGCAAGGAGAAAAGGGAAATATAAACGCTGCATTCTTAATATAATGTTCATTAAGAATATATTTCAACAAATTTGTGATAAAACACCAGGTCGGGCTACATGCCCAGTTTAAAGGCACAATGAGAACCCCTTATGACTAGTATACATATAAACTAGTAGCAAGACAAATGACAATCTATACAAGTAGGAATTGTCACCAGTGACAAATTTAAATAGACCTATACCTTCACTTGCTTTATTTAACAATTGCTAATTTTACAGGTCATACTGTTGAACAATGCATTATGACTCTCCTATAAGCTTTTCTAGAGTAGCATCTGTGATATGTAGGTTATGAATACATTTACCTGGAATAATTTATAAGATTATGCAGATTTTTCTTGTTAAAAGAATACCTGTCTGAACAGGAACATAGAGATATCTACTGAATAACTAAGAGAATATCTGTTTTAATACTATGCCCTCTCTAATGCTTTAAATTCTGAGTTCTCAGCTCTGCAGGTCAATGTGTTGACATTTTACAATGTTTTGTCTAAGAATATAATGCAGAGTGAACTTGTTTTGTTGCTCTTTGGAGTTACTCTATTTTTCTCAGTAGCTTAAAACATCTGCCAACCTTAATTCTTATAAGAGTGTCTAGGCCAATCCATGAGGAGAATCTGTTTGGCACAGTGACTGATGATAGAGCTTTGACCCAGTATTTTCTTAGTAGAGAAGAGTTATCCATCAAGTGCCACTTCAAGAGGCTTGCACACACTAATGAGCAATGTATGATACTGTGCCCATAACTAGTGCATAACTATCAATATTTATCATTTTCTTCCTTCTTTAAAAGAGGTATCAAGTTCACATCTGGGAGCATACATCCAGCTGGCTGTAGTCACCCTAATAGAACAGATATTCAAAAAAGAATGTGGATTTAAAGGTGGTTGTGAGCTGTCAAATGTGTGTGATGGGAATTGAACTCAAATCCATTATAAGAACAGTGTACAGTTATCGTAATTCCTGAGCCATCTGTCCAGCACTCGAATTTTATATCAACAAAAATGAAATCTTTATTAAAAGACAACCTAACATCTAATTTGCTCAGACGATTTTCTTAATAAGTGTTTGGCATCAAACAAAAATATAAAAGGATACAATTATCCTGAATTTATAGTTTTGTGAACAAAATTTATTTATCTATTAAATAAAACAAAAATTAAAAGAAAAATGTTTTCTTGTTTTCAAATTGATAATAATTACTAAACTGTTAAATAAAACAATCCATAAAGTAGCAGGAATTAAGAAAGGGTAAAAACGAGGGCGACCTGCGCCACCGAGAGAGTGCAGAGTGCACTCCGCCATCTTTGCTCCAGTGGCCAGGTAGTTGGGACTGCCAGGCTCGAAGACAGACAGGCATAATATCTCTTGGGTCTCAGGCTGCTTGTGTGTACCCTGCTCCCAAGAACTGGGCAGATCTGCAGTAACCAGCGTGCCAGCTCTGCTGTAGGTCTTCTGCCTGGCAGAGGGAGCCCCACACTGGGCGGGAGCCTACCAGCTTCCCTTTGGCGACCTCTATTCCGGTAGATTGCACTGAAGAGACAGGTAACCAGGTTCTCCCCAATATAACATCGCGTGGGACACTGCCTGTTGGGGCTTCCATCTGCTCCCAAGAACGGGACAGCGCTGTGGTCTTCTGGGCGCCAGACCTGCTGTAGGCCATCCCCTCTGCAGGGTGACCTGCACCACCAAGGAAGTGCAGAGTGCACTCCGCCATCTTTGCTCCAGTGGCCAGGTAGTTGGGACTACCAGGCTCGGAGACAGGCAGGCATAATATCGCTTGGGTCCCAGGCGGCTTGTGTGTACCCTGCTCCCAAGAGCTGGGCAGATCTGCAGTAACCAGCACGCCAGCTCTGCTGTTGGACTTCTGCCTTGCAGAGGGACGCACCCTCCCACCAACTCTGGGAGAGATCACATACCCCTGCACAGGGCAGGAGCCTACCAGCCTCCCTTTGCCAACCTCTGCTCCAGGAATCCACTACGCTGAGCCTTTGGATGTGCAAGGACTCCCCAATATAACATCACTTGGGGCAAGGCACATCAGGGCTCCAAAGTCACTCAGGAGCAGGGCAAGCCCCAGAAATCGGTGCCAGGGGAATCCTGGTAATCCAGGGGGGCCAGAAACAGCTTTGCAGGCTCACAGGAGGTCCAACCAACAGCCAGTGACAGCACGACCAACTAACATCAGAGGTAACCAGATGGCAAAAGGCAAACGTAGGAACATTACTAACAGAAATCAAAGTAATATGACACCATCCGAACCCAAATCTCCAACAGCAGCAAGTCCTGGATACCCCACCACACCCGAAAGACAAGATCTGGATTTAAAATCACTTCTCATGATGCTATTAGAGGATCACAAGAAGGACACAAATAAACCTAATAAAGAATTACAGGAGACCATGAATCAACAGTTAGAAGCCCTTACAAAGGAAACACAAAAATCGCTTAGAGAAATGCAGGAGAATATCGATCAAAATATGGAGGCCCACAAGGAGACAACACAAAAATCACTTAAAGAAACTAATCAACGGGTAGATGCACTTTCAAAGGAATCACAAAAATTGCATAAAGTAATGTAGAAGAGTATGGGTCAACAGACGGATGCCCATAGGAAGGCAACACAAAAAGTGCTTAAAGAAATGAATCAACGGATAGATGCCCTTACAAGGGAAACAGGAGAACTGCTTAAAGAAATGGAGGAGACGAAGGATCAACAGATGGAATCACATGAGGAGGAAACACAAAAATCGCTCAGAGAAATGCAGGAGAACTTGGGTCAACAGACAGAAATCCTGAAAGAGGAAATGCAAAAATACCTTAAAGAAATACAGGAAAATACACAAAAACAAGTGAAGGATCTCAGCAAATCCATCCAGGATCTAAAAAAGGAAGTAGAAACATCTAAGAAATCACAAGGGGAGACAGCTTTGGAGATAGAAAACCTTGGGAAGAATTCAGGAGTCATAGATGCAAACATCAACAATAGAATACAAGAGATGGAAGAAAGAATCTCAGGTGCTGAAGATACCATAGAAAGCACCAACTCAACAGTCAAAGAAAATGCAAAATGCAAAAAACATGTAACCCAAAACGTCCAGGAAATCCAGGACACAATGAGAAGACCAAACCTAAGGATTATAGGTATAGATGAGAGTGAAGATTTGCAACTTAAAGGGCCAGTAAACATCTTCAACAAAATTATGGAGGAAAGTATCCTTAACCTAAAGAGAGAGATGCCAATGAACGTTCAAGAAGCCTACAGAACTCCAAACAGACTGGACCAGAAAAGAAATACATCCTGTCACATAATAATCAAAACATCAAATGTATTAAACAAAGAAAGAATATTAAAACAGTAAGAGAAAAGGGCCAAGTAACATACAAAGGAAGTCCTATCCGAATCACATCAGACTTCTCACCAGAGACTATGAAAGCCAGAAGATCCTGGGCAGATCTCATGCAGACACTAAGAGAGCAAAAATGCCAGCCTAGACTACTCTACCCAGCAAAACTCTCAATCACCATAGATGGAGAGACCAAGTTATTCCATGATAAAACCAAATTTTCACAATATCTTTCCACAAATCCAGCCCTGCAAAGGATAATAGGTGGAAACCTCCAATACAGGGAGAGAAACAACACCCTGGAAAAAATGAGATAGTAACTTTCTTGCTTCAAACCCAAAAATAAATAACCACTCAAACATAAAGATAGGAACAAGAATGGCAGGTGGCAATAATCACTATGCCTTAATCTCTCTTAATATCAATGATCTCAATTCCCCAATAAAAAGACATAGACTAGCAGACTGGATATGTAAACAGGACCCAGCATTTTGCTGCATGCAGGAAACGCACCTCAGTGTCATAGACAAACACTACCTCAGAGTAAAAGGCTGGAAAACAATTTTACAAGCAAATGGCCCCAAGAAACGAGTCAGAGAAGCCATCCTAATATCAGATAAAATTGATTTTCAACCTAAAGTCATCAAAAAAGACACAGAAGGACACTACATACTGATCAAGGGAAAAATCCACCAACAAGAACTCTCAATTCTGAATATCTATGCTCCAAACTCAAGGGCACCCTCATTCATAAAAGAAACTTTACTAAAGCTCAAAGCACACATAGCACCTCACACAATAATAGTGGATGACTTCAACACCCCGCTCTCTGAAATGGATCATTCAGGAAAGCAGAAACTAAACAGGGACACAGTGAATCTAATTGAAGACTTGGACCAAATGGAACTAACAGATATATATATATATATAGAACATTTAATCCTAGAGCTAAAGAATACACCTTCTTCTCAGCAACTCATGGTACCTTCTCCAAAATTGACCATATAATTGGTCACAAATCAGACCTCAACAGATATAAGAAGATAGAACTAATCCCATGCCTCCAATCAGATCACTATGGAATAAGGGTGCTTTTCAATGGCAACAAAAACAACAGAAAACCCACATACTCATGGAGGCTGAACAATGCTTTACTCAATGATAAATTGGTCAAGGTGGAAATAACGAAAGAAATCAAAGACTTGTTGAAATTTAATGAAAATGAAGGCACAACATACCCTAATTTATGGGACACAATGAAAACAGTGCTAAGAGGAAAATTCATAGCCCTGAGTGACGCCAAGGGAGAGAGCATACACTAACAGCTTAATGGCACACCTGAAAGCCATGGAACAAAAAGAAGCAAATACACCAAAGAGGAGTAGAAGGCAGGAAATCATCAAACTCAGGGCTGAAATCAATCAAGGAGAAACAAATAAAACCATACAATGAATCAACAAAACGAGGAGTTGATTCTTTGAGAAAATCAACAAGATAGATAAGCCCTTAGCCAGACTAACCAGAGGGCACAGAGATAGTATCCAAATTAATAAAATCAAAAACGAAAAGGGAGAGATAACAACAGAAACTGAGGAAATTCAAAAATCATCAGATCCTATTACAAAAATCTGTATTCAACACAACTAGAAAATCTCGAGGAAATGGACAATTTCCTTGACAGATATCAAATACCAAAATTAAATCTGGATCAAATAGACCATCTAAACCGTCCTATAACCACTGAAGAAATAGAAGTCGTCATTGGAAGTCTTCCAACCGAAAAAAGCACAGGTCCAGATGGTTTTAGTGCAGAATTCTATCAGACCTTCAAAGAAGACCGAACAAAATACTTTTCAACCTCTTCCACAAATAAGAAACAGAAGGAACAGTACCCAACTCGTTCTATGAAGCCACAATTACACTAATACCCAAAGCACACAAAGATCCGACAAAGAAAGAGAATCTCAGGTCAATCTCTCTTATGAATATCGATGCAAAAATACTCAATAAAATTCTTGCCAACCGAATCCAAGAACACATCAAAAGGATCATTCACTATGATCAAGTAGGCTTCATCCCAGGGATGCAGGGATGGTTCAATATAAGGAAATCCATCCATGTAATCCACTATATAAACAATCTCAAAGAAAAAAAACCACATGGTCATCTCATTAGATGCTGAGAAAGTATTTGACAAAATTCAGCATCCTTCCATGCTAAAGGTCTTGGAAAGATCAGGAATTCGAGGCCCATATCTAAACATACTAAAAGCAATTTACAGCAAACCGGTAGCCAACATCAATCTAAATGGAGAGAAACTTGAAGCAATCCCTCTAAAATCAGGGAGTAGACAAGGCTGCCCTCTCTCTCCATATCTTTTCAATATAGTACTTGAAGTTCTAGCTAGAGCAATTAGACAACAAAAAGAGGTCAAAGGGATACAAATTGGAAAGGAAGAAGTCAAACTATCACTATTTGCAGACGATATGATAGTATACTTAAGGGACCTAAAGAACTCCACCAGAGAATTCCTACAGCTGATAACTTCAGCAAAGTGGCCAGATATAAAATTAACTCATGCAAGTCAGTAACCTTCTTATTCTCAAAGGATAAGCAGGCTGAGAAAGAAGTAAGAGAAATGATACCCTTCACGATAGCCAGGAACCATATAAAGTATCTTGGCGTGACTCTAACCAAACAAATGAAAGATCTGTATGACAAGAAATTCAAGTCACTGAAGAAAGAAATTGAAGAAGACCTCAGAAGATGGAAAAATCTGCCATGCTCATGGATTGGCAGAATTAATATAGTAAAAATGACCATCTTGCCAAAAGCAATATACAGATTCAATGCAATCCCCATCAAAATCCCAACTCAATTCTTCATAGAGTTAGAAAGAGCAATTCAAAAATTCATCTGGAATAAAAGAAAACCCAGAATAGCTAAAACTATTCTCAAGAGTAAAAGAACCTCTGGGGGAATCAGTATCCCGGACCTCAAGCTGTACTACAGAACAATAGTTTTAAAAACCGCATGGTATTGGTACAGTGACATGCATGTAGATCAATGGAACAGAATTGAAGACCCAGAAATGAATCCACACTCCTATGGTCACTTGATCTTGACAAAGGAGCTAAAACCATCCAGTGGAAAAAAGATAGCCTTTTCAACCAATGGTGCTGGCTCAACTGGAGGTCAACATGCAGAAGAATGCAAATTGACCCATTCTTATCTCCTTGCACTAAGCTCAATTCCAAGTGGATCAAGGACCTCCACATAAAACCAGACACACTGAAACTAATAGAAGGGAAACTAGGGAAGAACCTTGAACATATGGGCACAGGGGAGAATTTCCTGAATAGAACTCCAATAGCTTATGCTCTAAGATCAAGAATTGACAAATGGGACCTCATTAAATTACAATGTTTTTGCAAGGCAAACGACACTGTCAAAAAGACAAAGCGGCAGCCAACTAACTGGGAAATGATCTTTACCAACCCTACATCTGACAGAGGGCTAATATCCAATATATACAAAGAACCCAAGAAGTTCAACTCCAGAGAGAAAAGTCACCCTATTAAAAAATGGGGTACAGAGCTAAACAAAGAGTTCTCACCTGAAGAATACCTAATGGCTAAGAAGCACCTAAAGAGATATTCATCATCCATAGTCATTAGGGAAATGCAAATCCAAACAACCCTGAGATTCCATCTCACACCAGTCAGAATGGCTACGATCAAAAACACAAGAGACAGCAGTTGTTGGCGAGGATGTGGAGAAAGAGGAACACTCCTCCACTGCTGGTGGAATTGCAAGCTGGTACAACCACTCTGGAAAGCAGTCTGGCGTTTCCTCAGAAAACTGGGCATGACACTCCTGGAGGATCTGGCTATACCACTCCTGGGCATATACCCAGAGGCTTTACCTGCATGCAATAAGGACACATGCTCCACTATGTTCATAGCAACCTTATTTATAATAGCCAGAAGCTGGAAAGAACCCAGATGTCCCTCAAGGGAGGAATGGATTCAGAAGATGTGGTATATTTACACAATGGAATACTACTCTGTAATTCACGAAATTCCTAGGCAAATGGCCAGAACTTGAAAATATCATCCTTAGTGAGGTAACCCAATCACAAAAGAACACACATGGTGTGTAGTCACTGATAAGGGGATATTAACCCAGAATCTCGGAATACCCTAGACACAATTCGCATATCAATGGATTTCTAAGAAAATGGAAGGAGAGACCCCTGGTCCTGGAAAGACTGGATGTAGGGGAACTCCAGGACAGAGAAGTGAGAGGAGGTTGAATGGGGAAAAGAGGGAGGGAAGGGAGCTTATGGGACTTTTGTGGAGGGAGGAAATGGAAAAGGGGAAATGATTTTGAATGTAAATAAAAAACAACTTAGAAAATAAAATTTAAAAAAAGAAAAAAAAAGAAAGGATTAACACACACACACACACACACACACACACACACACACACACAAAACCCAGAAATAAACAAACCAATCCTTAAACTTTATATATTGGTTTGATGTTACTTAGTAATACCCTACCCTCTCGACAATATTAGCCATATGATAAAGATAAGTGAAATCTACCTTTGAGTTCATAGATTTTCCAGTGTACAATAAGGAGTCTTGAATGTAAAGCAATACATCAAAAAAAAAATGAGGATAAGATAGAACCCATATGTTTTCTGTGAAAAGCTGCTATCTTGGCATGCTCAACTCTGCAGCAAGTCCAGTTTATCAATAGAATTTATCTTTGCTGTACAACACCACTGCCATTTTTCCTTAGTTTCCAACTGTGTACATGAAGATTTTACTTCTATTGATTGGAGTAAGATAAGTCTCATTGACACGTCCCGACATTTGCAATTTGCTTTCATTAAAATGCCAAAGAAAGTGTCAAAATAATTCTTTCCTGTGTAAGAATTTGTTTTTGGGTTAATGTGCACAATTAAAACTGTGCAAAAAATCCTAAATTTAAATATTTGATACAATTCTGCAAAACAAACTCACATGAGGAACTGCAATGCTGACTAACATCAAAATCATTGAAACACAAGGTCATTGCCTGGAACTTTGACGATCAGAAAGTAGAGCACAGCCATCCTGAAAGCTTCATGATGATCTCAAGGTGTCAAAAGAACGGGAATCTTCAGAGAACTTGCTTAAGGTCATTTTACAGATTAAGCACACAGTATAACTAAATATATTAAACACCGGAACTTATCTGCCCATAGTCTTTGACTATGAATAGAAAGCACTATTTTGTTTTCATTAAACTATCATTGCAATATCTAAAAAACAAACAGACTAACAAACAAAAATACACATTTCAAAATAATAAGGGAAACTTTTTCTTTTTTTTCCCCACCACATTCCAAGAAATTGACTTTCTCCACCTCTTCCTCTTCGTCCTCCTTCTCCTCTTCCTCCCCCTTTCAATGGCTTTCTCCTGATGTGAGGAAGTTGTAAACCCTACTCTTTCCTTATTGTTGTAGAAAAACTATTTTAAAAGAGAGTTGTGGAATTTTACTATAAACTCAACATGTTATTCTGGGGATGAGGCTTCAAATCCAGGTCAATAATACAGCTACACTATGTAGAGTACTGAGTTGTATGGCTTCAGTTAACCACCTTCTACTGATGATGTTGATTCCCCTTGCCTGCTTCTGTGGGAAGCAGTTTTCTATTGAAGGGGGCTGAAGTGCTATCTAATAAGCTCAGCAATAAACCACTGGGAGCAAGCAAGTAGAAGTGTAATGGGAACAAGCATGGCGACTGTTCAATGCAGAAAATGCAAGCAGCATATGTTTTTCATTTTGCCCTGAAAGAGAAATGCCAAAACACATTTTAAAACCACCCTTTGATATGCTCAGACTTTATTTACTTTACCCCATTTGTTTGAGCCTTGGTATTTTTTTAATTCATATTTTCTCATTGGTCACTGATACTGCTGCTTATATCATACTAAGACCCCACTAGCAATTTCTTCCTTGTTTTCCGGCTTCTTCTCCCAGATACTAGCTTTCCCTACAGAGTTCTGAAGTGTGATTGGCATTTCTTTAGTATCCTAGGGTAGCAATGGCATGGTACTCCAAGTTATTCCACAGGCTTGCGTCTCATTATTTTAATTTATAGTTTTTAAATGTAGAATTTTATCTAACATTCAAACTTTTACATTTCTTTGTTAATCATTCTTAAAATTTACATTTCCTGTCCTATGTTGTCTTTAATATTTTCTATTACTGTAACCCTCATAATCTTAATCTTTTTACCTTGTTTTTCCACAAAAATATCCCAGAGTCAAGTAGAATAATTTTAATTAAATTTTCTCTGCATAATTACTACACTCATGAAATTGACATGGCTGATTTCAACCCTAATTCATCCTCCACAATCATAAAAACAACTCTTTGCTTTTATTCATTTGAATTTTCAATTTTCATATCTGTTTCAAAGTGTCATTCTGATCCAAATTCTGATTACTCACTAAATCTCATCTATGATTACCACCATAGTTTCCTATTGTACAAGATGGAGGAAAAGTTGGTCGGGAAAGTGAAGAAGAAATGAAAAGGAAGGAGACAGAGAAACCCTGGAATTTCACTACGTTCTCCCTTAAAAGATTTTGCACACATCTTGATCTATTCTCTTAGTTTATCTCTTATTTTAATAAGAGCACAGGTTTATTACCAAGGTCAAATTTTTCATTCTCATATTTTATACTGTCTCTAGTATCCATGTTGTATCTTCAATAGTCATTTAATATTTCTATGTAATTAAAATTTCCTCCTTGTAGCATGACCTTTTTGTTCATGTAAGCAGATATTTATGTCTAATAAAACACTGAGTAACCACTGTATTCTGTGTTCTACAACCAATATTTTGAAAACATGCTGTTTTATCTATTTCCTTTTTTTCACTCTATTTTATTTCTCGGGTAATTCCAGTATTCACCAAATCGTAGGACCAGAGCACCCTTGCTCAGTTATTTGGGTGAAGTCCATGTTCAAATTTGGTAAGCACTCTTCTACCCCATCCATCTCATTAACAGCACCAGGCTGACTCCTTTGCTTGGCAGGCATAGTTACTCTTATTATTCCTCTAAAACTTAGGTTGTTTTTTTTTCTCAGATTCTGTTACCATTAATTTTTTTCCTGCTTTTATCTTACAGCACTCTATAATGTATCTTTAGTCAGTTCAATACATCCCGTTATTATGTATATTTCTGATTCTATAAATGGTTCCTCAGTCACACTGCTCTTTCTCACCTGAAAATGTACATTCACATATTAAAATATGCTGTTTCATAAAATGCAGGATATATAACAATGAAGCACGGTTGGATACATTTTGCATTCAAACTAGGAGTAGCTAAAGAGGCAGAGAGATTGTAACGCACATTAAAATTGCAAAAAAAAAAGAATAAATAAAAACAACTTGGCCAAATATACAGGTAGAGATATAGGATGATGTTGAAGTATTATAGCCATCCCACTAATTGCTTTCCTAATTACTTAGGCTTGGACATCTCTAAGAGGGTAAAACTATTAAGAGCAATGCTCAATTTATTTGTCACTAAAATATTATTCCTGTCCTAAGTTTGTTTTCTTTTGTAGTTTTCGTAAATTTTATTTTCTATCATATATATTTTTAAAACAATTAAGATTTATACTTTGATTATTACTTCAGGGAAATATCTCATTCAGCAAACTAGAGAGTTTTGCTGATTTTCCTCCCAATGATCTCTTTTATTTATTTACTTTACTGTTGATGTTACAGTATAATTATGTCATTTCCCCCCTCTCTGCTCTCTTTCAAATCAATAGCCTATTGTTTTTCACTAATTGTTTTTCCATGTATACATTTTTTTTTTTGGTTTTTTGTTATATACTTCTTAAAAATTAAGATTTATTTATTAGATATCACAAATAATTAGCATATTATATCTAGGTAAGAGGTTAGAAATTCTTTTTCTTTATTAGATATACTCTTTCTTTACATTTCAAATGTTGTCCTCTTCCCTGGTTCCCCCTCAACCCCCGAAAATCCCCTAACCCCTCCCCCCTCCCCCTGCTTACCAATCCACCCATTCCTGCTTCCATGTCCTGGCATTCCGTATACTGGGGCATTCACCCTTCTCAGTACCAAGGGCCTCTCCTCCTTTTGATGTCCAACAAGGCCATCCTCTGCTGTATATGCATCTGGAGCCATGGGTCCCTCCATGTGTACTCTTTGGTTCTTTAGTCCCTCGGAGCTATGGGGTACTGGTTGGTTCATATTGCTGTTCCTCCTATGGCCCTGCAAACCCCTCAAGTTCCTTGGGTCCTTTCTCTAACTCCTCCATTGGGAGCTTCTTTCTTTCTTTCTTTTTTCTTTCTTTCTTTCTTTCTTTCTTTCTTTCTTTCTTTCTTTCTTTCTTTCTTTCTTTCTTTCTTTCTTTCTTTTGTAACCATTCCATTTGTTTACATCTCAAATGATATTTCACTTCCAGGTTACCCCTCCAACAACCCCTAATCCCACCTCTGCCCTTCCCCCTCCCCTTTGCCTGTGTGAGAGTGTTCCCCCACCCACCAACACTCTCTTGCCCCACCACTCCAGCATTCCCCTACACTGGAGCATCAAACCTCCCTGGGACCAAGGGTCTCCTCTCCTGCTGCTGTCAAACAAGGCCATCTTCTGCTACATATGTTTCTGGAACCATGGATCCCTCGATGTACACTTCTTAGTTGGTGGTCTAGACTCTGGGAGAACTGGGTGGTCAGGCCAGCTTATGTTGTTCTTCCAAGGTGGTTGTAATCCCTCTCTGCTCCTCCAGTCCTTTTGCCAGCTTCCCCACTAGGCTCCCTGGACCCAATCATTGACTCCAATCATTCACATCTGCATTGGTCAGTTGCTAGACAGTCCTCCCAAGGAGTCAAGACACTAGGTTTCTGTCAACAAATTCCCCTAGACTGTGGCAACAATGTTGGGTTTGGGGTCTGCAGGCATAATGACTCCCCAGGTGGAGCAGTCCCTGGTTGGCCCTTTTTTCAGTTTTGTTCAGTGTTTTTTATTCCTTGTTCTTCCTTTGGACAGGAACATTTCTGGGTTAAAAGCTTTGAGATGGGTGGGTGGCCCCATCCCTCGACCAGGGGTTGTGCCTATCTACTGGATGTAGTCTCAACAGATTCTATTTCCCCTTCTCTGTATAATTCGGCTAAAGTCATTCCAGTTGGGTCCTGGGAGCCTCGCATTTCCCTGGTGTCTGGGACCCTCCTAAAACCACTTTGAAAACCAGTCTGGTGGTTCCTGGGAAACCTGGAAATAGTTTTACCTGAGGACCCAGATATACCACTCCTGGGCATATACCCCAAAGATGCTCCAACATATAACAAGGAAACATGCTCCACTCTGCTTATAGCATCCTTATTTTTAACAGCCAGAGACTAGAAACAACTCAAATGTTCCTCATCTTGCTACAGAAAATATTGTACATATACACAATGGAGTACTACAGAGTGATTAAAAACAATGATTTTATGAAATTCACAGGCAAATGAATGGAACATCATCAATGAATGGAAATATCCTGAGTGAGGTAACCCAGACACGAAATAACACGCATGGTATGCACTCACTAATAAGTGGTTATTAACCCAAAAGCTTACAATGCTTGTGATACAACCCACAGACCACACAGCATAGAAGGAAGGAAGGCCAGGGTGTGGATGATTCAGTCCTGCATTGGGGAGGGTAGCAGGATGATTGTGGAAGATGGAGGGAGAGGGGAACTGGGAAGGGAGAAAGGAGGAGGAACAAATAAGAGTGGTAGTATCAGAAACTGGAGGAGATATGAGAGAGATACAGAGGGTCAGGAAATCACACAAAAATATGTAGCAGGAGAGATGAGGAACTATGGATAGCCATATATGCATAATAAATGTAACCTATTGAATCCACATAATGTTACTTGTATGTATGTGTTCATTGATGACTGCTTGGCGTTGTGTACCCAATTAGTGTACTTTTCCCTGAGAAAGACTACCTATTTTGTTCCAGGATTTTGTTAATTTCTTGTAGTTCTTTATATAGAGTTGACACATCATGGGCTTTGCCCTATGTTGTTTGGCATGTCGATTTCATTCTTATTTAGTTAATGTTTCTGCAGTCATATTGGTAAGAATGTATAGGTGTAGGATATTAAGTAGGAGACAAAATTTCGCCACAAGTTTCCTGATCCTCTGGCTATTAAAATCTTTCTGACCATTCTTCCATAGCATCCCCTGAGGCTTATGCACAGGAGTATTTTTTAGATGTGTCCACTGATACTGGGATACAATTATGGACTTTGATTACTTGTAGTTTTCTGTAATGGTTTCCCAATTCCCTTATAACTACATCACTACAATCCTAACTAAAGATGCATTCGACTCTTGTCTAAATAGTGGTGATAGTCTTCTAACTTGCTCCTTTGTCTACAATCTTGAACATCACTTTTTGAAAGGACATATAACTCTCATACTTACAAAGCTTTATTTTCCTTTGACCATACTTAACATAAAGTCGAACAAGTTATTTTTAAAATGTGTTCCAAAGTAACCCATGCACCAGGTCATTGATTCTTTGTTAGCCTTGATACTTACAAATATAGAATAATAACTCTTTTCCCATTTTTACTAAATTGAAATTTGATACACCAAAACTCACAATGAATGTGCTAATGAATTCAAATATACATTTTTGTTAGGAAAGCTTAAATATACCAAGAGTAGACTCTGACTAATATTATGTATTAATAATTTATAAGTTCAAAATTATTTGATTATTAATAAAAATAGTTATGTCACTATTTGATATAAAATCATGTATTGGAAGATTAATTTTTCACTTTCTTTGTAGCCTTGTTGCCAAATGATCTACATAATATATAACTAATACACATATGTAATAAATATTCTAGGTGTGTGTGCACATGTGTTTCAATTTGCCATCAATTATTTTTAGTCAAAAGAAAAAGTTATTTAATTGAATCAAAACAATAGAAATTTTGGTAATGAAGCCACTACCCATTGCTGGGGAAGCACTATGTTATACTAGAAATGAGAGAAAAATAATTCTAATCAAAAAATCTTCTGTGAACTTTTGATGAGTTAGATTCAAAGGCTTTCCATTCAATTATTTTAATTCACAAGAGAATAAGTATATCCTTGATTGATTTTTGAAGTTTAGACACCTGAGCCCAAATGAGATAAAAATCAATACTTGTGTTCTGGGCTTTTTTTACGATTACGCATTTTTCTACTATTAATATGCATTTGAATGTTCAATTGCCTAGTTATATTTTTGCCTTTTAAAATTAGGGTAGTTGAATGACTTCCAAATTTGAGTATGCAGATGAGGTATTTTACCAAGTTGTATTAAGTAAATTAGGCTACTGTTGACTGAAGGCAATTAAGAAAACTTTAACTCTGTAGATTATTAATTGAGTCTTTCATGTGAGTACTTAAGTACAGTAAAACTGTTCAAGTCTAGATAATGGCACACAGACAAGGAAAAGTTCACCTAAACTTTGAAAGAGAAGAGGGGATTGATTCTCTTGGTCACTTTCACGTGCCAGAAACTCTAAAGGAAAGGAAAAATTAAAACTTTTAAATTTTTTTATTAGATATATTCTTTATTTACATTTCAAATGTTGTCCCTTTTCTTGGTTCCCCCCACTCCTCCCAAAATCCCAGAACTGCCCAGGTCTGGGGTGCAGGGAGCACACAAGATGGCCAAGTCCCAAGCGATGTTATGCGCAGTTATCCCTGTGCCTGGTGGTCCCAACTGCTCTGTTGCTGGAACAAAGATGGCCCAGTGCAGTGTGCACCCTCTCCTTGCAGATCACTCTGCAGGTCAGATGGCCCACTGCAGAGCTGGCGCCCAGAAGAACACAGAGCTGCCCTGCTTTTGGGCGCAGATGAAAGCCCAGCAGGCTGTGTCCCAAGTGATGTTATATTGAGGAGTCCCTGTATACCTGAAGTCTCAGTGCAGTCAATCCCTGGAGCAGAGATCGCCAAGGGGAGGCTGGTGCGCTCTCTCCCTATGCAGGTGCGCTCTCTCCCAGTGTGGGTCCCTCTGCAAGGCTGATGTCCCACAGCAGAGCTGGTGCGTAGTTGACCACACAACTGCCGAGGTCTTGGGAGCAGGGAGCACACAAGCTGGCTGAGTCCCAAGCGATGTTATGCTTGATTATCCCTGCACCTGGAGGTCCCAACTGCTCTGTTGCTGGAATAAAGATCGAATTTATTGTTTTGAATAGCTGAGCAGTACTCCATTGTGTATATATAATCACATTTTCTGTCCAGCTTCTGGCTATTATAAATAGGGCTGCTAAGAACATAGTGGAGCATGTGTCCTTATTACATAAAGGAGAATGCTCTGAATATACGCCCAAGAGTGGTATAACAGCGTCCTCCGATAGTATTATGGCCAGTTTTCTGTGGAACCGCCAAACTGATTTCCAGAGTGGTTGTACAGACTTGCAATCCCACCAGCAGTGGAGGAGTGTTCCTCTTTCTCCACATCCTGTCCAGCAAAGATTTAAACTTTTGAAAATATTAGACAATAACTGGCATGTAGACTTGTGAGCATATCATTTTGTGTGTGTGTGTGTGTGTGTGTGTGTGTGTGTGTGTGTGTGTGTGTATGTGTATGAAAGTGGCCAAGATGGAGGCAAAAATGGCATCTGCAGGTTCAAAGTTGCAAAGGGTTCACAACATATACAGATGTTTTCTTAGAAAAAACAGAATCCCTGGATTAGAAGCAAATGGCTTCTTTTTGAGTCAAGTCCACATCATGGAATAAGCCAAGTATTAGTTTGAACTGATGAAATTAAGAGTTCATAGTAATTCTGAAAGGTAAAACACGGTCTCCTTTAATAATGACCATTTTCTCATGAACTATTTAGCATGCAATATTGCAGTGAATTGATTATCAAAAAAACAATAAAATATACTTAATATCTGTGGTTTTACAAAATTATATATAGTTTATTTGAATTTTATAACATGGTAAGAATAATATATAATTTATGTTAATCTACAATTGGTTTATTATTTTAATGACATCTGTAGGATATCAGTCATTTTGTCTTGAGGTACTGCTGAGACTCATGAACATCACATTTCCTTGACCTTATTTTCTACAAATCATTGAAACTTTGAAGTCAACTCTGAGTTTAATTACATATATCAAGTTTATAGTTAAGCCAAATGCAGGTCTTGTTTAAGGATTGACATTTTCTGAGATGCTTCGGCAGTTATGAAAAAGCTACAGTTGTCTTAAATTGGGGAATTCTCATTTTTCCCCTTGCATCATAATCATACCAAAATTTCAATGTCAGTGCACAGAAAGTTTATTTGAACAACTAAATGCTAATGAATCCAGTAATAAATTTAAATAGATTTTATTATGCAAAGGTAATAGCTATCATAAATTTCAATGCTTCTAAGTATTACTCAATTATGAAATGCATTTAATTTTCTAATTTATTAATATTTTGATTAGAATCCTTTAAATGTTCTCAACAGGATGAATGAATAAAACTTAGACAAAATGATTATTGGGAAAAATTCCCTTTCAATGTCTGATTCCAGATGAATATGTAAGCTTTAGAAAACTGGAAAATCTTTGAACAATGAGTATGACTTTTAATTATTTTGCATAATTCCAATTATGTATACTACACTTTTACTGAGGAGAGCAAAGACTTTTTAAATAGTAAAATAACAGAAATGAAAGATGTTCTCCATTTATTAATCAGCTTTTTCATTTAGATTACTCATAATCTAAAATTCCTTCTAACAAGCTCTCCTGATAAATTTCAGTATAGAAAATGGCACCAAAGAAAGTACAAAGTAGTAAGAAATTGTTTGAGAACCTAAAATTCAAATAATTTTACTTTCATTGTCAAGTAAGATTTCTTTATTGCAAGTCAAAGTAATTTCTTGGTTACTTTAATTGGTAGAATACATTCATTATCAGAAGTTTCTTTTCTAAGGGCATTATATAATATGATTGAAAAATGACTAGTAGGTAACGTGTGAATGCTTAATTAGCTTGCCTCTGCTATCTCTGCCATTTTGCAGAAGGAAGTTTAAGTAAAAGCTTTTTAATGAAGAAAACACTGTTTCTCCTAGTGGGCCCTGATTATTCCTCCTCCACTACTTTTTCCATGGCTTCTTCTCACCCCTGAAGTTAATTAAAGGTACTTCAAATTTAATTGCCTTTTTAAGAGTTCTGAAACTCATCACTCTTCATGATTTTACACCAGAGCACTTAACTTCTCCCCACTTATTATCACTGATGACCTCTTTGACCCTTTCATGCCTTTTTCCTTACTTTATTGGCTTGATGCCAGCATCATTTGACCCCCATGAGATACCTTTCACCTAGCTCAGTAAAAATTTACAAGTCATAGTTGAGTCTCAATCCCTCAACACTAATTAGCCTTGCTCTTTGCCTGGGTTGGCATGCCTTGCCATGTCTGTAGCACTAATTATGAAGCAAGGCATTGCAATGTATTGATGGAGTCATTTAAATATTCTACTTTGTACTTGATATCTAAGATGCTACTCTGGAGACAGAGAAGTTATTTTCCTTATTATTAATTGATATGACATTCAGACTTATTTTATATCTAATTATATATGGGCATTTAACTTTGAGTAGAGGAGAATTAAAAAGTTGAAACTTATAGAATTCTGCTACTGTCAGACAAAGAAAAGAAAGAATTAAATTCTCTGAATATTTTTCATGGAGAAAGTTTTTATGGGTAATGTCAAGCTATAACTCACAATAAACCTAAAATCTGAGACAATGATGCCACAACTACAGGTTACTCTTGTCCAAACATGCTGACCCTTCACTCTGGTCTGTAGGTGTCTAATGGTCTCTTGAAAGCAAGATAAACATTTGACATTCCCATGTCATGTTTTCTCTCTTCTTTGGTACTTTGCTACTTTGGGTCAGATTCCTCTTTGACTTTGCATGGGAACAACTTCATCATTTAAGCAGTGTTGTAGTTTTGGCTATTTTAGGAGAAAGACACAGAGACAAGTGTAACTAAGGTACTTTGTGATTTGATGGTATATAATAGCCAAGAGATTGCCAACTACCAGGTTTACCTTACCAAGTTCTAGACCATCAAAGATTCTACTCTTTCTAAAAGCCATCTTATGTTAGGGAAACATCAGAAAATTTTCAACAGAGAGACTCACCAGTAGACAATTCTTTTCATGAGCATGAGCCATCAACATGGGGAACTAGTGGGCTCCACTTGTGAGGCTGACTTCCATGTAGCTTTGTAGAATCGGTCCTGAGATAATGACCAACCAGATCAGCAAGATCTCCTCCTGGCCAGCTTTCCAAATACTGCAAATCCTAGGCATACAGAACTCAAATCCTTGCCTTCATTCATCTTATGCTATTAGTTTTCCCTGTCTTATGCTGCAGGACAGTCAGCTTTATCACAGGTTCTTTCTTGCCATCATATCTATTTATCTGGCATTTTTAGGACAGGAGAAAAAATATCTAATTATCATCAGGAGGTAAAATCAAGAGTACTTGCCACAAATTCAAATAATGTACTTACTTGTAGAAGAAATAATCCTGAACTTCATTTCTTGCAGGGATGTGTTACCTTTATATGGTGCTATTTACACTTCACTCTATGCACTACAAATAACAAAATCCAGCAGTTGTTTTTCTGAAAATATTCTTTGCAGGTAAATAATGAGAGTGCTTATATGAGTGAGGAAACAGCAGACCTACATTAATTGTTCTGAATCACTGAGGAGAGACAGAATCATGTGTTAAAAAAAAATTGGGTTGAATGGGGAAAAGAGGGAGGAAAGGGGGCTTATGGGACTTTCGGGGAGAGAGGAAACGGGAAAGGGGAAATGATTTTGAATGTAAATAAAAAAACTTAGAAAATAAAAATTAAAAAAAATCTTCAGACACATATACACTGAAACAGAATAAATATGTAAAACAACAAACTAAACTTTCAGTAAACATTTTGGAATAGATCTTTATTCTATCATGTCACTCACTTATTAAAATATTTAATAGCAAGTACTAGACCTGTCAAGGCCAAGACAAAAGGAATCTTATCACAACGAGGAGTGATGGGCACAAAGACCAATACCTAACCTTGATGTTGCTGTCAGCTGTACCCTGCTGAGGAAAAAATTCATTTTTTTTCAAAAGTGTGACCCTAGACAATTCCATTATGTTCCTCCATTGGAAAACTACACATTGAAGACTATTTGGGAAGCACAAATTGCATTTGGTGAGAAGAAAATAATACAAAATTAGGTGGTATGGGCAGATTTGGGATGTACTGAGAGAGGGAGGATGCATATGATTAAAAACTCAACATATGAAATTCTTATAAATGGGACCTCATGAAATCACAAAGCTTCAGTAAGGCAAATGACACTCTCATTTGGATACATTGGAAAACATCTTCAGTAAATCTTCAATGATAGAGGGCTGCTATCTAAAATATATAAGGAATTCAAGAAGTTAAACATGAACAAAATCAATAACCCAATTTAAAAAATGGTATACAGAGGTAAACTGAGAACTCTCAACAGAGGAATTTTGAACAGTCAAGAAATACTTAAAGAAATTTCATCATCGGGGAAATGCAAATCAAAATTACCCTGATATTCTATCTAACACATGTCAGAATGTCTAAATCAAACACTCGAAGGATGGCACATGATGGTGAGGATATGAAGCAATGGGGACCCTCCTCCATTATCGGTGGGAGTATAAATTTATACAACTATTCTGGAAATCAATCTGGAGGTTCCTCAAAAAATTAGGAATAATTCTACCTCATGATCCAGCTCTATGACTCCTGGGCATATACCCAAAAGATGCTGCACTATACCACAAGGACATATGCTCCATTATGTTCATAACAGTTTATTTTTAATAGGCAGAAACTATATCAAACCCAAATGCCCCTCCACTGAAGAATGTATAAAAAATGTTCTGGTTTATACAATGGAATTACTCAGTTATTAAACACATGGAAAGCATGAATTTTACAGGTAAATGTATGGGAATGAGAATACCATCCAGATTGTAGTAAGCCAGACTCATACATGCACTGTATGTCCTCATTTATAAATGGATATTAGCCATAAAGTACTGGATAAACCCACTCCACTCCACAGACCTATGGAAGGTAAACAAGAAGGAAGGCCAAAGTGAGGATGCTTGAATCTCACTTAGAAAGGAAAAATACTATCTTAATAGGAGGCAGATAGAGGGAGGAAGGGGACTTATTGGGAGAGAGGATGGGGAGGGGAATGCAGGGTTCAAGATCAGGTATTGAAAGAAACAGAAGAGAGTACCAGAGGGCCAGAAACAGTGAATTGAAATTGGTGTATGGAAGGAGTGGAGAGGTATGGGGCATCTATAGGATGTGCCAGAGACTTCAGATGGGAGAGGCTTACAGAAGTCTATGGGGTAACTTCAGCTGAGAATTTTAGCAGTAGAGTATGTGGAACCTAAATTTGATACTTCCTTTACCAGGACAGGACTCCCAGTGGAGGGATAAATATAACAACTCACCTGCAAAACCTTCAGCTCAAAATTTGTCCTGTCTACAAGAAATGCAGGGATGGGAGATGGAGCAGAGACTGAGGAAATAGCGAACCAATAACCAGTCCAATTTCAGACCCATCTCATTGGCAAGCACAAATCATCGACACTATTAATGATACTCTGTTATGTTTGCAGACAGAAGCCTACCATGACTGTCCTCTCAGAGACTGAAACAGATGTAGAGGCCCACAGGCAAACATTGGACAGAGCTCTGGAAGTCTATAGAAGAGTGGGAGGAATGATTAAAGGCCTCAGAAGGATATAGGAACTCCATAGGATGACAGAGTAAGCTAACCTGATTATAAATTGATAGACATAATTTAGTCTACTAGTTCACTCATTTTAAACTACTTAGACTTCTCTGTATATCACTACACATAGCTGCAATAAGTAAATGCGCTTGTTGTTTGTATGTGTGTGTGTATGTGTGTATGTGTGTGTGTGTGTGTGTGTGTGTGTGTGTGTGTGTTTACTTTTTTAGGTAAGTGAAAGGATAAAGTCATGAACAGAAAAGCAGAAAATATGCAGTATATTAGAATAGGAATGTAAGCACAGCGCCAACTGGGAAATGATCTTTACCAACCTTACATCCAACAGAGGGCTAATATCCAAGATATACAAAGAACTCAAGAAGTTAAACTCCAGAGAGGCAAGTAACCCTATTAAAAAATGGGGTACAGAGCTACACAAAGAGTTCTCACCTGAAGAATATCTAATGGCTGAGAAGCACCTAAAGAGATGTTCATCATCCTTAGTCATTAGGGAAATGCAAATCAAAACAACCCTGAGATTCCATCGCACACCAGTCAGGATGGCTAAGATCAAAAACACAGGAGACAGCAGTTGTTGGCGAGGATGTGGAGAAAGAGGAACACTCCTCCACTGCTGGTGGAATTGCAGGCTGGTACAACCACTCTGGAAAGCAGTCTGGCGGTTCCTCAGAAAACTGGGCATGACACTTCCGGAGGATCCGGCTATACCACTCCTGGGCATATACCCAGAGACTTTACCTGCATGCAATAAGGACACATGCTCCACTATATTCATAGCAGCCTTATTTATAATAGCCAGAAGCTGGAAAGAACCCAGATGTCCCTCAACGGAGGAATGGATTCAGAAGATGTGGTATATTTACACAATGGAATACTACTCTGCAATTAAAAACAATGAATTCACGAAATTCCTAGGCAAATGGTCAGAACTTGAAAATATCATCCTTAGTGAGGTAACCCAATCACAAAAGATCACACATGGTATGCAGTCACTGATAAGGGGATATTGACCCAGAATCTCAGAATACCCTAGACACAATCAGCATATCAATAGATTTCTAAAAAGATGGAAGGAGAGACCCCTGGTCCTGGAAAGACTGGATGTAGGGGAATGCCAGGACAGAGTAATGAGAGGGGGTTGAATGGAGAAAATAGGTAGGGAAGGGGGCTTATGGGACTTTCGGGGAGGGAGGAAACGGGAAAGGGGAAGTGATTTGGAATGTAAATTAAAAAAATAAAATAAAATAAAAAAAAAGGAATGTAAGCACAGTTGAAGACAGATTTGAATTGAATGGTAGAAATAAAATGCAATCTTGTAAATGAATTTTTTCAATGGTCACATAAGTGAAAGTGGTCAAGGCAAGAATATCAGAGATTGAAGACCCAGTGAATAACACTTTCAGGCTGGAATGGGTGATTTGTTAAGGACAAGAAAAGATTTTGAACATTAAATGATGGTTGATCACTGCTGCCATAGCAATATACCTGAAATTAAGTTCTACAACAGAATCACAGTGGCAAAATCAGCATGGTCTTGGTTAAAAAACTACAACTATAATCATCAATTTTTTCGACAAGTGTCAACATCATACATTGAGACAAATAGCCTCTTCAGAAATGATGCTAGACAAACAGATCCCCACATGCAGAAGAATTAAATGGAATGAAAACAGGTCCCTATATTTCCCCCAGTAAACATTACCTAAAGGGGGAAAACATGTTAATAAAAACTGAAAACTAATAGAGTGAAATAATTCAATATAGATAGATAGATAGATAGATAGATAGATAGATAGATAGATAGATAGATAGATAGACAAGAAAAGACAAGAACTGCAATAGTTCAAAAAATAAAAGTAATAGCTAACCAATAGTATTACATAAAATCAAAAATAACTTTGCAAAGTAACAGAAACAACCAAATGAAATGTCCTAATAAAAATTGAAAGACAAATCTTAATTTTATATATAAATGTGATTTGACTTCTGGTATACAGAGTCTTGGGAGATGGATCATTGTTACAGCTTGAATATCTAAGTTTTGTTTCATATTACCCACATAAAAATGGTAGGTGTGTCTGGAATTCCAGTGCTGAGGATGGTATTCAAAACCAATCAGATTCATGTCACTTGGTAACCAGCCAGTTTAGCTAAAGGCTGAATTTCTTTTTTGGTTCGTTGAGAGACCTTATCTCAAAACATAAGGTGGAGGGCAATAAGAGTGAAACACCTGGTCAACCTCTGGCTTAAACGTGGATTCAAGCACCACACCCCGACATGATATACACTAGATATGCACAAGAAAATAGAAGGGTGGTTTTTTTTTTTGTTGTTTTTTTTTTGTTGTTGTTGCTTTGAGAAAAGAAGGGGGTAAGCAGCAGCAGAGGGGAAGGACAGGACAGGATAGTGGGCGAATCAATATGATCAGAATATATATAAGTATATGTAAAAAATATTAGCATGAAACTCAGCATTCTATACAATATTTTTCACTAATAATAGATTTTTAAAATACATTTTTATTTATTTTTTCAATTAGCTGAGAGATGAAATAAAATCATCATATTATCTAGAAATATTTCAAGTATGTATGTAAAATCTCTATTTTCGGATCTCATGTTTTTTCTTCTTGTTTGCATCTGTAGGTTTTTCCTCCCTTCTTTCATCTTATTCTTTGAATCTGTTTCATTTTCATTGTCTCATTTATTAAATCACCCCAGTGAATGACAGAAACTGTTGTTTCAGATGTAGATTCTCAAACCAAACATTGGATGGAACATGGAGCCACTTATAGAAGAGTTGAGAGATGGATTAAGGGTCCTAAAGGGGATAGGAGCACTACAGTAAGAACAGCAGAGTCAACTAGCTGGACCCCTGAGGCTCACAGAGATGCTCAACTAAAGAGCATTCATGTTCTGGACCTAGGTCCCTGTGGACATATGTAGCAGATGTGCTGCTTGGTCTTCATGTGGGTCCTGAACAACTGAAGAAGTTGCTGTCCCTAAAGCTGTTGCCTGTCTGTGGAATATGTTCTTCTAGCATAGCTGTCGTGTCTGGCTTTAGAGGGAGAGGATGCGCTTAGTCCTGTAGAGACTTAATGTGCCAGGTGGGAGATACCCCAGAGTGTGGACTCTACTCACATAGGAGAAGAGAAATGATTGGGGGAAGGGAGCAGCAATAAGAATACAAAGTGAGTAATAATAATAAAAAAACCTGTAGTCTCACTCCCATCACAGTTTCTTATCCTAATTCTTATAGTTCATAACAATAATTCAAAATTGAAGAAATAATTGAAATAAAACAGTGAATTCACGAAATTCCTAGGCAAATGGTCAGAACTTGAAAATATCATCCTTAGTGAGGTAACCCAATCACAAAAGAACACACATGGTATGCAGTCACTGATAGGGGGATATTGACCCAGAATCTCGGAATACCCTAGACACAATCCGCATATCAATAGATTTCTAAAAAGATGGTAGGAGAGACCCCTGGTCCTGGAAAGACTGGATGTAGGGGAACGCCAGGACAGAGTAACCAGAGGGGGTTGAATGGAGAAAAGAGGGAGGGAAGGGGGCTTATGGGACTTTCGGGGAGGGAAGAAACGGGAAAGGGGAAGTGATTTGGAATGTAAATTAAAAAAATAAAATAAAACAAAAAAGAAATAAAACATTATAATATATGCATCTTTGGGATATTTATTTAAACTTCCTGCAAGATGTATTCGATATCTCTTAGAACAAATATTCCTCCTTTCCTAGGGTTTCTGACAGGATTAAAGGAGTTTATATACATATGATATATATTCATAAAATGTCATTTAGCATATAGTAAGTGAAGAAAGCATGCCACATATTATTAGTCTTTGACAGAGGAATATTTTTCTCATATTTTTCCAAACTAAAATGACACTCTTTTATACACCAATGTTATGTGAAAGGAGATGGTTGGAATCTGTGACTTTCATGAAAGTTGAAATATGTACATTAATGAGTATATACAAGCTACCAAGGAATTGGGTGCTGCCATAAGACCACCCACCATCATTGCAAAGCATGTTCAGAGAAAATGCAATGAACCCATGCAGGAGTCTGCATGGGAGGGACATATAATACTTTCTAAAAACTGGCTGTGTATTTTCTTTTTAGTAAGCAACTGAACGAACCCACTTTGTTCATCAAGAGCAGTGAATTACAGTTATGAATATAGCTGCTTCTAGAGCCTTGTGCCTAATTCAAATCACAATTCCACAGCTGGTAAACCTGGAGATGATGAGCAGTTATTCAGTTCTTCCATACCTTAGTTTTTTTTGGTTTTTAAGAGGGAAAAGCATGAGTAACCTCATTTGTTGTTTAATGCTTTAAATAATTTTACAGGTTTTGAACTTGTCTATCATTTGAATCTCTTAATTAGCACAATAGTTGCCTTCATTCTTATAACAAGAATGACCTCATAAAAATCGAAAGGTTTTAGTTATCAGAAAACAAAGGATTCAGCTTCCAACCTAAAGAAACGAAAGAGGAATAATACCTAATATATACAAAGAATTAAGAAGATAGACTACAGAGAACCAAATAACCCTATTAAAAAATGGGGAACAGAGATAAACAGATAATTCTCAACTGAGGAATCTCTAAGGGCTGAGGACCCAGCTATACCACTCCTGGGCATTTACCCAAAAGATGCTACAACATGTAATAAGGACACATGCTCCACTATGTTCATCACAGCCATATTTATAACAGCCAGAAGCTGGAAACAATGCAGATGTCCCTCAGCATAGCAATGGATACAGAAGATGTGGTACATTTACACAATGAAGTACTACTGAGGTATTAAAGGCAATGACTTCATGAAATTCACAGGCAAATTAATGGAACTTGAAAATATTATCCTGAGTGAGGTAGCTCAGTCACAAAAAAACAAACATGGAATATACTGACTGTAAGTGGATATTAGCCCAAAAGTTTGGAATACCCAAGATTCAATTCACAGACCATTTGGAATCTAAGAAGAAAGAAGACCAAATCATGGATGCTTCATTGCTTTTTAGGAGGATGAACAAAATAATCATAGGAGGAAATATGGAGACAAAGTGTGGAGCAGAGAATAAAGGAAAGACTATCCAGAGACTGCTTCTCCTGGGGATCCATCCCATATACAGTCACTTAATGTGGACATTATTGTGGATCCTGGGAAGTGCTTGCTGATGGAAGCCTGATATGGCTGTCTCCTGAGAGGCTCTGCCACTTGACAAAGACAGACATGGAAGCCCCCAGACAAACAGTGGACTGAGCTAGGGGTTCAACTCTCAGAGGAGTTGGAGAAGGAACTGAAGGAGCTGAGGTGACGCGAAGCCCCATAGAGGGAGCAACAGTGTCAACAGGCCAGACCCCCTAGAACTCCTAGGGACGGGACCACGAACCAAAGAATACATATGGAACAACCCATGGTGCTGGCCACATATGTGGCAGAGGATGGCCTTGTTGAACATCAGTGGGCAGAGAGGCCCTTGGGCCTGAGGGTTTTTGATGCTCCACTATATGGGAATGCCAGGGCGGGACTACTAGGGTGGTTGGGTGGCTAGGTGTGTGGGTAGGGGAGGACCCTCATAGAGGCAGGGGAGTGGGGAAGGGATAGGGGGTTCCTAAAAGGGGAGACCTGGAAAGAGGAGAACATTTGAATTGTAAATAAAGATAATGTCCAATCAAATAAATTAACAGACCCCCTCCAAAAAAAAAAAAGACAACCAATGGAAATCAAGGTGGTATAAATTGGAAAGGAAGAAGTCAAAATATTGCTTTTCGCTGGTGATATGTTAGTGTATATAAGTGACCCCAAAATTTCTACCAGAGAACTCCAACAGCTGATAAACACCTTCAACAAAGTGGATGGATTCAAAATTTAAAAAAAAAATATCAGTAGCCCTTCTTTCTATAAATGCTAAACTTGCCAATAAAGAAATTAGGGTAACATCACCCTATACAATAATCACAAGTAATATAAAATATCTTGTTGTAACTCTAACAAAGCAAGTGAAAAACCTATATGACAAGAACTTCAGGTATTGGAAGAAAGAAATTGAAGAAGGTATCTGAAGATGGAAATATCTTCCATGTTCATGGATCTATAGGATTAACACAGTAAAAATGTCCTTCTTACCAAAGGCAGCTACAGATTGAATGCAATTCCTATCAAAATTCCAACACAATTCTTACAGACCTTGAAAGAACAATTTTCAACTTCATATAAAAAACAGATAGCAAAAACATTTCTGTACAATATAAGAACTTCTGCAGGGATCACCATCCCTGAGTTTAAGCTGTAATACAGAGAAATAATGATAAAAGATGAAGGGTATTGCTATAGAAGAACAGATCGGTTGATCAATGGAATCAAATAGAAGACCCTGAAATAGACCCACACAACAAAAACACTTGGTTTTTGACACAGAAGCCAAAATCATATGATGGAGGGGGGGAAGCATCTTCAACAAATGGTGATGGTCTAATTGGATATCTTCAGGGAGAAGATTGCAAAGATTTCAACATAAAACTTGAAACACTAAATCTCATAGACAAGAAAGCAGGAAACACTCCTAAACACACTGGTGGATGAGACAACTTCCTGAACAGAACATCCTAATATGAGGGGGAAAAGCATGTTTTTGTCTTTTTTAATAAGTGATAAACCAAACCAGCTTCAACTAGACTCCCCTCTCCACAAACTCCCTCCACAACTTCCCACATGTACAGGAGGCAACTACAAGGTACTGCTTCTTCAGATCCCTTACACTGGCTCAGAGAAGTGCTCAGGAGCTGTCTTCTAAGCTGATTCCTCCCTCGGCCTTACCTGTGGTGTTTGCCCTTCTCTGGGTCTCCTCACAGACTCCTTCATCTCCTCATAGTTCTGTGAATCCTTTGTGTCCCAAAGTATGCAACTCCCAGAATTTCAGAAGATTTCAATCTGCTTTCTGTTTAAGTGAAAAATCCAAATTTGTATTTTTCAAATGAATACCTACTATAAGGGAAGATCTGTCTATATACCTTTTGGATCATCTGAAATGTACTCATATGTATGCATGTGCATGTGTATATACCCAGACATATTATTTTCTCATTCCTGACAACAAAATTGGGAAATGAGGAAACCCCTTCTCTTTCTTTCTCTCTCTCTCTCTCTCTCTCTCTCTCTCTCTCTCTCTCTCTCTCTCTCTCTCTCTCTCTCTCTCTCTCTTTTTCTATACTTGAATGTACTGAAAGATATAAAAAATTCTTATATTCCTTGTTTTGACATTTGCAGTATTTAATTTCAATAATTTTACGATTCTTCAACATTGTTTGGAAAATGAAGAAATTTTGAGGAATGACTATGAACGTTTTGTAAACATTTTGGTAGCATTTTTTTTGTGAGGCTGCATGTCTGAGGAGAGAGAGAGTTTTTGTATTTTTTTTAAATGATCTCAGCCTTACGCAATGTTTACTCCTTGAGGCATGGTCTTATAGTCTAGCAAGGAATCCAGGAAATTTTTCCTCTCTCTTCTGAATTGTGCCTGGTTATTACTATCTGGGTCATTGCGACCTCTGGACACTATATTATAAATGAGGTCTCTGCCCCTCTCTTCTTTAGTTAGTGAGAATTCTGCCGCTGAGATCACACCCCTGGGAGGATGTGTGCACACATGTGATTGTTCTAGTGGTGATCCAGACCAGTCACAGTTGACTATCAGATTACCTGTTTACTTGTATTACCAAGGTTGCTATTTTCTATGATCAATTTTAACTGTCTTTTTTTCATTGTTGTTTGTCAGGTTTGATTTACCTAGCTAAAGATTCTTACCTGCTAAGCACAAGAGAAACAAAGAGAACCAGAAAAGAGTTTTTCTGGCTCCTCAGTCACTGTGTGTCATATACTAACTGACATTACTATAATATATTCAGGCTCCTGCAATCCAATATGCTCAAGAGGGTTGAAGCAGGAGGATTGCAAATTCAAGGATTGCCTGAAACATAGAGTAACCGCAAGTAGATCCTTGGCAATTTAGGGAGAACGTACCTCCTAATGTGAAATAACGGGAGGCTTGTGAATATAACTCTGAATATAGCACTGGCTGTTGCTCAGTGATCAGTGGATAGGGCTCTACCTAGCATGCATGAAGCCTACATTTTTTCCCAATACATCCAGTAAAAACCTTCATGTGAATGGACACTGTACTCTATGGTGACCATTTTCAAAAAGGAGAGCAAGTGCAAGTAGCTGATTCTAGAAGACACCTTTGACTACTGTCCATTATTTATAGTTGTCATTAAACATTCTGTCTGTTCCCTTGTTTATCTCCTCATTTTGGAACCTACACACACTCAAGAATGCTGGATCTCACTTCTGGAGACTGTCTTCACAAGCAGGAGGTTCAGGGAACATTTTTTAAGATTCTAAAAACAAAGTTGCTTGATAACTATATCAGAGGAACGGATTCAGTGGAGCCCTTGGAGGACAAAAGTGAATGTACTTGGATGAAGCTAACACAAAAGAAAATGCCCTATTTCTTAAATGAAAATTAAATACAAGCAACTTGATTCTCAACATTGTCTTAGTGTTTCCACTGCTGTGGAGAGACACAATGACTAAGGCAACTCTTAAAAGGGACATTTAATTGGGGCTTGCTTACAGTCCATGATCATCAGCAGGCAACATGGCAGTATCCAAACAAACACAGTGCTGGAGAAGGAGCCAAGAGTTCTACATCTTATTCCAAAGGCAACAGGAGAAAACTAGCTTTCAGGAAGCTAGGACAAGGGTCTTAAAGCCCACACTTAAAGAGACACACTTCCTCCAACAAGGCCCACACCTTCTTGATCCTGCCACGCCCTGGGCCAAGCATATTCAAACAACCACAAACATTATAATTGCAGTTACCCTTAATAATTACCAATGAAATGGGAAGTGAAAATGTAAATTAGAGGAAGGTTAGATGCTTGTATACAATACAGAAAGAAGTGATAAGGTCACCAGGCAACTAATAGAATAATGACATCAGAATTAAGCATGTGTGCAGTGCAAACCTGGCAGCCTGAGGGCTTCTGCTTTCCCTGCAGGGGTATGGGGCAGTCACTCACTTTGTATTTACAGTCAGAAAAAAGGGAGGGGTTAGTGTTAATGCTCAGTTCATTTCCTTCTTTGTATTTCATTAAGAGTCTGTCCCATGGAATGGAACTGCTCGCAGACAGAATGAGTTTTCTCTTCTTTGCTCAACTGGGAGCATTTTCATTGACTATCCCTGAAAACAGTATCCTTTAAATCTTGTTAAGTACAAACCTTAGAAAACTATCACAGAAGCTGAATCAAAATTGTGGGGTGCAGCTATTAGAGCACAGAAGGGGGGAACAAAAGAGTTATGGGAGGCAGAAGAGGAGAGGGAACTGGGTTGGAGAGGGGAGACCTCCTTTAGGCAGGCAGGGCCCCCAATGGAGGAATAAGGACACAAACCCACCCACAAAACTTTCAACCCAAAGTTTGTTGTATCTAAAAGAAATGTAGGGACAAGGATAGAGCAGAGACGGAAGGAATGGCCAACCAAAAACTGGCCCAGCTTGATACCTATCCCTTGGGCAAGCACCATTCCCTGACATTTTTAATGATTCTCCATTATGTTTACAGACAGGAGTATACCATAAGGGCTCTCTGTGAGACTCTATCTAGCAGCTGACTGAAACAGATACCCACAGACAAACATTGGATGGAAGAGTTCAGGGAAGGTTTGAAGGCCCTGAAATGGATAGAAACCCCACAAGAAGACCAGCTATACCAACTAATCTGGACCCATGTGAGCTCTCAGAGACTGAGCCACCAACCAAAGAGCATACACAAGCTTTACAGAGTACCCTGGTACATATGAAGCGAAGGGCTGACTTATCCTGCCTCAGTGGGAGAGGATGTGACTAATCCTACAGAGACTAGAGGTGCCAGAGTAGGAGGATACCAATGGGGGATCCACCCTCTTAGTGACAAAAGGATGGGTAAGGAACTCTGTGAGAGGGGATCTGGAAGGGGAAGCAACATTTTGGATGTAAATAAACAAATAAATAACCATATACTCTCTAGAAAACATATTATTTAAAACTGGGACAAATGTCGATAATTTTCTTAATGGAAATACTAAAAAAAATAGATTTTATTATTATATTGTTGCTGCTGTTATTACTTGAAATCAGTGATAATTACCAAGTGATATATTTATCACAAATTGGATAATGTTTTCTAAAACTTCTCTTTATAAAACAAATATCCACTTGGAGTGTCAAGTAACTCTAATATGACTTATCTCATACTATTGTTTGTCATTTTTTACCAGCAGACTTTTGCCGTAGATGGGTTGATATTATTTTTGATAGAACTAGACTTGGGAGTAGATTAATCCTGAGACATGCTTAAATCACACCTAGGTAAGACTCTTGTAAAAAGACTTACTGAAATCATCATGCATCTAGATGTTAAATCTTCATACTTCGTGTTTGTGACTTTAACATAATTTTAAAATATGTGCATATTTTAATGTCTGAAGTCTAGAAATTGATACTTTGGACATAGATATGTTTCTGTGCTTTTGACTCACATTCTCAAAAAAACTGGTAGGGAAAGTATTCTATATGTAAAACAACAACAAAAAAAGAAACAAGCAAAACACAAAACAGCAATTTTGGAAATTTTCTGTTATGGGGGTACATTCCAAGGGTAAAATAATTGATGTGAAAGCATGAGCTTGGATTTCAGCACCCGAATAAAAAGGTAGGTGAAATGCCAGTAACTCCAGCTTTCATTTTTAGAGACAAGCATGTCTCCAGGAATTCACTAGCCAGCTGTTCTGGCACAAACAGCAACACAAATCCAGTCCCATACCCTGTCTCAAGAAATTATGGTGGAGAGGGGTTGAGGAAGATGCTATAAAATACAAGTTCAAACCATGTATGCATGCACACACACACACACACACACACACACACACACACACACCGCTTACATACCTCCCTTTTCTGAAGAGAAATGGGGGAGAAGTAGATTGGAGGGGCAGAGGTGAGGAAGTCAGGGAGGAATTGGGAGGAAAGGAGGAAGAAGAAACTACTCTCAGTATGTTAACAAAAGGATTTATATACACAAACAAAGAAAAATTAAGAAAAGGCAACACTGTCAAATAGGAATACCGTGCAAATTATTCAATTTGCAAATGGGAAATGTTTACTAACAATGCAGTTTGTATTCTGAGGTATGTAGGCATACTTAGTTTAAAAACTGATATCTATTGCTTAGTTTGGATACTGATGTTTATTTCCTGCTGAGAACATATGACTGCCATTGTATTTCTAATGATTACTAATCATTAGTGGTCATCAGAACAGTGCAACTCAGGCATGGCATAATATCCACACATCCCTGATATGGCCATTTTTCTGTGTTTAATAAGGTTTGAGCCCTAAGGACATAGTAGGTGTGTGGAGACTGAGAAACTAAACCTTGCTTTTAGAAGTTTGTATTTCAGCAATCTTTATTAATTAATTAATTAATTTATACACTCCATATTTTATTCAACACCCTGCCAACCCCTGTCCACCCTCTGACTGTTCCACATCCCATACATCCTCCCCTCCCCCTGTTTCCACATGGATGTTCCCCCCCCATCCCACCTGACCTCTAATCTCCCTGGGGCCTCCATTCTCTTGAGAGTTAGGTGCATTATCTCTGAATGAACACAGACCTGGCACTCCTCTATTCTATGTGTGTTAGAGGCCTCGTATCAGCTGGTGTATGCTGCCTGTTTGGTGGTCCAGTGTTTGAGAGATTCTGGGAGTCCAGATTGGGACTGCTGGTCCTTCTACAGGATTGCCCTTTTCCTCAGCTTCTTCTGACTCTTTCAGCTGCTTCCTGGGTGTTTTTCAGAAATCTTAAAGGGAAAAAGAGAAATACTCAAATAATCCTGGTTCACTTGGAAATGCCAAAGGACTACTAAATATTGGTGTAAAATTGAAACATAAAACAAGTCCTCTAAGAGCCCAGTTGCAAATCAAATCTACCTTCCAGTAAATTAAAATAATTTATGAGTGTTCCACCTGCTCTTTAGAAAGAGTGTCAGTTCTTTCAAGAAATGAGCTAGAGTAAATTGTTCTTTGGCTAAAGAGAAAATGGAATTTAGTGTAGAAATGGCAGGTTCCAACCAATAGTGTTGCAACAAATGTGCATCAATGGTGAAAGTATTTACAAGAAATCATGATTACACAGAGAAGAATGAACAAGGTCCATTGGGTAGCTTAGGCTGGTAAAGCTCTTTTGAATATGGATGTAATATGGAATTCAACCTACAACAGGTTGGACCCATGTTCAAGCTATAGATTGGGGAGATTGTATCAGTTATGATCATTCTGCTTTAACCACCACACAATTCTAATCCAAATGCTTACAACAGAAAAAACTTTCCTGAACCTCTGAGGGAGGTGGAGAGTGCTGTTAAGATATAAGTGTTGTATTAAATATTTAATTTTAATTGGGCATCGTTATTCCGTTAGATAAAGACACAAGACTTTTATATTTATAATAAGCCTTAAGAGCACTAGAGCTGGGAAACTATCAACACTCTTTGCTACTTTGTCTATTTCCCCGTCAATAACCCCAAGATGTGACTTGTCCTATTCCACCCAGGCTGTTCTTACTCCTACTGGCCAGCCGTTGTGGTCAATTCTCACAATCCCTTATCCCATGGTGTTTCCTCCTCTCTACTTCTCTCTATTCTCCCTCATGGTCCTGCCTCAGACCCTAAGCCTAGGAACAAAAATGCCACCAACCTCTCTTCTGAAGAGCTATAGGCTATAGGCATCTTTATTCAACCAATAGTTTTTCACTAAAGAACAAGGTTACATAGCATCATTTGGTATAGGTGAGGATTTCCTCATTCAGGTGACAACCAGACCTTGGATTGTTGTTCCATTTAGCATTGCAATAGACCAATCTTAACAGTTAAATGATTATTCCCTTATATTTCCACTAGGATTGTTGGAAAACTTCCCAATAACAATGATAATATAGAACATGTTGAGCTGTCCTCATATTTAATTGGAAAACTTATAGTATTTGAATCCACCACCCCACTTTCTAATACCCACAGCAATCATCATCTCCTTGTTATTATAAATGAACCCTTTGATGTATTTGATTAAAACCCCTACCTCACTAGTAATATCTAGTTAATTACTTCAACTTCACAGTTAAATAGTTAAATCTTCATTTCTTTTTTTTTTTTGTTTGTTTGCTTGTTTTGTTTTGCCACCACTATTACCTTCCTTAGCATCTATGGACAAGTGTAAAACTCCATTATATTTTCTAATGATATTTACATGAACCGTACTGGCTAACTACCAAGAGGTTTTATGAAATTATTGACTCATTTCATCTACATTATTAATCTAGTTGGTAATGTTTGAAACATAGTTTAGCTTCTAAGGTAGTGTGCCAGGCTTCATGCATGAACTTCCACACATGAGACACATTTTTCTCAGTAGAGTATGTATTCAGATTCAAGCTTGTACACATTTTGCTGAAGTTTTTTCTCCTAACTTGTCAGTTACATAGACCCAATAAACTGAATCTTAAACTTAATTATATTCAAAACATCAAGTATATAAAAAGTACTAATGTACTTTACAAAATGATACTATGCTTAAAAAATTGACTGCTAGAGAATTACTTTCATGCAATTGAAATATTTCTTTTATTTAGAGTAAACTTTCTTTAGCCCTTTTCACTTAACCACAGCACTGGTTTATGGCTTTCAAGTCTAGTAAAGTGTTGTTTGTATTTTCCATAACTTTCATAGTTCCATAGTATATAAATTCCATCTTTTTCTCTTCTCTCTCTTCTGTCTCTCTCTCTCTCTCTCTCTCTCTCTCTCTCTCTCTCTGTAACTTTCATTTGCTCTTTTTTATTATTATTATCTTTAATCATTTTTTTTTACAGTCCAGTTGCTATCCCCCTGGTTCTGCCCTGTGACAGTTCCTCATCCCATTCCTCCTCCTCCATTTCAAAGAGGATGTCCCTGCACCCCCACAGTTTCCCACACCCCACCAGGCTTTCCCATTCCTGGGACCTCAAGCCTCTCAAGCATCTTCTTTCACTGAGGCCAGCCCAGACAGTCCTCTGCTGTATATGTGCCGGGAGCCTCATATCAGCTCGTGTATGCTGCCTGGTTAATGGCTCACTCTGAGAGATGTTGGAAGTCCATGTAAGTTGATACTACTGGTCTTCCTATGGGGTCTCACTCCTCCTTAGCTTCTTCCAGCCTTTTCTGAATTCAGCAACCGTGGTCCCTGACTTCAGACCATTGGTTGGGTGCCAGGACCTGCTTCTGTCTCAGTCAGCTGCTTGTTGGACCTCTTAGAGGGTAGTCATGCTAGGCTTCTGTCTCTAAGTATATCATAGCATCAGGAATAGTGTTAGGCCTTGGAGCCTCCCCTCAGATGGGTCTTGATTCGGGCTGGCTACTTTCCCTCAGTCCCTTCTCCATTTTTGTCACTGCAGTTCTTTTAGACAGGAACAATTCTGGGTCAGAGTTCTATAATGTTCATGTCTGAGAGTTGTGCTTTAGGATTATGCAATACTATGTGCAATTCATGAATTTGCATTTTATGTGAAAACACAGCCAATGAGCCTCATTCTTCAGTTAGTTGATCCCTTTCACAAAAAACAAGATCATCTACTTTCGTAATGCTAACTGTATCATTAATACATGTCTATAAGCTTACTCTTAGCTCTGATGATTATATGATTATCTTCTATTTATTGAACATTATTGCTCATGTATCATTTTGAACCTAATATTTAATAAGCAAAATAAATTGCCTTCCTTCTAAACAAATGGCTTTCAGTCACATCCTTGTCCACAGATATAATTTCTAAATCTGGAATTCATAAAAATATTAAATTCCTCATCTTTCTTTAAGTTTCTCATTTAATTACTTAATCTACAGTTTCTCAGGATATCTACTATATTAATTTTTTTACTCTCTAATTGGGTTTTTCTACCATGTCTTTAATTTTTCATTACCCAGATAAAAGACACACAACTTTTATAATTACAAACTTTTATAACACCAGAGCTTGGCAGAATATATCCTTTAAACTATTATAATTTAATTCCCATAAATAACCCCGAGTTATAACTTGCCATTTTCAATCTGGGTTGCTCTTAACTCCAGTTGGCCAGAGGTCATGGCCATGTTTTCATAATTTACCTATCTCATGGTATCTCTTCTCTTTTTACCGTCTTCCTTCTCTTTTTTGTGGTCTTCTGCCTGTATCTCCAAGTATAGGAACCAAATACTTCACTATTCTGCTGAGATATAGTCTGTAAGCATCTTTATTCACCAATCACAGAAAACTTTGGGGATAAGGTTATATATTGTCACTTAGGTCTACATGCTGAGTTTCTCTCATACCTGGGGTCAACCAGTTCTTTGGGATAATACTTAACATTACAATACATAGCAAAAGACTAAACCTAAATGAATATCCATCTATCAGTTCTTCCCAAGTACAACATTAACATTTGCCTGGTTATCTCAGCAGATTCCAGAATGTAATTCTATAGACAGTTGTTCTTCGCTAGGTCTGTGCTATAAACAACATCTAGATCACTCTGTAATAGCAGGTCATTAAAACTGTGTCCTGTATTTTATCAAAGTTTGGTTTTACATGAGCTTTTTTCACCTTCTGATAATTGTTTCCTTTTAAAAAATAGATGGTTTTGTTCACTGATGCAGTACATCAGAATTTATTATTCTTATTGAACAGGGTTAGGAGCTTTTTCAATGATATGTCTGAATGCAAGTTTCCATGACTTTTTTTTTTAACCAGAATAATTCCTTTCCATGTAATGAAGCCAAATTATCCAATGCATATATCATTAATACAATGTCTGCAAACTTTGTTATTGTAAAAAAGATTAATTCAAAAACATGCTCTAGGCAGTTGTTACCTATAATTTCCGTGACAAACAATTAGTTTAGCAGCATTATTCATCAACACTTCAAACTATATGAATTACAAAATAAAAAAAAAAAACTGTAGCTACATTTCCTCTTAAATAGTATAATTAAAACTCATTCAA
Organism: Tokudaia tokunoshimensis; assembly: GCA_036184795.1. Taxonomy (NCBI): domain Eukaryota; kingdom Metazoa; phylum Chordata; class Mammalia; order Rodentia; family Muridae; genus Tokudaia; species Tokudaia tokunoshimensis. Next base: position 115,615,858 of record BTHU01000003.1, on the reverse strand, counting down.
CTAAGCAGGACCATTCTAGTTATGGACTCTGTACAGGAATTGGTAAGAACTTTTAAACATACTAAGAGTTTCTTTTTGAAATGAATAACTTCCTTTAGGAGTGAGCTTTTAAGAGTTGGTCTGCATTCTGTTTGAAGAGTTCTTTTGATTATGGCTGAAGGAAAAAGTACTGAAGCTTACGGTAAATGGCATCATGTGTTAAGACAGCACTGTGGCCCAGAAATGTCATTTCTAAAAGAATAACTGACCTTACCAAAGATTTAGGAAATATGCCTTTTAAGAAATGAAATCCATTCAAGGCCCAGACTGTCATAACAGCATGCAGGGGGATAAGAAACAAATTCATCATAATATTAATTGAGGAAACATTTTTTTTTCTTTAACACGGGGTCTCTGGTGTAGGTTGACCTTGAGATCTCTACAAATAACAATATGGTGACATTGCCCTTTTGTTTCATAGCCTCCAAGTGTGAATGTTTATGTACAGTTTGTGTGGTATTGAGAATCAAACTCTCATGCATGCTGAGTAAGCTTTCTACCAATTGAGCTACATTTCCAGAACATTCATAGATGACTATTTAATTACATAAGCAACAAGCAAAAATAATTATTAAGTACTGTTTTATACAATTGCACAATCATATACCTAAAATTTGGCATATTTGCCTAGTTGCCTATGTCCTAACTGGAGTTGCATTTCCATAAGATTGGTTAGTCTAAAGCAGGCAGAGAAGAAGTGACAGAAATGAAGCTCTTTGTGGTGGTCCACATTTGAAATTTGCTCGAAATTCCTGACTATCTGACTATATAGTGAGGTATGGCCTCAAATTAACAAGACACAAATCCAGAGCAAAATAAAAGACAGAAAGAAAAATGAAAGCAAAACCAACCAAACACCCAACATACAAGCAATAATAATAGTAATAAAAGGAGTGTAAGTGGAAAATTAGAGCAAAAGTCAATAGCTTCCATACAGGGATGAATAAGAAATTAAGTTGGCTAGAAACCATGGGGTTACTCTAGGCTGCAAAGTAGGGGGAATTTTACTGCTGCAAGTGCAAAAGAAAATTCAGAGGGCAGGGCAATGGAGACAACATGCTGTAGGTGAAAACTGTCAGGAAAGCACTTGCAGGAGTAGAAGGAATTGATAAGAAAATACAGTGTTTTTCTAACATCACAGATAATTTCTTAATTTTAAACATAGGATAAAGGTTATCTATGTTATCTAGCAAGTATATTTTATGAACAATATGGCATTAATTATGTTATTTAGATAGCCATAACCCACCCTTAGCTTTCTTGCACAGTCTTCCTCTTTCATTTATCCATGTAGTCTGTAATGCTAGTGAGTAACTGTAAAGGCTTACAGATATAAATATTTACCAGCTGGTCTTTTCAGAAAAAGAAAAAGAGTAGATTCTATTGCGGAATAAGAAATCCACAAATGACTTTAGTTTTACACTGTCCTACACTTGGTAAAAACTTGTGGAAACAATATCACACACAACTCATCAAAAACCCAAGATTATGGAATTTTTGTTTTTGCAAGATATTTTCCAGTATATTTAATATAGTGATAGAAGAAAGGACTAGGTTACTCCAGGGAAGTATTTGAAGCTTCTGGTTAGAAATAAAACACACTTTATTCACAATCTTATCCCCAGAATGAGTTTCAGTGCTACCCTACAAAGATGAGTATGACAAGAGATAGAGGGGTTCTGATGTATGGAGTGACTGGAGGAGTAACTCCAGAAACCTTACATAGAAACAAATGATAGATGCCTTCTTTCCTGCTCCTAAAGGTGGCAGCTGAATTATTTTCAAGTGCTCTGATTTTGTCCCTGCACATCTTTCAGGCAAGTGACAATGTATTTGTGCGTTGGTTGTTGTTCTCATCCCTCCACTGGTAGTACTGCCTGGCTACAGGAAGTGGTCATTTCAGGATCCATATTCTCCACAACTAGAATCACCCCACAGACACCTTGGGGCTTTCCTCCATCACAGATCTCTGACTTGTCCTAGAGATGCTCCCCACTCACCTACCACCTGTTTTCAATTTCTTGTCTGCTTTCCCTACACCTGATCCCTGAAGTTCACTCCTCTTCTCATCCCTTCTCCCAGTGTCTTCACTCCACACACTTGCCATATCTGTTTTATTTCTCCTTTTGAGAAAGATTCAGTTATCCTCCCTTGAACCCTCCCCCTCCTCCTGTGGGTCTGTGGATAGTAGAGTGGTTGGTTATTCTCTATTTTATGGCTAATAGCCACTTATAAGTGAGTACATATCATGCATGTCCTTTGGAGTCTGGGTTACCTCACCTACGATAATATTTTCTAGTTCCATCCATTTGCCTGCAAAATTCATTTTGCCCTTGTTTTTAGTACCTGAGTAATATTTTATTGTATAAATGAAAATCTTCTCTATCCATTCTTCAGTTGAGAGACATCTAGGTTGTTTCTATTTTCTGCCTGTTGCAATTAAAGATAATATGAACATGGTTGAGAAAGTGTCCTTGTGGTTATAGTGGAGCATCTTATCATTATATGTCCAGGAGTGATATAGCTGGGTCTTGATATAGAAGTATTCCCAATTTTCTGAGAAACTGCCAATATATTTCCAGAGTGGTTGTACAAGTTTGCACTCCTACCAGCAATGTAGATTTGTTCTGCTTGTGCCACATCCTTGGCAGCCTGTGCTGTCTCTTGGGGATTATTTTTTCTTATCTTAGCTGTTCTGATGGATGTAAGTCATTTTAATTTGCATTTCCCTGGTGACTAAGGATGGTGAACATTTCTTTAAGTATTTATGAGCTATTAGTGATTCTTTTGTTTTGAATTCTGTTTAGCTTTGTACCCCATTTTACATTAGATTATTTGAGTTGTTTGTGTTTAACTTCTTGAGTTCTTTATGTATTTTGAATACTAAACCACAATCAGATATAGCATTGGTGAAGGTCTTTTACTAAAATATAGGCTGTCATTTTGTCCTATCAACAGTGTCTCTTGACTTTCAGAAGCTTTTCAGTTTCATGTAGTTCCATTTATTAGTTGTTGATCTTAGTGCATGAGAATATGGTGTTCTATTCAGGGAGTTGCCTCCCATAACAATAAATTTAATGCTATTCCCCACCTTTTGTCCCAATATATGTAGTATATCTGATTTTAGGTTGAGGTCCTTGATCCATTTGGGCTTGAGCTGTACAGCATGATAAGTATGGATCTATTTGCATTCTTCTACAAACAAATATCAAATTAGGTTAGCACCATTTATTGAAGATGCTCTTCAATTTCCATTGTGCAGTTATTGCTTCTTTGTTAAAAACCAAGTGTTGGTAGGTATGTGGATCTATTTCTGGGACTTCAGTTTGATTCCATTAATCAATTTGCTTGTTTCTATATCAATATCATGCATCTTTTATTACTGTTTTCTGTAGTAAATCTTGAGATCAAGGGTGGTGATCCCTCTGGAAGTTCTTTTATTGTATAGGATTGTTTTAGCTATATTGTTTTTGTTTTTGTTTTTGTTTTTCAATATGAAGTTGGGACATTGTACTTTTACAGTCTGTAAAGAATTGTGTTGGAGTTTTGATGGAATTACATTTAATCTATAGACTGCTTTTTAAAGGTGATCTTTTTCCACTATGTTAATCCTACTGATCCATGAGCATGGTAGATCTTTCTATCTTTTGATACATCCTTCAAATTCTATATTCTTTGACTTGAAGTTTTTGTCATAAACATATTTCTCTTATGGTTAGAATAACACCAAAATATTTTATATTATTTGTGGCTATCATGAAGGGTGTTGTCTCCCTAACTTCTCTCTAAGACCTTTTTTATTTGTATAAAAGAAAATTGTTGATTTTATAATTTAATTTTGTATACAGTTATTTTGCTGAAGGTGGTTATCAGCTATAGGAGTTCATTGATATGATTTTTAGTGTCACTTACTTATACTATCATATCATCTTTGGTTAGTGATATTTTGACTTCTTCCTTTCAAATTTGTATCTCATTGATCTCATTAAGTTGTCTTATTACTATAACTAGAGCTCCAGTACTATATTGAAGATATATGGAGAAAGAGGACAGTTTTATTTTGTCCCTGATTTTAGTGGAATTAAATTAATTATCTGTCCATTTAAGTTGATGTTGGATATTGACTTTCTATATATTGCCTTTTATTATATTCAGGTATGCACCTATATCCCTGATCACTGCAAGACTTTTAGAATGAAAGGGTATTAGATTTTGTAAAAGACTTTTTAGCATCTAATGAAATGATCATATGTGTTTAATTTTTCTGTTTCTCTTATATTGTGTATTTCATTGAAGGATTTTATTGACCCACCCCTGAATACCAGGGATGAAACCTACTTGATGACGAGATGATGTTCTTGAAGTGTTCTGACATTGGGTTTGTGAGTATTTTATCAAGTATTCTTGCATCAATTTGGGAAGAGAAATTGACCTGACATTTTCTTTAAATTCTTCTGTCTTTGTGTGGTTTAGGTGTCATGTTGATGGTGCCCTGACAGAATTAGTTTGGTAGTGTTCCTTCTGTTGCAATTTTGTGGAATAGTTTTTGGTGTATTGGTATTAGGTCTTCTTTCAAAGTCTGGTAGAATTCTGCCCTAAAACTATTCTTTTTCTTTTTTTTTTTTATTTTATTTTTTTTTTTTTGCTTTGAGACTTTGAAAGACTGCTTGTCTTAGAAGTTTTAGGACTATTTGTTATATAGTTTACCTGATCTTGATAAGTCATATCTGTCTAGAAAAAGTCATCGTTTTTATTTATATTTTCCAATTTTGTACAGTTACAGTGATCATTGACTAGACATTTGTTCAGTTTCCATGAGTATGTAAGCTTTCTGGTGTTTCTGTTATTGTTGAAGTCCAACTTTAATGAATAGTGGTATGATGGGATACAAGGAGTTATTTGAATTTTCTTGTAGCTATTGGGGCTTGCTTTATAACCAAGTATATGTTCGATTTTTGAGAATGTTTAATAAGGTGCTGAGAAGAAGACATAATTGTTTTCATTTGGGTGAAATATTTACTAGATATATTTAGGTCCATTTGATTCATAACCTCTGTTGAGTGTATTATATCTCTGTTTAGTTTCTGTATCAATGATATGAGAGTGGGTGAAAGTGGGGTGTTGACATTTCCCATTTTTAATATGTGGGGTTTCATGTGTGATTTAAGCCTTGGGAATCTTCTTTTATGAAGGTGAGTGCCTTTGCATTTGGAGCATAGATGTTGGGAATTGATATGGCATCTCGGTGGATTTTTACTTTGGTGAGTATGAACTGTGCTTTCACATCTCTTTTGATTACTTTTGGTTAGAGTATTTTATTAGATATTAAAATTTCTATTCCAACTTATTTCTTGCATCTACTTACATGGAAAACTTTTTCCTGGACATTTACATTAGTGTAATATCTATCTTTGTTTTTGAGGTGTGTTTCTTATATATAGTAGAATGATGGATACTGTTTATATATCCACTCTGTTATCCTATGTCCTTTTTTATAATATAGAATAGAGATTATTTAGGGCATGTAAAGGGGAGTTGGGAAGGGAGTAGAGGAGACACAGAGAGAGGCAGAGATCAGCCATGAACATATGGACAGAGAACAGGAAAGGGAATGGGGAGAGAATGGACAAAGGAGGAAGAGAACAAAAGAGCAAGAAAACAAGACATCCTGTGTCTTTTTGTTTTGGAATTGTGACCATTGATGTTTGGAGATATTGATGACCAATGGTTTTTAGTTTTTGTTCTTTTGATTTTGATGGTGATACTGTGTGTGTGTGTGTGTGGGTGGGTGGGTGGGTGTGTGTGTTTGTAATTCTGTACTTTTTGCTTTGCTAATGTGGAATTATCTTTTTTTAAATGTATTCTATGGTGTAGTAACCATCGTGCAGCAGTTTTCCTTCTAATATCTTCTGTAAGGCATGATTAGTGGAAAGGTATGATTTAAATTTGTTTTTGTCATGGTGATTGAAAATATTGGTGTGTATAAGTCTGGGCTGGCATCTGTTATTTCTTAGAAATAGTAAGACATCTGGGAGGACCCTTTGGCTTTTAATGTCTCTTTTGAGAAGCCTGGTGTAATTCTAATACGTGTGCCTTCATATGCTACTTGGCCTTTATCCTTTGAGGGTTTTTTTTTAATTTTTTTTTTAATTTTCTAAGTTTTTTTCTTTACATTCCAAATCATTTCCCCTTTCCCGTTTCCTCCCTACCTGAAAGTTCCATAAGCCCCCTTCCCTTCCTCTTTTCCCCATTCAACCCCCTCTCGCTTCTCTGTCCTGGCATTCCCCTACATCCAGTCATACATTCTTTCCAGGACCGGGGGTCTCTCCTTCCATCTTCTTGGAAATCTATTGATATGCGAATTGAGGCTTTTAATATTCATTATTTGTACTGTACATTTAGTGGTTTTTTTTTTATATTTTATTTTTTTTTAATTTACATTCCAAATCATTTCCCCTTTCCCGTTTCCTCCCTCCCCGAAAGTCCCATAAGCCCCCTTCCCTACCTCTTTTCTCCACTCAACCCCTTCTCGTTTCTCTGTCCTGGCGTTCCCCTACATCCAGTCTTTCCAGGCCCAGGGTTCTCTCCTTCCATCTTCTTAGAAATCTATTGATATGCGAATTATGTCTAGGGTATTCAGAGATTCTGGGTCAATATCCCCTTATCAGTGACTGCATACCATGTGTGTTCTTTTGTGATTGGGTTACCTCACTAAGGATAATATTTTCAAGATCTGATCATTTGCCTAGGAATTTCGTGAATTCATTGTTTTTAATTGCAGAGTAGTATTCCATTGTGTAGATATACCACATCTTCTGAATCCATTCCTCCGTTGAGGGACATCTGGGTTCTTTCCAGCTTCTGGCTATTATAAATAAGGCTGCTATGAACATAGTGGAGCATGTGTCCTTATTGCATGCAGGTAAAGCCTCTGGGTATATGTCCAGGAGTGGTATAGCAGGATCCTCTAGGAGTGTCATGCCCAGTTTTCTGAGGAACCGCCAGACTGCTTTCCAGAGTGGTTGTACCAGCTTGCAATTCCACCAGCAGTGGAGGAGTGTTCCTCTTTCTCCACATCCTCGCCAACAACTGCTGTCTCCTGTGTTTTTGATCTTAGCCATCCTGACTGGTGTGAGATGGAATCTCAGGGTTGTTTTGATTTGCATTTCCCTAATGACTAAGGATGATGAACATCTCTTTAGGTGCTTCTCAGCCATTAGATATTCTTCAGGTGAGAACTCTTTGTGTAGCTTTGTACCCCATTTTTAATAGGGTTACTTGCCTCTCTGGAGTTTAACTTCTTGAGTTCTTTGTATATATTGGATATTAGCCCTCTGTCGATTGTAAGGTTTGTAAAGATCCTTTCCCAGTTAGTTGGTTGCCGCTTTGTCTTTTGGACAGTGTCTTTTGCCTTGCAAAAACTTTGTAATTTAATGAGGTCCCATTTGTCTATTCTTGATCTTAGAGCATAAGCTATTGGAGTTCTGTTTAGGAAATTCTCCCCTGTGCCCATATGTTCAAGGTTCTTCCCTAGTTTACCTTCTATTAGTTTCAGTGTGTCTGGTTTTATGTGGAGATCTTTGATCCACTTAGAATTGAGCTTAGTGCAAGGAGATAAGGATGGGTCAATTTGCATTCTTCTGCATGTTGACCTCCAGCTGAGCCAGCACCATTTGTTGAAAAGGCTATCATTTTTCCACTGGATGGTTTTAGCTCCTTTGTCAAAGATCAAGTGACCATAGGAGTGTGGATTCATTTCTGGGTCTTCAATTCTGTTTCATTGATCTACATGTCTGTTACTGTACCAATACCAAGCAGTTTTTAACACTATTGCTCTGTAGTACAGCTTGAGGTCCGGGATACTGATTCCCCCAGAGGTTCTTTTATTCTTGAGAATAGTTTTAGCTATTCTGGGTTTTCTGTTATTCCAGATGAATTTTTGAATTGCTCTTTCTAACTCTATGAAGAATTGAGTTGGGATTTTGATGGGGATTGCATTGAATCTGTGTATTACTTTTGGTAAGATGCTCATTTTTACTATATTAATCCTGCCAATCCATGAGCATGGCAGATTTTTCCATCTTCTGAGGTCTTCTTCAATTTCTTTTTTCAGAGACTTGAAATTCTTGTCATACAGATCTTTCACTTGTTTGGTTAGAGTCACACCAAGATACTTAATATGGTTTGTGGCTATCGTGAAGGGTATTATTTCTCTTACTTCTTTCTCAGCCTGCTTATCCTTTGAGTATAGGAAGGCTTCTGACTTGCTTGAGTTGATTTTATATCCGGCCACTTTGCTGAAGTCGTTTATCAGCTGTAGGAGTTCTCTGGTGGAGTTCTTTGGATCGCTTAAGTATACTACCATATCATCTGCAAATAGTGATAGTTTGACTTCTTCCTTTCCAATTTGTATCCCTTTGATCTCTTTTTGTTGTCTAATTGCTCTAGATAGAACTTCAAGTAATATATTGAAAAGATATGGATAGAGAGGGCAGCCTTGTCTAGTCCCTGATTTTAGTGGGATTGCTTCAAGTTTCTCTCCATTTAGATTGATGCTGGCTACCGGTTCGCTGTAAATTGCTATTACTCTGTTTATTTTTTTTTTGTTTATTTTTTTTAAATTTACTATGTTTAGATATAGGCCTTGAATTCCTGATCTTTCTAAGACCTTTAGCATGAAAGGATGCTGAATTTTGTCAAATGCTTTCTCAGCATCTAATGAGATGACCATGTGGTTTTTTTCTTTGAGATTGTTTATATAGTGGATTACATGGATGGGTTTCCTTATATTGAACCATCCCTGCATCCCTGGAATGAAGCCTACTTGATCGTAGTGAATGATCGTTTTGATGTGTTCTTGGATACGGTTGGCAAGAATTTTATTGAGTATTTTTGCATCGATATTCATAAGAGAGATTGGCCTGAGATTCTCTTTCTTTGTCGGATCTTTGTGTGCTTTTGGTCTTAGTATAATTGTGGCTTCATAGAACGAGTTGGGTAGTGTTCCTTCTGTTTCTATTTTGTGGAACAGTTTGAAGAGTATTGGTGTTAGGTCTTCTTTGAAGATCTGAGAGAATTCTGCACTAAAACCATCTGGACCTGTGCTTTTTTTGCTTGGAAGACTTCCAATGACTACTTCTATTTCTTCAGGGGTTATAGGACGGTTTAGATGGTCTATTTGATCCTGATTTAATTTTGGTATTTGGTATCTGTCAAGGAAATTGTCCATTTCCTCAAGATTTTCTAGTTGTGTTGAATACAGGTTTTTGTAGTAGGATCTGATGATTTTTTGAATTTCCTCAGTTTCTGTTGTTATCTCTCCCTTTTCGTTTCTGATTTTATTAAATTGGATACTATCTCTGTGCCTTCTGGTTAGTCTGGCTAAGGGCTTATCTATCTTGTTGATTTTCTCAAAGAACCAACTCCTCGTTTTGTTGATTCTTTGTATGGTTTTATTTGTTTCTACTTGATTGATTTCAGCCCTGAGTTTGATGATTTCCTGCCTTCTACTCCTCTTTGATGTATTTGCTTCTTTTTGTTCCAGGGCTTTCAGGTGTGCCATTAAGCTGTTAGTGTATACTGTCTACCATTTCTTTTTGGCGGCACTCAGGGCTATGAATTTTCCTCTTAGCACTGCTTTCATTGTGTCCCATAAATTAGGGTATGTTGTGCCTTCCTTTTCATTAACTTTCAAAAAGTCTTTGATTTCTTTCTTTATTTCCACCTTGATCAAGTTATCATTGAGTCGAGCATTGTTCAGCCTCCATGTGTACATGGGTTTTCTTTTGTTTTTGTTGCCATTGAAAACCACCCATATTCCATAGTGATCTATTAGGAGGCATGGGATTAGTTCTATCTTCTTATATCTGTTGTGGTCTGATTTGTGACCAATTATATGGTCAATTTTGGAGAAGGTACCATGAGGTTTTGAGAAGAAGGTGTATTCTTTAGCTCTAGGATGAAATGTTCTATATATATCTGTTAGTTCCATTTGGGCCAAGAATTCAATTAGATTCACTGTGTCCCTGTTTAGTTTCTGCTTTCCTGAACGATCCATTTCAGAGAGTGGGGTGTTGAAGTCACCCACTATTATTGTGTGCGGTGCGATACGTGCTTTGAGTTATAGTAAAGTTTCTTTTACGAATGAGGGTGCCCTTGCATTTGAAGCATATATATTCAGAATTGAGAGTTCTTGATGGTGGATTTTTCTCTTGATCAGTATGTAGTGTCCTACTCTGTCTTTTTTGATGACTTTAGGTGGAAAATCAATTTTATCTAATATTAGGATGGCTACTCCAGCTCGTTTCTTGGGGCCATTTGCTTGTAAACTTGTTTTACAGCCTTTTACTCTGAGGTAGTGTTTGTCTTTGACACTGAGTTGCGTTTCCTGCATGCAGCAAAATGCTGGGTCCTGTTTATGTATCCCGTCTGCTAGTCTATGTCTTTTAATTGGGGAATTGAGAACATTGATATTAAGAGTGATTAAGGCATAGTGATTATTGCCATCTGCCATTCTTGATGCTATCTTTATGTTTGAGTGGTTATCTACTTTTGGGTTTGGTTCACGCAGGTTATTATCTCATTTTTTCCAGGGTGTTGTTTCTCTCCCTGTATTGGAGGTTTCCACATATTATCCGTTGCAGGGCTGGATTTGTGGAAAGATATTGTGAAAATTTGGTTTTATCATGGAATATCTTGGTCTCTCCATCTATGGTGATTGAGAGTTTTGCTGAGTATAGTAGTCTAGGCTGGCATTTGTGCTCTCTTAGTGTCTGCATAAGATCTGCCCAGGATCTTCTGGCTTTCATAGTCTCTGGTGAGAAGTCTGATGTGATTCGGATAGGTCTTCCTTTGTATGTTACTTGGTCCTTTTATCTTACTGCTTTTAGTATTCTTTCTTTGTTTAGAACATTTGGTGTTTTGATTATTACGTGACGGGAGGTATTTCTGTTCTGGTCCAATCTGTTTTGAGCTCTGTAGGCTTCTTGTACATTCATCGGCATCTCTCTCTTTAGGTTAGGGAAGTTTTCCTCCATAATTTTGTTGAAGATGTTTACTGGCCCTTTAAGTTGCAAATCTTCACTCTCATCTATACCTATAATCCTTAGGTTTGGTCTTCTCATTGTGTCCTGGATTTCCTGGGTGTTTTGGGTTACACGTTTTTTGCATTTTCTTTGACTGTTGAGTCGATGCTTTCTATGGAATCTTCAGCACCTGAGATTCTTTCTTCCATCTCTTGTATTCTATTGTTGATGTTTGCATCTTTGATTCCTGATTTCTTCCCAAGGTTTTCTATCTCCAAAGTTGTCTCCCTTGTGATTTCTTAGTTGTTTCTACTTCCTTTTTTAGTTCCTGGATGGATTTGCTGAGATCCTTCACTTGTTTGTTTGTATTTTCCTGTATTTCTTTAAGGTGTTTTTGCATTACCTCTTTCAGGATTTCTGCCTTTTGACCCACGTTCTCCTGCATTTCTCTGAGCGATTTTTGTGTTTCCTCCTCATGGGAATCCATCTGTTGATCCATCGTCTCCTGCATTTCTTTAAGCAGTTCTCGTGTTTCCTGTGTAAGGGCATCTAACCGTTGATTCATTTCTTTAACCAATTTTTGTGTTGCCTCCTTATGGGCATCTGTCTGTTGACCCATATTCTTCTGCATTTCTTCATGCAATTTTTGTGATTCCTTTGTGAGTGCATCTACCCGTTGATTCATCTCGTTAAGCGATTTTTGTGTTGTCTCCTTGTGCGCCTCCATCTTTTGATCCATGTTCTCCTGCATTTCTCTAAGTGATTTTGTGTTTCCTTTGTAAGGGTTTCTAACCGTTGATTCATGGTCTCCTGTAATTCTTTATGAGATTTATTTGTGTCCTTCTTGTGATCCTCTAATAGCATCATGAGAAGTGATTTTAAATCCAGATCTTGTCTTTCGCGTGTGGTGGGGTATCCAGGACTTGCTGCTGTTGGAGAGTTGGGTTCGGATGGTCCCATATTACTTTGATTTCTGTTAGTAACATTCCTACGTTTGCCTTTTGCCATCTGGTTACCTCTGATGTTATTTGGTCCTGCTGTCACTGGCTGTTGGTTGGACCTCCTGTGAGCCTGCAAAGCTATTTCTGCCCCCCCCCCCCGTTTACCAGAATTCCCCTGGCACAGATTTCTGGGGCCTGCCCTGCTCCTGAGTGACTTTGGAGCCCTGATGTGCCTTGCCCCAAGTGATGTTATATTGTGGAGTCCTTGCACATCCAAAGGCTCCACCTAGTGGATTCCTGGAGCAGAGGTCGCCAAAGGGAGGCTGGTAGGCTCTTGCCCTGTGCAGTGGTGTGTGATCTCTTCTAGAGTGGGGTGGGGAGGGGGCTTCCCTCTGCCAGGCAGAAGTCCCACAGCAGAGCTAGCATGCTGGTTACTGCAGATCTGCCCAGCTCTTGGGAGCCATGTACACACAATCCGCCCGAGACCCAAGCAATATTATGCCTGTCTGTCTTAGAGCCTGGCAGTCCCAACTTCCAGGCCACTGGAGCAATAATGGTGGAGTGCACTCTGCACTCTCTCTGTGGCGCTGGTCACCCTGCAGAGGCGATGGCCTGCAGATCTGGCACCCAGACGACCACAGCACTGTCCTGTTCTTGGGCGCAGGCCGAAGCCCCAACAGGCCGTGTCCCAAGTGATGTTATATTGGGAAGAGCCTGGGTACCTGTCTCTTTAGTGCAGTCTACTGGAACAGAGATTGCGGAAGGGAAGCTGGTAGGCTCCCGCCCAGTGCGGGGTCCTTCTGCCAGGCAGAAGTCCCACAGCAGTGCTGTCACGCTGGTTACTGCAGATCTGCCCAGCACTTGGGAGCCGCATACACACAAGCCACCCGAGACCCAAGCGATATTATGCCTGTCTGTCTCAGAGCCTGAATTATCATGTAGCAAAGAGATATTCTTTTTGTCCACTCTATTTAGTGTTCTCTAAATTTCTTGTATAGTTATAGGATTCTTTTTTTGTTACAAAATTTTCCACATCCAATCAAGGGCAGTAGAAGGCCTGTGATTGGCCTGGAAAGGGAAGGCAGAGCTAGGAGATGGGGAGTCACAGAGGCCTCAGGAGAGAGGTCCCAGGTCAGAGAACCAGGATGGCTTCTGATGTTTTCCTGTGTGTTTTCATAAGGTTAGAAATATCGAGATAAAGCTTTATCACTTTTAATTGGCTCTGAAATTAACGTATTGGCATCTTGTAATTGTATTTATAATATACATAAATCTAATTGGCTAACTAGTCAAGCTTTATGAGTCATGCTTCTGCCAGGTAATTGGATGGTGAGCTGGCAGAGAGTGGGTGTGTGGGGGTCATTGCGTGGAAGGGAGAGAACTCGCTGGACCTTGCCAGAGATATGGCCAGGCTGGCAAGACTCCTGGGGAACTGGGGTCACGTGGAGTGGGACCCCACAGGACATGGTGTTGTACCATCGCTGGGCAGACGATCTGGTGGTTCAGCCTTTTTAATATGTCCTGCAATATTTTTTGGTTAGGAAATTTTCTACCATTTTGTTAAAGATATTTTTCTGACCCCTTTAAGTTGGAAGTCTTCTATTCCTATCTTTCTTAAGTTTGATATTTTCACAGTGTCCCAAATTTTCTAGATGATTTGTTTTAGAAAGTTTTGAGCATTTACTTTGACTCATATATCAATTTCTACTATAGTATCTTCTACACCAGAGATTGTCCCTTCCATCTCTTGTATTCTGTTGGTCATGTTTGTGTCTGCTTTTTGTGTTCTTTTTCCTAGGTGTTCCATGTCCAGGATTGCCTCAGACTGTGTTTTCTTTATTACTTCTATTTCTATTATCAGGTCTTTAACTGTTTCATTATATTTTCTTCTATTTCTTTAAGGGGTTAATTCATTTCCTTCTAACAGGCCTCTATTATCTTCATAAGATTAGATTCAAGATTATTTTCTAGCAGTTCAGGTACGTTAGTAGATGTAGGGCTTACTGTAGGATAGCTGGTTTCTGGTCATATTATGTTGCCTGGCTTCTGTTAATTGTGTTCTTACATTGACCTTTAGTCACTTGATCATCCCTAGTATTGGCTGGCATGGTAATGTCTGATTGGAGTAGGCCTTAGGGGATGCAGGTAGAATTAGTTGTCACTGATATAAGCAGGGCTCTGAGATTTCAGGTAAATTTGTTATTCCTGGTGGCAGCAGTCTTCCTGAGATGCAGACAGAAAAGGTGGACCCTGATGGCTTCAGGTTGATGCCAGAAGGTAGGGTCAGGCCTCCAGGGAAGCAGTATAGCTGGTGTTCCCTGGTTGTATCATGCAGAGGTAGGCCTCCATGGATTCTGGTAGAGTATGTCACAATTTTGGAGCTTACCTGAGTTCCCTCCCATCACAGAGCAGTAGCACTCAGAACATAACACACAGAACAATTCAAACCTTCTCAGCTGCAGAGAAACTGTAGCATATGTTAAGTAGGTTTTATCACATTGCAGTCCAATTAGAGTACTTTATGCTATTTGTTGTTTTATATTTTACCCATTTGTTCAGTTTTAGTTCCATACAAGGAGGAATATTACTTAGAAATTTTTGTCTGATATTGCTTTTACACTATTCATAATTTGTTCTATGGAAATGTTCGGTTGTAAATAAGAAAACACATTTGACTGGCTTTCTAAGTCCCTTATATTTTCAATAGTCAATAACACCTTATAGTTTTTGCATCTATAATCTAGATGTCTTTAATAAAAGTTTCTCTGGTTGTTTATTAGTAATCTTAAATATTTTTTATTATATGACTTTTAAAATATTACCTTTTAAGAGCAACAGCATTTTTAAATACATGAAACAAATATTTCAAATGACATGCACTAGACAGGTGAATGTCAAACTATTATCCCTTTTATTGGCAATAATTATTTGCATTACTTAAAAATTGTATTAAATTTTACTTGCTTAAATTGTTCTTTGCTTTTAAAAATAACTTTAAATTAAGATTTTTAAGTATTTAAATAATTTGAAAAGTCATTCTACAAGTTCAAGCAACTATTTAAAATTCTTTTAAGGTAGTACTATTTATTTTTATACTATATGTATGTGTGTGATCTTGAAATTTGATAATCTGTTGTTAAAGGAGTGATGTTACAAATCAAAAACCAAAAAAGTCTACTTTTCTTATAAAGATAAATTTTGTAGCTTTGGGATTAAAAGATTTTAGCAAAATCTAATGATTTATCATAACTAGTGTCAAATTCCAAAGGCAGATATTACATCTAAGTGTGCTTCTGTTTTTTTTTTTCTTTTTTTTTATCAGATATATTCTTTATTTACATTTCAAGTATTGTCCCCTGTCCTGGTTCCCTCCCCCTGAAAATCCCCTAACCCATAATCCCCCACACACACCTTTTCACCAATCCACCCACTCCTGCTTTCCTGTCCTGGTATTCCCCTACAGAAGTGCAGTCCTTCTCAGGACCAAGGGCCTCCCTTCCCCTTGAAGTCCAACAAGGCCATCCTCTGCTGCATATGCATCTGGAGACATGGGTTCCTCCATGTGAACTCTTTGGTTGATGGTTTAGTCCCTGAGAGCTCTGGGGAGAGTGGGTGACTCATATTGTTGTTCCTCCTATGACACTGAAAACACCTTCAGCTCCTAAGTTTCTTTGTCTAGCTCCTCCACTGGGACCCTGTGCTCAGTTCAATGGCTCAGTTCAAATGGCTCAGTTCAGTGTCCGCCTCTGTATTAATCATGCACTGGGAGACCTTCCCAGGTGACCGCTATATCAGGCTCCGGTCAGCAATTACTTATTGACATTCAGAATAGTGTCTGGATTTTCTAACAGTATATGAGATGTATCCCTAAGTGGGGCAATCTCTGGATGGTCCTTCCTTCAGTCATTGCTCAACAATTTGTCTCTGTATCTTCTCCTGTGGTATTTTGTTCCCTTTTCTAAGAAGGAACTGAGTGTTCATACTTTGTTCTTCCTTCTTCTTCAGCTTCATTTGATCTGTGAATTCTGTCTAGGGTATTCCAAGCTTCTGGAATACCACTGATATATTAGTGAGTGCATACCATGTCTGTTCTTTTGAGATTGGGTTACCACATGCAGGATGATATTTTCTAGTTCCATACAATTACCTAAGAATTTCACGAATTCATTGTGTTTAATAACTGAGGAGTAGTCCCTTGTGCAAATGTATCACATTTTCTGTATCCATTCCTCTGTTGAGGGACATCTGGGATCTTTCTAGCTTCTGGTTATAATAAACAAGGCTGCTATGAACATAGTGGAGCATGTGTCCTTATAACAAGCTGGAGAATGTTCTGGGTATATGTCCAGGATTGGTATAGCAGGGTTCTCCAGTCAGATTATGCCAATTTTCTGAGGAACTGCCAAACTGATTTCCAGAGTGGTTGTTCCAGCTTACAATCCCAGCAGCAGTGGAGGAGCATTCTTTTCTCCACATCCTCGCCAGCAACTGCTGTCTCCTGAGTTTTGGTTCTTAGCCATTCTGACTGGTGTGAGGTGAAATCACAGGTTGTTTTGATTTGCATTTTCCTGATGGCTAAGGATGTTGAACATTTCTTTAGGTGCTTCTCAGCCATTAGATATTCCTCAGTTGAAAATTCTTTATTTAACTCGGTACCCCATTTTTTTTCTTTTTTTTTTAATTTATTTTATTTTATTTTTTTTAATTTACATTCCAAATCACTTCCCCTTTCCCGTTTCCTCCCTCCCCGAAAGTCCCATAAGTCCCTTTCCCTCCCTCTTTTCTCCATTCAACCCCCTCTCGTTACTCTGTCCTGGCGTTCCCCTACATCCAGTCTTTCCAGGACCAGGGGTCTCTCCTTCCATCTTCTTAGAAATCTATTGATATGCGGATTGTGTCTAGGGTATTCCGAGATTCTGGGTCAATATCCCCTTATCAGTGACTGCATACCATGTGTGTTCTTTTGTGATTGGGTTACCTCACTAAGGATGATATTTTCAAGATCTGACCATTTGCCTAGGAATTTCGTGAATTCATTATTTTTAATTGCAGAGTAGTATTCCATTGTGTAGATATACCACATCTTCTGAATCCATTCCTCCGTTGAGGGACATCTGGGTTCTTTCCAGCTTCTGGCTATTATAAATAAGGCTGCTATGAACATAGTGGAGCATGTGCCCTTATTGCATGCAGGTAAAGTCTCTGGGTATATGCCCAGGAGTGGTATAGCCAGATCCTCCGGGAGTGTCATGCCCAGTTTTCTGAGGAACCGCCAGACTGCTTTCCAGAGTGGTTGTACCAGCCTGCAATTCCACCAGCAGTGGAGGAGTGTTCCTCTTTCTCCACATCCTCGCCAACAACTGCTGTCTCCTGTGTTTTTGATCTTAGCCATCCTGACTGGTGTGCGATGGATTCTCAGGGGTGTTTTGATTTGCATTTCCCTAATGACTAAGGATGATGAACATCTCTTTAGGTGCTTCTCAGCCATTAGATATTCTTCAGGTGAGAACTCTTTGTGTAGCTCTGTACCCCATTTTTTAATAGGGTTACTTGCCTCTCTGGAGTTTAACTTCTTGAGTTCTTTGTATATATTTGATATTAGCCCTCTGTCGGATGTAAGGTTGGTAAAGATCCTTTCCCATTTAGTTGCTTGCCGCTTTGTCTTTTTGACAGTGTCTTTTGCCTTGCAAAAACTTTGTAATTTAATGAGGTCCCATTTGTCTACTACAGCAATAGTGTTAAAAACTGCATGGTATTGGTACAGTAACAGACATGTAGATCAATGGAACAGAATTGAAAACTCAGAAATGAATCCACACTCCTATGGTCACTTGATCTTTGACAAAGGAGCTAAAACCATCCAGTGGAAAAAAGATAGCCTTTTCAACAAATGGTGCTGGCTCAGCTGGAGATCAACATGCAGAAGAATGCAAATTGATCCATCCTTATCTCCTTGCACTAAGCTCAATTCTAATTGGATCAAAGATCTCCACATAAAACCAGACACACTGAAACTAATAGAAGGGAAACTAGGGAAGAACCTTGAACATATGGGCACAGGGGAGAATTTCCTGAACAGAACTCCAATAGCTTATGCTCTAAGATCAAGAATAGACAAACGGTACCCCATTTTTAATAGGGTTATTTCGTTCTGTGGAGTCTAAATTCTTGAGTTCTTTGTATATATTTGATATGAGCCCTCTGCCAGATGAAGGGTTGGTAAAGATCTTTTCCCAATTTGTTGGTTGCCATTTTGTCCTGCAGTTTCCTTTGCCTTGCAGAAACTTTGTAATTTTATGAGGTCCCATTTGTCAATTCTTCATCTTAGAGCATAAGCAATTGATGTTCTATTCTGGAAATTTCTCCCTATGCCCATGAGGCTTTTCTCCACTTTCATTTCTATTTTTTTCACTGTGTCTGGTTTTATGTGGAGGTCCTTAATCCACTTGAACTTGAGCTTTGTACAAGGAGATAAGAATGGATTGATTTGCATTTTTCTTCATGCTAAACTCCAGTTGAAACAGCACCATTTGTTGAAAAGGCTTTCTTTTTTCCACTGGATGGTTTTAGCTCCTTTGTCAAAGATCAGGTAACCATAGGTGTGTGAGTTCATTTCTTGGTCTTCATTTCTATTCCATTGATCTACCTACTTGTCACTCTACAAATACCATGCAGTTTTTAAAACTATTGTCTAGTAGTACTGCTTGAGGTTCGGGATACTGATTCCCCCAGAAAATTTTTTACTGTTGAGGATAGTTATAGCTATCCTTGTTTTCTTGTTATTCCAGATGAATTTTAGGATTGCTCTTTCCAATTCTATGAAAAATTGAGTTGGAATTTTGATGGGGATTGCATTGAATCTTTAGATTGCTTTTACCAAGATAGTCATTGTTATTATATTAATCCTGCCAATCCCCAAGCATGGGAGATCTATCTATTTTCTGAGGTTTTCTTTGATTTCTTTCTTCAGGGACTTGAAGTTCTTGTCATACAGATATTTCACTTGTTTGGATAGAGTCACACCAAGACACTTCATATTGTTTGTGACTATTGGTGACGGGTGTTGCTTCCCTAATTTCTTTCTCATCCTGTTTATCCTTTGAGCATAAGAAGGCTACTGCTTTGTTTGAGTGAATTTTATATCCAGCCACTTTGCTGAAGTTGTTTATCAACTGTAGGAGTTCTCTGGTGGAGTTTTTGGTCGCTTAAGTATAATATCATATCAACTGCAAGTAGTGATAGTTTGACTTATTTCTTCCAATTTATACCCCTTTGACCTCCTTTTGTTGTCTAATTGCTCTGGCTAGGTCTTTGACTACTATATTAAATAAATGTGGAAAATGAGGGCAGCAATTTCTAGTCCCTGCTTTTAGTTGATTGCTTCAAGTTTCTCTCCGTTTAGTTTGATGTTGGTTACTGGTTTGCTGTATATAGCTTTTACTATGTTTAAGTATGAGCCTTGAATTCCTGATCTTTTCAAGATTTTTTACAAGAAAGGATGCTGAATTTTGTCAAATGCTTTTTCATCATCTAATGAAATGTCCACGTGTTTTTTTTCTTTTGTTTATGTAGTAGATTACATTGATGGATTTCCATATATTGAAACATCCTTGCATCCCTGGAATGAATCCTACTTGATCGTGGTGAATTATCATTTTGATGTGTCCTTGGATTCAGTTGGCAGAAATTTTATAGAGTATTTTTGCATCAATACTCATTAGGGAAATTTGTCTGAAGTTCTCTTTCTTTGTTGGATCTTTGTGTGGTTTGGTATCAGAGTAATTGTGGCTTCATAGAATGAGTTGGGTAGAGTTCCTTCTGTTTCTATTTTGTGGAATAGTTTGAAGAGTATTGGTGTTAGGTCTTCTTTGAAGGTCTGATAGAATCTGCACTATAACCATCTTTTCCTGGATTTTTGGTAGGTTTTTTTTTTTTTTTGGTTGGGGGGAATTTCAATGACCACTTCTAGTTCTTTAGGTGTTATGGGACTGTTTAGATGGTCTATCTGATCCTGATTTAACTTTGGTATTTCATAGCTATCTAGAGAGTTGTTCATTTCATTTAAATTTTCCAGTTGTGTTGAGTATAGGTTCTTGTAGTATGATCTGATGATTTTTTTTTAATTTCCTCAGTTTCTCTTGTTATTTCTCCCTTTTCATTTCTGATTTTGTTTATTTGAATACCGTCTCTGTGCCCTCAGATTAGTCTGGCTAAGGATTTATCTATCTTGTTGATTTTCTCAAAGAACGAGCTCCTGGTTTTGTTGATTCTTTGTATGGTTCTTTTTGTTTCTACTTGGTTGATTTCTGCTCTGAGTTTGATGATTTCCTGCAGTTTACTCCTCTTGGGTGTATTTATTTCTTTCTGTTCTACAGCTTTCAAGTGTGCTGTTAAACTGCTAGTATATGCTCTCTCCAGTTTCTTTTTGAAGGCACTAAGAGCTATGAATTTTCCTCTTAGCACTGTTTTCATTGTGTCTCATAAGTTTGGGTATGTTGTGCCTTCATTTTCATTAAATTCTAAAAAGTCTTTGATTTCTTTCCTTTTTCTTCTTTGACCAAGGTCTCATTGAGTAGCTTCCATGTATGTGAGGACGTTCTGTTGCTTTTGTTACTATAGAAGACCACCCTTAATCTGTAGTTATCCAATAGGAGGCATGGGGTTATTTCAGTCTTCTTATATCTGTTGAGGTCTGTTTTGTGACCAATTATACGGACAGTTATAAAAGGTACCATGAGGTGCTGAGAAAAAGGTGTATCTTTTGGTTTAAAATGAAATGTTCTATAGATATCTGTTAAATCCATTTGAACCATAACTTGTTAGTTTCACTGTGTCTCCGTTTAGTTTGTGTTTCCCTGATCTGTCCACTGATAAGAGTGGGCTTTTGAAGTCACCCACAATTATTGTGTGAGACTCAATTTGTGGTTTGAGCTTTAATAAAGTTTCTTTTATGAATGTGGGTTCCCTTGCATTTGGAGCATAGATGTTCATACTTGAGAGTTCTTCTTGGTAGATTTTTCCTTGCATGAGTATGAAGTGTCCATCCATGTCTTTTTTTGAAAGTCGACTTTAGATGACATTAGAATGGCTACTTCAGCTTGTTTCCTGTGGCAATTTCCTTCAAAAATTGTTTTCTAGCCTTTATCTCTGATGTAGTGATTGTCTTTGACACTGAGTTGTGTTTCCTGTATGCAGCAAAATGCTGGGTCCTGTTTACATATCCAGTCTATTAGTTTATATCTTTTTATTGGGGAATTGAGTCCACTGATGCTAAGATATTAAGGAACAGTGATTGTTGCTGCCTGTTATTTTTGATGTTATTTTTATGTTTGTGTGGTTTTCTTCTTTTGGATTTGTTGAAAGAAGATTTCTTTCTGCTTTTTCTAGGGTATAATTCCCCTCCTTCGGTTAGCGTTTTCCATCTCTTATTCTTTGTAGGGCTGGTTTTGTGGAATGATATTGTGGAAATTTGGTTTTATCTGGTTTCTTTTCAGTTTCTGGATTTTGTATATATGGCTGCTATGAACATTATGGAACATGTATCTTTATTAAATGCTGGGAAGTTTCTGGGTATATGCCCAGGAGTGGTATAACGGGGTCCTCCAGTAGCATCATGCCCAGTTTTCTGAGGAACCACCAAACTGATTTCAAGAGTGGTTGTACCAGCTTGTAATCCCACCAGCAGTGGAGCAGTGTTCCTCTTTCTCCACATCCTAGCCAGCACCGGCTGTCTCCTGAGATTTTGATAGTAGCCATTCTGACTGGTGTGAGGTGAAATATTAGTGTTGTTTTGATTTTCATTTTCCTAATGACTACGGGAAATGTGGTATATTTACAGTATGGAATACTACTCAGCTATTAAAAACATTGAATTCATGAAATTCTTAGGCAAATGGGTGGAACTGGAAAATATCATCCTAAAAGAAATTGAATGGTCACCTATAATCCTAATCTGGAGACTCTGAGATACGAGTTTCTGACCTGGATCTTGGCATGGAGATCTTGAAACATAGTGACTATGAATTCCAGAAGATTAATATAAGGAGATCTGAGTTCAAATTCATCTGGGATTAAAGGCATGGTGGCATACGCCTTTAGTCTGGGCCAAACCCTCCCCTGGAGACCTATATAAGGATATTGGAAGAAGGAAGATTCACTCTGGCTTTTTCCTGGCCTGCCTCGTGGGACTGACCAACTGCTAGATCCTTGGACTTCCATCCACAGCTGCCTCGTGAGACTGAGCAACTGCTAGATCCTTGGACTTCCATCCACAAGTACTGCTGACTATTGTTGGGGAGTTGGACTACAAGCTGTAAGTCACTGACAAATTCCCTAACTATATAGAGACTACCAATATGTTCTGTGCCTCTTGAGAACCCTGACTAATACATATGCACTCACCGATAAGTGGATATTAGCTCAGAAACTCGGAATATGCAAAACACAATTCACATATCAAATGATGACCAAGAAGAAGGAAGGAGAGGTCCCTGGTCCTGGAAAGGCTTGATGCAGCAGTATAGGTGAATACCAAGATAGGGAAGCGGGAGGGGGTTTATTTGGGAAGAAGCGGAGGGAAGGGGACTAATGGGACTTTCACAGAAGGGGGGAACCAGGAAAGGGAAAATTATTTGAAATGTAAATAAAGAATATATCTAATAAAAAAATTGGTTTTATCATGGCATATCTTGGTTTCTCGATCTATCATGATTGAGAGTTTTGCTGGTTATAGTAGTCTGGGCTGGCATTTGTGTTGTCTTAGGGTCTGTGGGACATTTGCCCAGGATCTTCTATCTTTCATGGTCTCTTGTGAGAAATGTCATATAATTCTGATAGGTCTGCCTTTATATGTTACTTGACGATTTTCCCTTACTGCTTTTAGTATTCTATCTTTGTTTAGTGACTTTAGTGTTTTGATTATTATGTGCTGGGAGGAATTTCTGTTCTGGTCCAGTCTGTTTGGAGTTCTGTAGGCTTCTTGTATGTTCATGGGCACCTCTTTATTTAGGTTAGTGAAGTTTTCTTCTATAATTTTGTTGAAGATATTTACTGTCCCATTAAACTGTAAATCTTTGCTCTCTTCTATATCTATATTCCTTTGTTTGGTCTTCTCATTGTGTCCTGGATTTTTCTGGATGTTTTGGGTTACAAGCTTTTTGCATTTTGCATTTTCTTTGACTGTTGAGTCAATGCTTTCTATGGTATCTTCAGCACCTGAGATTTTTTCTTCTATCTCTTGTATTCTGTTGTTGATGCTTGCATCTATGACTCCTGATTTCTTTTCATGGTTTTCTATCTCTAGAGTTGTCTTCCTTTGTAATTTCTTTGTTGTTTCTACTTCCATTTTTAGATCATGTATGGCTTTGTTCAATTCTTTCACTTGTTTGTGTTTTCCTGCAATTCTTTAAGGGATTTTTGTGTTTCCTCCTTAAAGAATTTACCTTTTGATCAATGTTCTCCTGTGTTTCTTTAAGGGTGTTTGTGCCATTTCCTCTGAGTAGAAGAGGATTGTGCCAAGCTGTGTTGTTTGGCCTCTCTGCACTTCTGGGTGTTCAGTTATCTCCCTGTGCCACCTGGATATGGCTCTCTGTGGCAGAGAATGGTACCAAGTTGGAGACAGAAACCAGAAGACTCCAGCGTGAGGGGTCCAGACGTGATCCTCTGAGCAGCCGGGGTGATTCTACTTGTGCTGTTAGGCCTTTCTGCACTCCTGGGTGGTCAGCTATATCCCTGTGCCACTGGATATGGAGCTCTGTGGCAGAGGATGGTCCCAAGCAGGTGACAGAAACTGGAAGGATCGTGCTTTTTCTATAATCTATTACTTCTTCATTTTCAGTTGTTTTTGCTTAATTAAATGTTTCCAGTTTAAACAGTAAATATTTCTGTTTTCAAATATTTATATAGTTAATTTTTATGATTTAATTTTTCTATTTTCATTATGATATCTTATACCTATAGTTTAAATCTAGATTCCTTATATTCCTCATTTTATATTCAAAATAAGTTATTTGTATGTAAACTACCACTAAGCCCTTGTTCTTTTAAAAAGTACTTTCTTATATGTCTGTCTTTTAAAAAAGAAACACCCCCCCACACACATACACACACATACATATGCAGATGTAATATTTAACATTTGTCAGTCATTTTTCCAGACTTACATGTGACAACGTTAAAATGTCACACAGGCATGTTGATTAGTAAAAAATATGATTCATTTTCAAGTAGATATGCAATAGTAGAAATAATCATTAGCATCAATATGACATAATTGCACTTCATTTTATTGATGAGACTAGATTGCTCTTTTCAATAACAAAATAATCTTTAAAGCTGTAGTAGATGTGGGATTCAAAGGTTTTATCAGTTAATTAAAGTCTGCAGATTTTTTTTATTTACACACTGAAGTAAGGGATATATTATAATTTGAACTAATGCATTAGATTTTTAAAATGTGATCACAATATTATACATAATTTTACATACTACTTCCAGTTACTCAGAGTTTTAATTTCATGGTCTAGTTTTTTGTTTGTTTGTTTGTTTTAATCACAGAATGGTCTTGAGGTGGTTTGAATGAGAAATATCCACTGTAGAATCAAGTCTTTGAACAGTTGGCTCCTTTTTGATGGGGAGTTTTAGGTGGTACATCCTTTTTGAAGGAAGTATGTCACTGGATTTGTGATTGTATAGCCTTACCCTACTCCTCATCATATTCTCTGCTATGTGCTTGCAAAAAGGATGAGACCTCTCTATATCTGGCCCATGCTTCCAATTCCTGCCAATCATTGCCATGTCTCTGCTACCCTATCACATAATCTTGGCCTTCTGGTACTGCTAGTCATAAGAAAATGACTCTTATTTAAGTTGCATGGTGTTTTATAAGAGCACAATAAATGTAAGTAATATGACTGGATCAAAGTCTGCATTAAAAATAATCACTAATTTCAATATTTTAAGTGATTAACTCCTATTAGTTCACATGAGATAGTATAACATATCAAGCTTCTTGGACATCTTTCTTGGGTTAATAATTTTTAGGTGAGATTTTTTTCACTTAGGCATCTTTTCTGCTTCCCTTCTTTGTTTCTAACTCTGTGAAGTCTTTTATAGAACCATTCAAAACACCTGTGAATCTTAACTTGAGAGAATCATTACAAACATAAACTCTTAGAGCAGAATTCTTCTAACACATTGCCCTACTTTGCTTATCATAGTTACTAATAGCTCATACTTACGAGCTATCCAAATTTGTCTCTGTTATATATTTCTGAGTATCAAATAACTATAAATACATATGAGGTGTAACCATATATAATAAAAAGACATCTCTAAATGTAGACCATGATTTGTATATTTATTTTAAAATATTAATGGATTTTTTTCTAGTCAATAAAAGTTGTATGATATTTAATTAACTGTCAATTTTTCCTGGGATTGCACATACTGTGTAAAACTTTTGGACTATCAAAAGATAATGCAAAATATCATTTTTCCTTATGAGTTATCCTGTAAAAATATACTTGCAAACTGATGCATTATTAAAATCTATTCCTTATGTCTAAGGATTTTATATTTAGTATTATTAATGTGTATTATATATGTATTTAACAAATATTTATGTTAAACAGAGACAAGAAAGAGAGTGTTTCACCTCCCAAACTCATTATTAAGACTCCAATGGACTACTTTTGACACTTAGATGACAAGTTCTACTTGGAATCTTTGTCCACCTGTTTTGGCAACTTCTTGTCCTGTTTGATTTCCTTATGTCTTTCTGTTTCTGCACTTAAATTTCTCAGATGCTTCTCTATGATAATAGAACACATATTCACATCCTTTCTTATGCATTTTATGATGTTTGTTACAATTATGGAAAAAAAATTGTTATGCTGGAACATATGTTAGAACAATGGTTTCTCATCAACTCCAGAATCCTAAAACCAATAACTACAATTAATAACTGTGGTTTGGAAAGTAGTTAGCCAAGCTTGTAGTTAGCATTTTACTCTTTATGGTTATATATATGTATGTGTATACATATATACATTTAATATTGTTAAATTATTGTCTTTTAATATTGTCCGTATGAGGTTAGTATTATTTTAAAAATCAAGCCTTTGACTTGTAATTTTTCTTAGAATATTTACACTATTTGTTGTTGTGACTTTAAAGGCATTTCTCAAATGAACTCCCTCTTCTTTATATAAGTCTTGCCTTGATTAAAATGTGTTTGTGTGTGTGTGTGTGTGTGTGTGTGTGTGTGTGTATGATTTTCTTGAACTGTCCTTCCTCATACTTCATTTACAAGGTCTATTAAACATGTGCCATGCTGAATTCCCTATTATTAACATGGATATTTTTGTATAATGAGCATCTACAACTAAAATTCCAGAACTGTACCATGTTTGGTAAGATAGATTCTCAATTCTAGATACAACATCTAGTACAGGGAGTCATTCTGCATCAGGAAATTAATATTTCACTTTGAGTAATGAGAATGTATGTTCCTAATAAAGTCATTTTGTATAAATGTTGTGAAGGAAAAATTTGAGGTCAACTCATTATGTTTGATAATGACAAATCTCTAATAAATTTACACATACCTCTGCTATACACTAAATATATGAACTGTGGTTTTACTTATGTTTATGAACAGGTTTCCCAATTTGCATATTATCACTATGAAATGCTTGCTTCAGTTGTTTCTTACACAAATCCATTCACCAGCTACAATAATAATAAAATACATTCATGTCAGAGATGCAAAGTTATTGGTTAAATATTTAGTGCATAATAGATTTTTCTACCTGCTGAGCCTTGCAAATATGCTGATAGTTTGCAACGTGGGGGGACAGCTCTGCAGATCTTTGCACAGGGAGCCAGATGGCCTTTCACCATGACCTTTGCCCAATGCTATTAGCATCCACAGGAGCTGAGAAGCTCTGGCTCATTATCCACAACCAGATGTTTTCTTCTTCTCTATCACTGCTGCTAAGTGGCAGCTAATGTTTGGCACAATGGGTATTTGCTTGAACCTATGATCCATGAAATTCTGTCTCTTAAAATACAAACACCACCCACTGACACAAACATTTCTTTATGCATTTGTAACTGATCCATTCTTTCTT
Source organism: Tokudaia tokunoshimensis (assembly GCA_036184795.1). Taxonomy (NCBI): domain Eukaryota; kingdom Metazoa; phylum Chordata; class Mammalia; order Rodentia; family Muridae; genus Tokudaia; species Tokudaia tokunoshimensis. The sequence goes on along the minus strand of BTHU01000003.1, from coordinate 115,588,723 downwards.
TTAGGAAATCAATCTAGACACACAGAGACACTCAATTTAATATTTACAGTCTTTCACATTTCACAGCAAATAATAAGAGAATTAAAAGAATTTATAAAATTAGACATATGAATAAAACTTATTTCAGAATTTTTATTGTTGTTGTTATGTATGTTAATCAGTATATGAACTCTGTAAAGCCAAAACAAACTTCAATTTACATGCTTCAGTTTGCAGAGAAGCTCACAGTAAAATAAGAATGAGTAAGTACCAGATATAAAGAGATGGCTGGAGAGATGGTTCAGTGGTTAAGAATACTGACTTCTCTTCCAGAGGTCCTGAGTTCGAGTCCCAGCAAACACATGGTGGCTCACAACCATCTGTAAAGGGATCTGATGTCTTCTTCTGTTGTGTCTGAAGATAGCTACAGTGTACTCATATAGAAGTATGATAAATAAATACATTTAAAAAAAAGAAATCTCTGTGTCATGATGGTTTTAATTGTTTTCTTTAGCTGTAGTTCATTCAAGCCCTCCTTGGTCAGTCTGCATTGATTGGAATAAACTAAATAACCAAAAGCAAAGACTAAAGCTATAGAATATATTCTGATCAATATAAGCCATGGGTCTGGTTATACATTCATCTTGCTTTATAATTATACAAGTGATGGATAAACTCTGGTATAGATTATAAATTTTCAGAAATGTATTTTTTAATTTTGAACTCCTTTAGTTATTTATTAATCTATATTGCAAATATTAGTATGAAGAGGAGTTAGTGTAATATATATGTATATATTTTTCTTCAATATCTAATAATACACACATACATATATGTATAAACATATATTCCTTTCTGTTAACTTTCTCTGTGTAGCTATGTGAAGTCATCACTCCTGATGGGGTGAGAATACTTGGTGATAAAGATTTTATATACATATACATATATATCTATATATGAATATAGATATAAATCCCATAAAAGTGATCATTTTTATATACACATTTATTGTGTGTGATCACATGTGCATGAGAGTCAGATGATAATATGTAACAATCACTTCTTTCCTACCATATGGTTATCAATGATCTTCCTCAGATTGTGAGTTTGTTATATTTGTGTTCTGAGCATTGAGACATTTTGTTAGAATCACACACATACACACACACACACACACACAAACGTGTGTGTGTGTGTACATGTTTACATAATGTTAAATTGTTTATTGGAATGTAGACTACTGATCCATTACAATTCATTTATTGGTACAATGAAGCATTTATTTTAGATCAGAATTGGACCAAATATATTGTAGAGTGGTATTTTGTTGCACTTTAAGCAGAACAACCACTACTGTCCTAATCAGAGGGCCTAGAGTTCCACAAAAGACCCCTAACAAATGGGAAACAGTTTTCCTCATAGAAGGAGGTAGTTGGTATGGTAAGCCCTACTCTGAGATTTTAGCTACTCTTTTCTACATGGTCCTCCCAACTTAATTGACTTTTACTGAAGTTGCATGTGAGATACAGAAAGCTAACTGTCTATGTAGCTGTGGGAAAGTAATCAGTCATGGTGGGATGAGAATACTTTGTAGTACAGCTGTTTTATGAGCCCTATTCATGGAAGTTGCCCATCACACATGCTTCCAGAAGTAACCTTGATAAATTCTTTGGCTCATTATGCTAGAATAGACTTAAAATTTTATTTTGGTCTGTGGGAGGTGACCCATCTGGGTGGAATAGAGTAATAGAGGTTTGGTAGAGCTTACAATGAAACATTTACACAACCTGTATATTAAGGAAGCATTAGGGAAACAAACAAACCCTGAAATCCTTGAATAAAAAGGAGAAAGCAAATTCTTCTTGTTTATTTATGTTAAATCAACCTGTAATCATATATAATAACAGTTATAATCTTGATGCAACTTGATATATTAAAAATAGACAAACCCAGAAACAAGGCTACCATTATTCTTGTAAAAATGTAACAAGAGTAATACTTTCTCTTAGAAGTTGTAGCTTCAAACTTATCCCAAAGGCATTCAAACTTATGATTGAGACTAGATTTTTAATTCTGTCTTCTGAGTTGCACACTTATAAAATTATGACTATGTACAAGCAAACTGACTCTCACAATTTTCCCATGATTGAGTCTTCCCTGATCTCCCATTCTTTATACTAAATATTACAGTATTGTAGAATACTTCTAAATCCTGAGCTAGATGGCAGATTGATTTTGTATGTCACTGAACACACACAAAAAAAGAGAGAATCAATGTGACAAGAGGAATCAGAGAGTGAACAAATGCATGGCCAAAGAACATCTTCCTAGTATATTTGCTGATGTACTCAGTGAGTAAAAGCCAAGAGGTATTAGTTTTCAATAAATCTCTAAGTCAAATTAGTCTTCAGGCTACTTGAAAACTCATCCTGTGCGGCATCTTTGTTTTTAGCAGAGTAAATAAATTGCAAGACACAAAAATAAACAATTTATTAATGATTGTCAAGAAATAAAGAACAAAGAAAATCATAACTCTTATATAAGGAAATTGGCAGAGATGCAAATATAGTTAATATTTCTAAGAACAGAGAAATGGGTGTGACCGTCGGATGCCTTTAGGCTAATTTGTTTGTAACTCTAAATAATTTTCTCACTTTAATGTTTTCTAAACCAGTCTTCCCCAGAACATGAAGAGAAAAAAGAAATAATATTGTTAAGATTTTAATAACTATGTGTTGTCTTTATATTGGTAGAATTTTAAGTGTCCTTGAAATAAGGGTGAGATTAACAGACCACACTAGCTCTTAGTAAGAAAGCTTGAGTTCGGTGTCCATTCATAAAATTGCACAAAAGATCTATGTATTTCATCTTTGAGCACTCAACAGATTTCTCATAAGCCTGAGTAAGTCAATTCATAGTTTGAAAACAAACACTGTATTAGAGTGCAGTATGTGTGTGTTCTTCATCAATCTTCAAGTCTTTGTGAATCATTGGCTATAATTTCAAGTCAAAGAGCCAGTTAGAGTAGATCCATTTCACGGCATAGATCTGGAATGCAGGGCAAGTGGATATGATCCTTTAGTGTGTAGGCTGTGAGCAAGTCTGCAACTGCATACCAACAACTTTACACATATATTAAATAAACATCTCAAACATATATTCAAAATCAAAACTAAACCAAAGCTGTATAATTCTTGTTAAAATATAGAAGATAAAAAATCATCATATCAGACACCCTCTTAAACCTAGCATATTTAATTTCATTAAAGTTGAAACATTGGGGAAGAAGGAGGTCAACACAGAATGTGAGTGATGGAGAAGGATAAAATAATACTATGGGTGTTTAGTAAGCTTTAAGAAATTATTTTTTTACCTAAAATTGCATATAGTACATAAAAGCCTGTGTATATACATATATAGTGTCATTGTTATCCCACTTGGAGAGCAATGTTTCTCTCTGTAAAAGATACCCAGATTGTCCAATTAACTACATACAAAGCATAAAAATCTACCTTTGAGATGCTTAAAGAGTTGCAAGGGCCTCCCCAAACAATCTAAAACTATTGCTTTTTTTTCCTTGGCTGCCCTTCAGAGTTTGAAGATAAGATCCTACTAATGAATACATGTGCTTCAGGCATAAGACTTGAAAGAGTCAAGTTAGATCTGACCTGAAAGCCTCTTGGTGAAGGACTGCCTTTTATACAGCAATTTATAATACTGGAATGTGCTATGCAAGCTGCCAAGGGAAGGAAGCAGCCAATAGCCCCACCAAGCTATGGTGCATATGAATCATGGTGACCAGATGGAAAGAAACAGTAGTAGCATTTCCACTTTAGTTCTCTAATTGGACTTAAGTTTCACTGAACATGAGAGACATAAGCATGTTACTGGGAATCGAGCAAATAAGCAGATGTATTTGTTCACAGATATTAAAGAAGATCATACTACCACACATTTACTAAAGCAACTTAATTCCTAATTGCATATTAAATATTTATGCTTAGTGCCTGCAGATAAATGTAGCTCTCACCTTCAACAAAGAAGCTTTCTTTTGCAAATTATGTAGACCATTATAAAAACCTACAACTAGTCAAAATGCATAGAATAAGAGGGTTGATCAATTCCAATGGATACAACTACAACACATCTTTTGCCTAAGTGCTGGGAAAAAATAATGGAAGTGAAGGATAAAAGATTCTAACCTAAAGATAATCATGAATTCAGCAGTGAGATTTTATCTCCTAGAAATGATAGTAATTCTTTAATGAAACCTCAAAATATGATTGTCAGATATACACCTTAAAAAGTACAATATACTCCCATCCGCGACCTCTGTTCTGGTAGACTGCACTGAAGAGACAGGTACCCAGGCTCTCCCCAAATATAACATCCCTTGGGACACGGCCTGTTGGGGCTTCTGCCTGCGCCCAAGAACTGGACAGTGCGGTGGTCGTCTAGGTGCCAGATCTGCAGGCCATCACCTCTGCAGGGTGACCAGTGCCACAAAGAGAGTGCAGAGTGCACTCCGCCATCTTTGCTCCAGTGGCCAGGAAGTTGGGACTGCCAGGCTCTAAGACAGACAGGCATAATATCGCTTGGGTCTCAGCGGCTTGTGTGTATGCGGCTCCCAAGTGCTGGGCAGATCTGCAGTAACCAGCGCAACAGCTCTGCTGTGGGATTTCAGCCTGGCAGAGGGACACCGCACTGGGCGGGAGCCTACCAGCTTCCCTTCCGCGACCTCTGCTCCGGTAGACTGCACTGAAGAGACAGGTACCCAGGCTCTCCCCAATATAACATCACTTGGGACACGGCCTGTTGGGGCTTCCGCCTGCGCCCAAAAACGGGACAGCGCTGTGGTCGTCTGGGTGCCAGATCTGCAGGCCATCGCCTCTGCAGGGTGAGCAGCTCCACGGAGAGAGTGCAGAGTGCACTCCACCATCTTTGCTTCAGTGGCCAAGAAGTTGGGACTGCCAGGCTCTAAGACAGACAGGCATAATATTGCTTGGGTCTCGGGCAGATAGTGTGTACATGGCTCCCAAGAGCTGGGCAGATCTGCAGTAACCAGCTTGCTAGCTCTGCTGTGGGACTTCTGCCTGACAGAGTGACGCCCCCTCCCCCCAACCTAGGAGATATCAAACAACCCTGCACATGGCAGGAGCCTACCAACCTCCCTTTGGCGACTTCTGCTCCAGGAATCCACTAAGCTGAGCCTTTGGATGTGCAAGGACTCCCCAATATAAGATCACTTGGGGCATTTCCCTAATGACTAAGGATGATGAACATCTCTTTAGGTGCTTCTCAGCCATTAGATATTCTTCAGGTGAGAACACTTTGTGTAGCTCTGTACCCGATTTTTTAATAGGGTTACTTGCCTCTCTGGAGTTTAACTTCTTGAGTTCTTTGTATACATTGGATATTAGCCCTTTGTCGGATGTAAGGTTGGTAAAGATCATTTCCCAGTTAGTTGGTTGCCGCTTTGTCTTTTTGACAGTGTCTTTTGCCTTGCAAAAACTTTGTAATTTAATGAGGTCCCATTTGTGTATTCTTGATCTTAGAGCATAAGCTATTGGAGTTCTGTTCAGGAAATTCTCCCCTGTGCCCATATGTTCAAGGTTCTTCCCTAGTTTCCCTTCTATTAGTTTCACAACCTTAGTCATTAGGGAAATGCAAATCAAAACAACCCTGAGATTCCATCTCACACCAGTCAGGATGGCTAAGATCAAAAACACAGGAGACAGCAGTTGTTGGCGAGGATGTGGAGAAAGAGGAACACTCCTCCACTGCTGGTGGAATTGCAGGCTGGTACAACCACTCTGGAAAGCAGTCTGGCGGTTCCTCAGAAAACTGGGCATGACACTCCCAGAGGATCTGGCTATACCACTCCTGGGCATATACCCAGAGACTTTACCTGCATGCAATAAGGACACATGCTCCACTATGTTCATAGCAGCCTTATTTATAATAGCCAGAAGTTGGAAAGAACCCAGATGTCCCTCAACGGAGGAATGGATTCAGAAGATGTGGTATATCTACACAATGGAATACTACTCTGCAATTAAAAACAATGAATTCACGAAATTCCTAGGCAAATGGTCAGAGCTTGAAAATATCATCCTTAGTGAGGTAACCCAATCACAAAAGAACACACATGGTATGCAGTCACTGATAAGGGGATATTGACCCAGAATCTCGGAATACCCTAGACACAATCCGCATATCAATAGATTTCTAAAAAGATGGAAGGAGAGACCCCTGGTCCTGGAAAGACTGGATGTAGGGAAATGCCAGGACAGAGTAACAAGAGGGGGTTGAATGGAGAAAAGAGGGAGGGAAGGAGGCTTATGGGACTTTCGGGGAGGGATGAAACGGGAAAGGGGAAGTGATTTGGAATGTAAATTAAAAAAATAAAATAAATAATAAAAAAAAAAAGATCACTTGGGGCAAGGCACATCAGGGCTCCAAAGTCACTCAGGAGCAGGGCAGGCCCCAGAAATCTGTACCAGGGGAATTCTGGTAAACCGGGGGGGGGGGCAGAAATAGTTTGTAGGCTCACAGGAGGTCCAACCAACAGCCAGTGACAGCAGGACCAACTAACACCAGAGGTAACCAGATGGCAAAAGGCAAACGTAGGAACGTTACTAACAGAAATCAAAGTAATATGGCACCATCCGAACCCAACTCTCCAACAGCAGCAAGTCCTAGATACCCCACCACACCCAAAAGACAAGATATGGATTTAAAATCACTTCTCATGATGCTATTAGAGGATCACAAGAAGGATACAAATAAATCTAATAAAGAATTACAGGAGACCATGAATCAACGGTTAGAAGCCCTTACAAAGGAAACACAAAAATCGCTTCGAGAAATGCAGGAGAACATGGATCAAAAGATGGAGGCGCACATGGAGACAACACAAAAATCGCTTAACGAGATGAATCAACGGGTAGATGCACTCACAAAGGAATCACAAAAATTGCATGAAGAAATGCAGAAGAATATGAGTCAACAGACGGATGCCCATAAGGAGGCAACACAAAAATTGCTTAAAGAAATGAATCAACAGTTAGATGTCCTTACAAAGGAAACACGAGAACTGCTTAAAGAAATGCAGGAGACGATGGATCAACAGATGGATTCCCATGAGGAGGAAACACAAAAATCACTCAGAGAAATGCAGGAGAACGTGGGTCAACAGGCAGAAATCCTGAAAGAGGTAATGCAAAAATACCTTAAAGAAATACTGGAAAATACAAACAAACAAGTGAAGGATCTCAGCAAATACATCCAAGATCTAAAAAAGGAAGTAGAAACAACTAAGAAATCACAAAGAGAGACAACTTTGGAGATAGAAAACCTTGGGAAGAAATCAGGAGTCATAGATGCAAACATCAACAATAGAATACAAGAGATGGGAGAATCTCAGGTGCTGAAGATTCCATAGAAAGCATCTACTCAACAGTCAAAGAAAATGCAAAATGCAAAAAACGTGTCACCCAAAACATCCAGGAAATCCAGGACACAATGAGAAGGCCAAACCTAAGGATTATAGGTATAGATGAGAGGGAAGATTTGCAACCTAAAGGGCCAGTAAACATCTTCAACAAAATTATGGAGGAAAACTTCCCTAACCTAAAGAGAGAGCTGCCGATGAAGGTACAAGAAGCCTACAGAACTCCAAACAGACTGGACCAGAACAGAAATACCTCCCGTCACTTAATAATCAAAACACCAAATGTTCTAAACAAGGAAAGAATACTAAAAGCAGTAAGAGAAAAGGGCCAAGTAATATACAAGGGAAGACCTATCCGAATCACATCAGACTTCTCACCAGAAGCTATGAAAGCCAGAAGATCCTGGGCAGATCTCATGCAGACACTAAGAGAGAACAAATGCCAGTCTAGACTACTATACCCAGCAAAACTCTCAATCATCATAGATGGAGAGACCAAGATATTCCATGTTAAAACCAAATTTTCACAATATCTTTCCACAAATCCAGCCCTGCAACGGATAATAGGTGGAAACCTCCAATACAGGGAGAGAAACAACACCCTGGAAAAAATGAGATAATAACCTTCTTGAATCAAACCCAAAAGTAGATAACCACTCAAACATAAAGATAACATCAAGAATGGCAGATGGCAATAATCACTATGCCTTAAGCTCTCTTAATATCAATGGTCACAATTCCCCAATTAAAGACATAGACTAGCAGACTGGATACGTAAACAGGACCCAGCATTTTGCTGCATGCAGGAAATGCACCTCAGCGTCAAAGACAAACACTACTTCAGAGTAAAAGGCTGGAAAAAAATTTTACAAGTAAATGGCCCCAAGAAACGAGGTGGAGTAGCCATCCTAATATCAGATATAATTGATTTTCAACCTAAAGTTATCAAAAAAGACACAGAAGGACACTACATAGAGATCAAGGGAAAAATCCACCATCAAGAATTCTCAATTCTGAATATCTATGCTCCAAATGCATGGGCACCCTCATTCGTAAAAGAAACTTTACTAAAGCTCAAAGCACACATCGCACCGCACACAATAATAGTGGATGACTTCAACACCCCACTCTCTGAAATGGATCGATCAGGAAAGCAGAAAATAAACAGGGACACAGTGAATCTAATTGAAGACTTGGACCAAATGGAACTAACAGATATATATACAACAATTCATCCTAGAGCTAAAGAATACACCTTCTTCTCAGCACCTCATGGTACCTTCTCCAAAATTGACCATATAATTGGTCACAAATCAGACCTCAACAGATATAAGAAGATAGAACTAATCCCATGCTTCTTATCAGATCACTATGGAACAAGGGTGGTCTTCAATGGCAACAAAAACAAAAGAAAACACACGTACACATAGATGCTGAACAATGCTCTACTCAATGATAACTTGGTCAAGGTGGAAATAAAGAAAGAAATAAAAGTCTTTTTGAAAGTTAATGAAAATGAAGGCACAACATACCCTAATTTATGGAACACAAGGAAAGCAGTGCTAAGAAGAAAATTCATAGCCCTGAGGGCCGCCAAAAAGAAATGGGAGACAGCATACACTAACAGCTTAATGTCACACCTGAAAGTCCTGGAAAAAAAAGAAGCAAATACACCAAAGAGGAGTAGAAGACAGGAAATCATCAAACTCAGGGCTGAAATCAATCAAGTAGAAACAAATAAAACCATACAAAGAATCAACAAAACGAGGAGTTGGTTTTTGAGAAAATCAACAAGATTGATAAGCCCTTAGCCAGACTAACCAGAGGGCACAGAGATAGTCTCCAAATTAATAAAATCAGAAACAAAAAGGGACGGGCGGTGGTGGCGCATGCCTTTAATCGCAGCACTTGGGAGGCAGAGGCAGGAGGATTTCTGAGTTCGAGGCCAGCCTGGTCTACAAAGTGAGTTCCAGGACAGCCAGGGCTACACAGAGAAACCCTGTCTCGAAAAAAAAAAAAAAAAAGAAATAGTAAAAGAGAAACGAAAAGGGAGAGATAACAACAGAAACTGAGGAAATTAAAAAAATCATCAGATCCTACTACAAAAACCTGTATTCAACACAACTAGAAAATCTTGAGGAAATGGACAATTTCCTTGACAGATACCAAATACCAAAATTAAATCAGGATCAAATAGACCATCTAAACCATCCTATAACCCCTGAAGAAATAGAAGTTGCCATTGGAAGTCTTCCAACCAAAAAAAGCACAGGTCCAGATGGTTTTAGTGCAGAATTCTATCAGACCTTCAAAGAAGACCTAACACCAATACTCTTCAAACTGTTCCACAAAATAGAAACAGAAGGAACACTACCCAACTCGTTCTATGAAGCCACAATTACACTAAGACCAAAAGCACACAAAGATCCGACAAAGAAAGAGAATCTCAGGCCAATCTCTCTTATGAATATCGATGCAAAAATACTCAATAAAATTCTTCCCAACCCAATCCAAGAACACATCAACATCATCATACACTACGATCAAGTAGGCTTCATCCCAGGGATGCAGAGATGGTTCAATATAAGGAAATCCATCAATGTAATCCACTATATAAACAATCTCAAAGAAAAAAACCACATGGTCATCTCATTAGATGCTGAGAAAGCATTTGACAAAATTCATTATCCTTTCATGCTAAAGGTCTTGGAAAGATCAGGAATTCAAGGCCCATATCTAAACATAGTAAAAGCAATTTACAGCAAACCAGTAGCCAGCATCAATCTAAACGGAGAGAAACTTGAAGCAATCCCACTAAAATCAGGGACTAGACAAGGCTGCCCTCTCTCTCCATATCTTTTCAATATAGTACTTGAAGTTCTAGCTAGAGCAATTAGACAAGAAAAAGAGGTCAAAGGGATACAAATTGGAAAGGAAGAAGTCAAACTATCACTATTTGCAGACGATATGATAGTATACATAAGCGACCCAAAGAACTCCACCAGAGAACTCCTACAGCTGATAAACGACTTCAGCAAAGTGGCCGGATATAAAATCAACTCAAGCAAGTCAGAAGCCTTCCTATACTCAAAGGATAAGCAGGCTGAGAAAGAAGTAAGAGAAATAATACCCTTTACGATAGCCACAAACCATATTAAGTATCTTGGCGTGACGCTAACCAAACAAGTGAAAGATCTGTATGACAAGAACTTCAAGTCTCTGAAGAAAGAAATTGAAGAAGACCTCGGAAGATGGAAAAATCTGCCATGCTCATGGATTGGCAGGATTAATATAGTAAAAATGAGCATCTTACCAAAAGTAATACACAGATTCAATGCAATCCCCATCAAAATCCCAACTCAATTCTTCATAGAGTTAGAAAGAGCAATTCAAAAATTCATCTGGAATAACAGAAAACCCAGAATAGTTAAAACTATTCTCAAGAGTAAAAGAACCTCTGGGGGAATCAGTATCCCGGACCTCAAGCTGTACTACAGAGCAATAGTGTTAAAAACTGCATGGTATTGGTACAGTAACAGATATGTAGATCAATGGAACAGAATTGAAGACCCAGAAATGAATCCACACTCCTATGGTCACTTGATCTTTGACAAAGGAGCTAAAACCATCCAGTGGAAAAAAGATAGCCTTTTCAACAAATGGTGCTGGCTCAGCTGGAGGTCAACATGCAGAAGAATGCAAATTGACCCATCCTTATCTCCTTGCACTAAGCTCAATTCTAAGTGGATCAAAGATCTCCACATAAAACCAGACACACTGAAACTAATAGAAGGGAAACTAGGGAAGAACCTTGAACATATGGGCACAGGGGAGAATTTCCTGAACAGAACTCCAATAGCTTATACTCTAAGATCAAGAATAGACAAATGGGACCTCATTAAATTACAAAGTTTTTGCAAGGCAAAAGACACCGTCAAAAAGACAAAGCGGCAACCAACTAACTGGGAAATGATCTTTACCAACCTTACATCCGACAGAGGGCTAATATCCAAGATATACAAAGAACTCAAGAAGTTAAACTCCAGAGAGGCAAGTAACCCTATTAAAAAATGGGGTACAGAGCTCCACAAAGAGTTCTCACCTGAAGAATATCTAATGGCTGAGAAGCACCTAAAGAGATGTTCATCATCCTTAGTCATTAGGGAAATGCAAATCAAAACAACCCTGAGATTCCATCTCACACCAGTCAGGATGGCTAAGATCAAAAACACAGGAGACAGCAGTTGTTGGCGAGGATGTGGAGAAATAGGAACACTCCTCCACTGCTGGTGGAATTGCAGGCTGGTACAACCACTCTGGAAAGCAGTCTGGCGGCTCCTCAGAAAACTGGGCATGACACTTCCGGAGGATCCGGCTATACCACTCCTGGGCATATACCCAGAGACTTTACCTGCATGCAATAAGGACACATGCTCCACTATATTCATAGCAGCCTTATTTATAATAGCCAGAAGCTGGAAAGAACCCAGATGTCCCTCAACGGAGGAATGGATTCAGAAGATGTGGTATATTTACACAATGGAATACTACTCTGCAATTAAAAACAATGAATTCACGAAATTCCTAGGCAAATGGTCAGAACTTGAAAATATCATCCTTAGTGAGGTAACCCAATCACAAAAGATCACACATGGTATGAAGTCACTGATAAGGGGATATTGACCCAGAATCTCAGAATACCCTAGACACAATCAGCATATCAATAGATTTCTAAAAAGATGGAAGGAGAGACCCCTGGTCCTGGAAAGACTGGATGTAGGGGAACGCCAGGACAGAGTAATGAGAGGGGGTTGAACGGAGAAAAGAGGGAGGGAAGGGGGCTTATGGGACTTTCGGGGAGGGAGGAAACGGGAAAGGGGAAGTGATTTGGAAAGTAAATTAAAAAAATAAAATAAAATTAAATTAAAAAAAAAAAGACACAGAAGGACACTACATAGAGATCAAGGGAAAAATCCACCATCAAGAATTCTCAATTCTGAATATCTATGCTCCAAATGCATGGGCACCCTCATTCGTAAAAGCAACTTTACTAAAGCTCAAAGCACACATCGCACCGCACACAATAATAGTGGATGACTTCAACACCCCACTCTCTGAAATGGATCGTTCAGGAAAGCAGAAAATAAACAGGGACACAGTGAATCTAATTGAAGACTTGGACCAAATGGAACTAACAGATATATATACAACAATTCATCCTAGAGCTAAAGAATACACCTTCTTCTCAGCACCTCATGGTACCTTCTCCAAAATTGACCATATTATTGGTCACAAATCAGACCTCAACAGATATAAGAAGATAGAACTAATCCCATGCTTCTTATCAGATCACTATGGAACAAGGGTGGTCTTCAATGGCAACAAAAACAAAAGAAAACACACGTACACATAGATGCTGAACAATGCTCTACTCAATGATAACTTGGTCAAGGTGGAAATAAAGAAAGAAATAAAAGTCTTTTTGAAAGTTAATGAAAATGAAGGCACAACATACCCTAATTTATGGAACACAATGAAAGCAGTGCTAAGAAGAAAATTCATAGCCCTGAGGGCCGCCAAAAAGAAATGGGAGACAGCATACACTAAAAGCTTAATGTCACACCTGAAAGCCCTGGAAAAAAAAGAAGCAAATACACCAAAGAGGAGTAGAAGACAGGAAATCATCAAACTCAGGGCTGAAATCAATCAAGTAGAAACAAATAAAACCATACAAAGAATCAACAAAACGAGGAGTTGGTTTTTGAGAAAATCAACAAGATTGATAAGCCCTTAGCCAGACTAACCAGAGGGCACAGAGATAGTCTCCAAATTAATAAAATCAGAAACAAAAAGGGACGGGCGGTGGTGGCGCATGCCTTTAATCGCAGCACTTGGGAGGCAGAGGCAGGAGGATTTCTGAGTTCGAGGCCAGCCTGGTCTACAAAGTGAGTTCCAGGACAGCCAGGGCTACACAGAGAAACCCTGTCTCGAAAAAAAAAAAAAAAGAAATAGTAAAAGAGAAACGAAAAGGGAGAGATAACAACAGAAACTGAGGAAATTAAAAAAATCATCAGATCCTACTACAAAAACCTGTATTCAACACAACTAGAAAATCTTGAGGAAATGGACAATTTCCTTGACAGATACCAAATACCAAAATTAAATCAGGATCAAATAGACCATCTAAACCATCCTATAACCCCTGAAGAAATAGAAGTTGCCATTGGAAGTCTTCCAACCAAAAAAAGCACAGGTCCAGATGGTTTTAGTGCAGAATTCTATCAGACCTTCAAAGAAGACCTAACACCAATACTCTTCAAACTGTTCAACAAAATAGAAACAGAAGGAACACTACCCAACTCGTTCTATGAAGCCACAATTACACTAAGACCAAAAGCACACAAAGATCCGACAAAGAAAGAGAATCTCAGGCCAATCTCTCTTATGAATATCGATGCAAAAATACTCAATAAAATTCTTCCCAACCCAATCCAAGAACACATCAACATCATCATACACTACGATCAAGTAGGCTTCATCCCAGGGATGCAGAGATGATTCAATATAAGGAAATCCATCCATGTAATCCACTATATAAACAATCTCAAAGAAAAAAACCACATGGTCATCTCATTAGATGCTGAGAAAGCATTTGACAAAATTCATTATCCTTTCATGCTAAAGGTCTTGGAAAGATCAGGAATTCAAGGCCCATATCTAAACATAGTAAAAGCAATTTACAGCAAACCGGTAGCCAGCATCAATCTAAATGGAGAGAAACTTGAAGTAATCCCACTAAAATCAGGGACTAGACAAGGCTGCCCTCTCTCTCCAAATCTTTTCAATATAGTACTTGAAGTTCTAGCTAGAGAAATTAGACAACAAAAAGAGGTCAAAAGGATACAAGATGATACGATAGTATACTTAAGCGACCCAAAGAACTCTACCAGAGAACTCCTACAGCTGATAAACGACTTCAGCAAAGTGGCCGGATATAAAATCAACTCAAGCAAGTCTTCCTATACTCAAAGGATAAGCAGTTTGAGAAAGAAGTAAGTGAAATGATACCCTTCACGATGGCCACAAACCATATAAAGTATCTTGGCGTGACTCTAACCAAACAAGTGAAAGATCTGTATGAAAAGAACTTCAACTCTCTGAAGAAAGAAATTGAAGAAGACCTCAGAAGACGGAAAAATTTGCCATGCTCATGGATTGGCAGGATTAATATAGTAAAAATGAGCATCTTATCAAAAGTAATATACAGATTCAATGCAATTCCCATCAAAATCCCAACTCAATTCTTCATAGAGTTAGAAAGAGCAATTCAAAAATTCATCTGGAATAACAGAAAACCCAGAATAGCTAAAACTATTCTCAAGAGTAAAAGAACCTCTGGGGGAATCAGTATCCCGGACCTCAAGCTGTACTACAGAGCAATAGTGTTAAAAACATGGTATTGGTACAGTGACAGGCGTGTAGATCAATGGAACAGAATTGAAGACCCAGAAATGAATCCACACTTCTATGGTCACTTGATCTTTGACAAAGGAGCTAAAACCATCCAGTGGAAAAAAGATAGCCTTTTCAACAAATGGTGCTGGCTCAACTGGAGGTCAACATGCAGAAGAATGCAAATTGACCCATTCTTATCTCCTTGAACTAAGCTCAATTCCAAGTGGATCAAGGATCTCCACATAAAACCAGACACACTGAAACTAATAGAAAGGAAAATAGGGAAGAACCTTGAACATATGGCCACAGGGGAAATTTCCTGAATAGAACTCCAATAGCTTGTGCTCTAAGATCAAGAATTGACAAATGGGACCTCATTAAATTACAAAGTTTTGCAAGGCAAAAGACACTGTCAAAAAGACAAAGCGGCAACCAACTAACTGGGAAATGATCTTTACCAACCTTACATCCTACAGAGGGCTAATATCCAATATATACAAAGAACTCAGGAAGTTAAAGTCCAGAGGGGCATGTAACCCTATTAAAAAATGGGGTACAGAGCTAAACAAAGAGTTCTCACCTGAAGAATATTTGATGGCTGAGAAGCACCTAAAGAGATGTTCATCATCCTTAGCCATTAGGGAATTGCAAATCAAAACAACCCTGAGATTCCATCTCACACCAGTCAGGATGGGTAAGATCAAAAGCACAGGAGACAGCAGTTGTTGGCGAGGATGTGGAGAAAGAGGAAAACTCCTCCACTGCTGGTGGAATTGCAAGCTGGTACAACCACTCTGGAAAGCAGTCTGGTGGTTTCTCTGAAAACTGGGCATGACACTCCCGGAGGATCCGGCTATACCACTCCTGGGCATATACCCAGAGGCTTTACCTGCATGCAATAAGGACACATGCTCCACTATGTCCATCGCAGCCTTATTTATAATTGCCAGAAGCTGGAAAGAACCCAGATGTCCCTCAACGGAGGAATGGATTCAGAAGATGTGGTATATCTACACAATGGAATACTACTCTGCAATTAAAAACAATGAATTCACGAAATTCCTAGGCAAATGGTCAGAACTTGAAAATATCATGCTTAGTGAGGTAACCCAATCACAAAAGAACACACATGGTATGCAGTCACTGATAAGGGGATATTAACCCAGAATCTTGGAATACCCTAGACACAATTCGCATATCAATAGATTTCTTAAAAGATGGAATGGGAGACCCCTGGTCCTGGAAAGACTGGATGTAGGGGAACACCAGGACAGCGAAACGAGAGGGGGTTGAATGGAGAAAATAGGTAGGGAAGGGGGCTTATGGGACTTTTGGGGAGGGAGGAAATGGGAAAGGGGAAATGATTTGGTATGTAAATAAAAAAAACTTAGAAAAAAAATGAAAAAATAAAAATCACTCAGCTCATTAAAAAAAAGAGTGTGGGTACCTTTTTTGAGAAAATATCTTTGAAATTACTAGAAGGGGTTAACTGAGATGTGCTGAATCCCCTAGTGAACTGGTAGGGACCACTTGGTTCTATAATCATTCCTATCATTTCCTCACTCACATGCTAAGAACCCTGCTCACAAAGAGTATTTGATGGTTACTTACTTTTGTGTTTTGAACTTCTGTAGAATTTGGATGGTAGGGCTTGCCTCTCTTATGGAATGAGAGGGATTCATTTTGTTATGTAGTCACAGAGAGAGTGGAAGAGGCCTGTCCGGGGAAGTAAGAGTGACAGACAGACCTTCTTTCAGACTGCCTGTTTCAAATTGTCTATGTCAAATTGTCTTTTGGTATGGAAGCACCTGATTGCAGAATGAGAAAACTGAAAGGTGACATATTTGTCTAAACTCCACTAACTAAAAGGCTCCAAAAAACTGTTGAGATTAGCCTTCTAAGGATGATGAAGAAGAGTCTCTAAAGAGGGTGAATTTATGATGGGACAAGTGGATTAAAAATCCTGAGCCATCTGTGGCATGCTTTACCTGATGAAGACATTTCATTTAGTGTCTACACAGACCTACCAGGAAAGAGTTCACCTGGAACAACAAGCACTTCATCAAGATGGACAATGTGAGTCAAAGTGTAGACACAGAAGGAATTGGCTTCTTGTGTCATTTATGGTCTTCCTAATTATTGTCAAGCTTCTCAACATCTGTGTGCCCCCATCTCTTCATGCTTTGGTGCAATGAAGTCTTTAGATAACAAAAAAAAAATAAGTACAATATAGATAGGCATACTAACATGGAAGGAAAAAGATGTTATGGATGTCAATCCTATGTAAAAACCACAAGCTCATAATAAATTCTGAGAGTTAAAGGAATAGTTTTCTTTCTAGAGAAGAGTACACAATGTGTTTATCCAATGTCAGGTGTCAGACCTAAAAACACATAAAAGTGACACTAAAGAGAGTAAACAAGTTGGACTTATACAATTATGTATGTGTGTATGTATGTATGTATGTATTATATCTATCTATCTGTCTATCTATCTATCTATCTATCTATCTATCTATCTATCTATCATCTATCTATCATCTATATATCCCTAAAAGTAACACTATACAGACAGTACAGGTTGGACTTATATATTTAGGTATCAGTCTATCATCTATCTACAATCTGTCTGTCTGTCTGTCGGTCTGTCTGTCTGTCTGTCTGTCTATCCTTTATCCATATATCTATCCATATCTATATCATCAATCTCTCTTATCATCATTCTATATAACAAAGAAAGAAAACATGATCAGGATATTGAAAGGAAGCAAGGGAAGTTGAGGATGATGTGACTTTTTATTTTCAAAAAGATTTTAAATATTAATAAAAATTTAAATTTTTATCTATCACACATAGATAAAAATCATCTGATGTCTTCTAGCAACCTTTAAATGAGTATATTAATAAGTCAATGTTCACATTCTTTACTACTAAAGAGACTTGCTGCAAAATAAATAACTGGTGCACTATAAAATGAAACAAAAACCTAAAGTTTATTTTCAAATGTTTATTGTAGCATTTTCTTACAAACCACAGCTAATCAATTCTAATTTTATGGAATCTATGAATCACCATATGCTTTTCTGCTGGTTTGTTATTGCATTTTAAAATGTCCTTTAAACTCTTAAATTCTTTCATTTTACTGTGTGTAATTCTCCTCATTTCTTTTATTCTTTCTTGTTCATTTCAGCTCTCTTTCCAGTCATAGATCATTAGATTGTGAGCCTACAATAGGCATTATTTCAGAAATAATTTTGTAATTGATAAATGGTTTAATGCAAAATTTCTATACTTCTAAAAATGCTTCATGTTAGACAAATTCAGGGGAAAAAAACTATAAGTACGACATGAACCAAAACACAAAGACACTTCCATGCATGTCATGTAAAAAAAATTAGAGTGTAAAATAGACCTTTCCGATTAATGGAGACAAGGAAGTATCACATAGCTTTGTACTCAGATTGTGATGAGAAGAAAAGGGAAGTTGTTCATGACATCAGTGTACTCTCACAAAAATATATGTTTGTGCTTAATGATGATATGCCACAGAGAAAGGATAAGTCATTCCCAAGGGTGATGTGTGAAAAACGAATGAGGTAGAGGCAGGCACATAGACTCCTTTTTCTTCCCCACACCCGGGATGATCAGCCTTTGCTCTGAAACACATGTTAACTTTCTATCAATTCTAATCATGGCCATCCTAGACTAATCAGCTCCTATGAAATCACAGGATATAGTAACTGCCTGTTTCTTATGACTAAGGGTCATTAGGATTCAATATTTATATTCACTTAATTAGACATTTTTAATTTTCAGGGTTTTAAAAGACAGAACTCAGGGGATTGAAGGTCATGGACTATTGGTACATACTCTGCTCTTTTTCTGGCTCATCAGTATATCAGTTTAATCATCTCTGACTCAAATATTCACATGCTGTTCCCATCGTGGATTCACTGAAGAATTTTAATGCATAAAATGGTCTTTTGCACATATTTAAAGGAATATCTTCGCCCACTCAGAAACTGTTCTGAACCATTAAAAAGGTCACAAAAACATGGCACAATCACAACCCATGTTCGGTATTATAATGCATACATATTAAATAACTTATTTTAATTATATAATATAGGTGACATGATAACTAGTTCAAAGAAAAGAAGAATCAAAGCTTCACAAACTTACACAGAACAAAATAAAGTTGCCCTGAATTCTAGATAGGTACCAAACTCACTATTACTTATTGGAAAAACCAGTGATGATACCAAACACCTAGGCTACAATTTGCATATACATGCGAAAGAACTTGCTTAGAGAAACAAGCACAAGTTAGGGGATTTATGCAGGATCAGTGGGTGAGGCAAAGCTTGACAGTCAGAGCATGCTCGTTGAAGCAGGGTTGGGATTTTGACAGAATAGGAAGAGAGCATTGTATTTGTAATTAAGTCTTGGGCAGAAGGTTCAAAATCAACTATTGAAAGATAGTCCCATTTTTGTGTTCTTTACTGGTGACATGTGCACAATGCTGATAGACATCATGACAATACTTTCTGGAACCTACTTGTATCAGGTTGAAAGGCTTATTAACCTCTACTGAAATATCACTGTGTAAAAGAAGGAGGAAAAAAACATCGAGAAAATCAGGAAGCTTTGAATATGTCTATTTTAATCACTCAAAAACCCATCTTGACTCAAATGAGGTTGATAGGGTTACTTCCTCTTATAAGAAATTGGTTTGCTATATTTTAAATATAGTCTGGCTTCAAAACTAAAATCTATGCAAAATACAATGAGAAAAATGTAAAAATAACACTCGCAAACAGGTGAGTTCTCTTTTCCTTGGAGTAAAGACTTAAAAGTTAGGATCATAGCTCAGCACAAAATGAAAATTACTGGCAAGATAGACATTTCTCAGATAGAGAAGGGGTTCCCAGAGTTTAAGAACAACTAATTCTGTTCGAAGTTTGTGTATCCCACCTGGTAATTCTTTTCTCTTACTGTTTCTACTTATATATATTTGTCTAGGCAGTCCCTTTGTGGTAGGGATTGGGTTTCAAGCTCAGGAACTGTATATTAGGAAGGATCATGCCATCAAATATAAACGTAGAGTTTTATTCCTATCAGGAACAGTCTTCCTTCTAAAAACTGTGATAATTATGGCACAGAGCATAGTATATAAGTACCTAGGATCTTCCAGTGACAGAAAATCTAGTCTTAAGTAGAAATATCCTTTTTCACTGAAAATACTACTACTGCAAGCCAATTGCCTGGAAGAGTATTATAAGGACAGGCACATTAAATGTTTTCTTCTTCTTGGAAAACATCCCAATATAATTACTGGAAATCAGAGTTTATACTGGATGTTTTATTGTCTCAGTGGAATCTTATAAACACCTCTTACTAATTCCACCTGACATATTTTATCCTTAATAAAACCATTTGTTCTTTGAGAATTTCATACAATGTGTTGATATTATAGTCCTACATTTCCCAGCTTTTCCCAAATCTACACCTCTTCCCCCATAAATACAAAATAGGGTTAGTCCTTTGGAGCAAGTGCAACTTTCAGGAGCTATGTTCTTAGAGAAAACACACATTCCCTTTCCAAGCAGATGACAATTGCAAATAGTTCTACTGATTGAGGTGCAATTTTGTGCTCAGCTTTTTTCTCCATAATTGAGTTTTAAGTCTGGCTTGATTTTGCATAGGTCTTATTTATGTTATGTAGTATACCACTGCCTTGCTGTGGCTAGAATGAAAGTTTCCTTGAAATCCTCCACCACATCTTACTCTTATGATCTTCTTACTCCATGACTCCATGACTGCTAAGTCTTGGCAGGAGGGGTTGTGGTATATGAGTTTCATTTAGGGTACATTTAGGTTTCATTCTACAGTCTTTCATTTTCTGCACATTGTTCAGTTGTCGAACTCTGAGCTAGTCATCATATACTGTAAAGAGAAGCTTGTCTGGAAGTGGATAAGAAGTGCATTAGTTTATGGATATAATGATAAGTCATGAGGGATCAGTTTAATATTATGTATATTTTCTCTGATTACAGGAGCAGCACCACCCAAAACTATAAAAGCCAAACAGTAGAGATAAAGTTTCTTGGGCACTACCATCTTTGTTCTACATCTTCTGTGACTCATTTAATTGGTATATGCAACAATGTGGTCTTACCAACAACTTCTGGAGGACAACAAAGAACAATAGCAATAGCCTCTAACAGCTAGTTGTTTATGAGACATCATTTGCCAACATGTTAAAAAAAAATAACCTACTTCTGAAACTAAAGATTTTATTTGCAATCCTCTCTTCTATAGTAGGTGCTTTGAACCCCTTGGGGGGTCTGTTTGAATGACATTGTTGTTTTTCCTATGGGGTTGCAAACCCCTTTAGCTCCTTCAGTTCTTTCTTGAACTCCTCCATTGGGGATCCCATGCTCAGTCCAATGGTTAGTTGTGAGCATCCACCTCTGTATTTGTCAGGGTCTGGCAGAGCCTCTCAGAAGACAGCTATATAAGGCTCCTGTCAGAAATCACTTCTTGGCATCCACAACAATTTCTGGATTTGGTGAGTGTATATGGGATGGATTCCCAGGTGGGGCAGACCCCTTCAGTCTCTGTTCCACACTTTGTCTCCATATTTCCTACCTTGAGTATTTTGTTCTCCCTTTGAAGAAGGACTGAAGCATCCACATTTTGCTCTTCCTTCTTGAGTTTCATGTGGTTTGTGAATTGTATCTTGGGTTTTCAGAGGTTTTGGGCTAATATCTACTAATCAGTGAGTGCATACCCTGTGTGTTTCTTCGTGTCTGAGTTACCTCACTTAGAATATTTTCTAATTCCATCCATTTGCCTACGAATTTCATGAACTCATTGTTAATAATACCCGAGTATATGTAACTGGAACATTTTCTGTATCCATTCCTAGGTTGAAGGAAATCTGGGTTCTTTCCATCTCCTGGTTATTATAAATAAAACTGCTATTAACATAGTGGAGCATGTGTCCTTGTTAAATGTTGGAACATCTTTTGGATATATGCCCAGGAGTGGTATAGCTGGGTCTTTATTATGTCCAATTTTCTGAGGAACCTCCAGACTAATTTCCAGAGTGGTTATAAGAGCTTGCAATCCTACCAACAATGGAGGAGTGTTCTTCATTGTCAACATTTTCACCTGCATCTGCTGTCACCTGAGTTTTTGATATTAACAATTATGACTGTTGTGAGTTGGAATTTCAGGGTCATTTTTATTTCTAATTCCCTATATCTAAGAATGCTGAACATTTCTCTGGGTGCTTCTCAACCATTCCAGTTTTCTCAGTTGAGAATTCTCTGTTTAGCATTGTTTCCCATTTTTCATAGGGTTATTTGTTTCTCTGGAGTCTACCTTCTTGAGATTTTTGTATATATTAGATATTAGCCCTGTATTGGATGTAGGATTGGTAAAGATCCTTTCCCAATCTCTTGTTTGCCATTTTGTCCTACTGCCCAGTGCCTTTGCCTTATAGAAGTTTTACAATTTTATGAGGTTCCATTTGTCTATTGTTGATCTTAGAGCATAAGACATTGGTGATATGTTTAGGAAATTTTCCCCTGTGCCCATGTGTTCAATGCTTTTACCTACTTTCTCTTCCATTAGTTTCAGAGTATCTGGTTTTATGTGGAGGTCCTTGGTACACTTGGACTTGAGCTTTGGGCAAGGAGATAAGAATGGATCCATTTTCATTCTTCTATATGCTGACCTCCAGTTGAACTAGCCTCATTTTGCTAGTTCTCATAGTGCTGTCTTTTGTCCACAGGATGGTTTTAGCACCTTTGTCAAAAATCAAGTGACTATAGGTGTGTGGGTTCATTTTTGTGTCTTCACTTCTAATCTGTTGAACTACCTGTCTGTCTCTGTTCCAGTGCCGTACATTATTTTTATCACTCTTTCTCTGTAATATAGCTTGAGGTCAGGAATGGTGATTCCCTCAGAAGTTCTTTTATTGTTGAGAATAGTTTTTGCTATCCTGGACTTTTGTTATTCCAAATAAATTTGCAAATTGCTCTTCCTAACTCTATGAAGCATTGATTGGGAATTTTGATGGGGATTGCAATGAATCTGTAGATTGCTTTTGGCAAGATGGCCATTTTTACAATATTAATCCTGCCAATGAGCAGAGATCTTCTTAGATTTCTTTCTTCAGAGATTGAAGTTCTTGCCATATAGATCTTTTGTTTGCTCTGTTAGAGTCACACCAAGTTATTTTATATTATTTGTGACTATTGTGAAGTGTGTCATTTCTCTAATTTTTTCTCAGCCTGTTTATCCTTTGAGTAGAGGAAGGCTACTGATTTGTTTGACTTAATTTTATATCCATCCACTTTGCTGAAGTTGTTTATCAATTTTTGGGGTCACTTAAGTATACTATCATATCATCTGCATGTAGTGATATTTTGACTTCTTCCTTTCCAATTTGTATCCCTTTGACCTCCTTTTGTTGTCTAATTGCTCTGGAGAGAACTTCAAGTAGTATAATTTCTCTACAAGGTCACTTAGTACTATGAATTTTCTTCTTAATGCTGCTTTCATTGAGTTTCATAAGTGTGGGTATGCTGTGTCCTCATCTTTATTTAATTCCAGAAAGTCAGTAATTTCTTTCTTTATTTCTTCCCTTACCATGTTATCAGGTAACCACAGATGCTGTTGAGGATGTGGTGAAAGAGGAACACTCCTCCACTGCTTTTGGGATTTCAAGCTGGTAACACCACACTGGAAGACAGTCTGGTGTTTCTCAGAAAATTGGAACTAGTTCTACATGAAGACCCAGCTTTACCACTACTTGGCATATACCCTTAATAGGCTCCAAAATATAACAAGGACACATACTCCTCTATGTTTATAGCAGCTTTATTTATAGAAGTCAGAAGCTGGAAACAACCCAGATGTCCCTCCGCAGAGAAATGGATACATTTCACAATGAAGTATCATTCAGCTATTAAAAACAATGACTTAATGAAATTCATAAACAAGTGGATGGAGCTAGAAAATATCATCCTGAGTGAGGTTACCTAAACACAAAAGAAGACACATGGTATATACTCCCTGATAAGTAGATGTGAGCCCCAAGACTTACAATGCCCATGATACAAACCACAGAACATATGGAGCTTAGGAGGAAGGAAGACTAGGTTGTGCATGCTTCAGTCATTCTTTGAGAGAGAGCAGGATGATCTTGGGAGGTGGAGGGAGGGGGAACTGTGAGGGAGAGAGGAGGGGGGAATAATGGGGCAATATCAAGTACTGGAGGGGAGAAGAGATAGTTTCAGTGGGTCATGAAATCGAATAAATGTAGCAGGGAGGGATGAGAGAAGGGGAAAGCCACTGGAGGGTCCCAGACTCCAGGGAAATGAGATGCTCCCAGGACACAATGGGTGTGATTTTAGCAGAGAAGGGAAGATAGAACCCCACCTCCAGTAGATAGCCATGGCCCCAGTCAAGGGATGAGACTGCACAACCAACTCAAATTTTTAACCCAGAAATTCTCCTGTCCAAAGGAAGAATGGGGACAAAAAATGGAGCAGAGACTGAAATAAGGGGACTGCCCCACTTGGGGATCCATCATGTCTGCAGACACCAAATCAGGCACTGTTACTGTTGCCAAGAGGGACTTGCTGACAAGAACATGGTATGGCTGTTCCTTGAGAAGTTCAGCAAGCAACTGACCAATGCAGATGTGGATGCTTGAAGCCAAAAGTCAGACTGAGCTCAGGGACCATGATAGGGGAGTTGGCTGAAGGACTGGAGGAGCTAGGGGGATTGCAACCCCAATCGAAGAACAAATGCAACTGGCTGGACCAACCAGTGCTCTCATGGACTAGACCATCAACCAAGGAGGGTACAGGGAGGGATCCATGAGTCCAAATCCATAGGCAGCAGAGGAAGGCCTTGTCTGTAATCAATAGGAGGGGGGCCCTTGGTCTTGGAGGTTTGATGCCCCATCACAGAGTCATGTTGGAGGGGTTAGGCAGGAGAGTGTGGATGAGTGAGGGAGCACACTCATAGAGACAAAGAGGAAGTAAGAAGGGAGGTTGTGAGATGAGAGGATTGTGGATGGGTAACTAGGAAGTAGCATATCATTTGAGATGGAAATAAATAGAATGATCAATAATAGTAAAAAAAATTACTAGCAATCTGAAGACTGGAACACATCAAAACCTAAGCATCATCCACAGTGATCAAGTAGGCTTCATCCCATGGATGCATTCAGGCATGATTCAATATACAAAAATTCATCAATGTAATCTACCATAAAAATAAACTGAAAGAAAAATATCACATGATAATCTCATTAGATGTTGAAAAAGCCCTCATCAAAATACAACACCCCTTTCTGTTAAAACATTAGAGCAATCAGGGACACAAAGTACATACCTAAACCTAATCATAATACAGAGAGCCAGTAGGCAACAACAAGCAAAATATGGTGCCACTCAAAGCAATTCTATTAAAATTAGGGAAAAGACAAGGCTGTCCACTTTCTCTGTAACTATTTAATATAGTACTTGAAGTTCTAGGTAGAGCAATAAGACAACTAAAGGAGACCAAGTGGATACAAATTGAAAAAGAACGCAAAGTATCACTATTTGTGGATGATATAATAGTATACTTAAGTGACCCCCCCCCCAGTTCTACCAGAGAATGTAGAAACATTCTACAGGTATAAACATCTTCAGCAAAGAAGTTGTATACAAAATTAACTCAATGAAATCAGTATATCTCTTTTATACAAAGGATAAACAGACTGATAAAAAAATTAGGAAAACAACACCCTATACAATAGCCACAAAAAATATAAAATATCTCAGGGTAGCAGAAAGTTTACCTAAACTATACTGCTTTGGCTCTTGGTGAATCGCAGGTACACACCTGCCCATGAGCAATCTGGATTTGAGAATGAAACTGCCCTACACACACACAAACACACACACACACATCCATTAATTTATGAAATGTGACTAACTCAAAGGCTGGGCAGTTCTAATTCTCCCTGCAACTAACACACATTCCCCTCCTTTAATCCTGGCTTAACTCCTTCTTATTCTATATTTTATGTTTGTTGCTCTGACTCCTTCTGGGCATGCCGATCCCTAGTCTTTGCTGTTCAAGACACTTCTGGGCAGCCCTTCCAGGGACTGTATTCCTTCTCACCTACATTTTGGATGATTTTTGTTCTGAACCTCTAAATCTGATCCATCTCCTTCCAAATCATGGTTATTCTCATATCCTACCTCCCCCATGAATTTCCACCTCTCTCTCTCTCCTTCTTTTCATTGACCATTGGCTCTTTATTAAATGATCAAAAACCAGTTGGTGACAAGGATTTTCAGCATTTAGACATTCCAATTCCCAATGAATTCAAAGCCTTAGAACCAACCCCCTACATCTTAGTGTAACTCTAAGCAAGTTAGTAGAACTGTATAACAAAAAAATTGCATTCTCAGCCATTAGATATTCTTCAGGTGAGAACACTTTGTTTAGCTCTGTACCCCATTTTTAATAGGGTTACTTGACTCTCTGGAGTCTAACTTCTTGAGTTCCTTGTATATATTGGATATTAGCCCTCTGTAGGATGTAGGGTTGGTAAAGATCTTTTCCCAGTTAGGGGTTTGCCACTTTGTCCTTTTGACAGTGTCTTTTGCCTTACAGAAACTTTGTAATTTTATGAGGTCCCATTTGTCAATTCTTAATCTTAGAGCATAAACTATTGGAGTTCTGTTCAGGAAACTTTCCCCTGTGCCCATATATTCAAGGTTCTTCCCTTGTTTCCTTTCTATTAGTTTCAATATGTCTGGTTTTATGTGGAGGTCCTTGATCCACTTGGAATTGAGCTTAGTGCAAGCACCTAAAGAGATGTTCATCATCCTTAGTCATTAGGGAAATGCAAATCAAAACAACCCTGAGATTCCATCTCACACCAGTCAGAATGGCTCAGATCAAAAACACAGGAGACAGCAGTTGTTGGCAAGGATGTGGAGAAAGAAGAACACTCCTCCACTGCTGGTGGGATTGCAAGCTTGTACAACTACTCTGGAAAGCAGTCTGGTAGTTCCTCAGAAAACTGGACATGACATTCCCGAAGGATCCAGCTATACCACTCCTGGGCATATACCCAGAGCCTTTACCTGCATGCAATAAGAACACATGCTCCACTATGTTCATAGCAGCCTTATTTATAATAGCCAGAAGCTGGAAAGAACCCAGATGTCCCTCAACGGAGGAATGGACCCAGAAGATGTGGTATATTTACACAATGGAATACTACTCTGCAATTAAAAACAATGAATTCACGAAATTCTTAGACAAATGCTCAGAACTGGAAAATATCATCCTTAGTGAGGTAACCCAATCACAAAAGAACACACATGGTATGCAGTCACTGATAAGATGATATTAACCCAGAATCTTGGAATACGTTAGGCACAATTCACATATCAATAGATTTCCAAGAAGATGGAAGGAGAGACCCCTGGTCCTGGAAAGACTGGATGTAGGGGAATGCCAGGACAGAGAAGTGAGAGGGGGTTGAGTGGGGAAAAGAGGGAGTGAAGGAGGCTTATGGGACTTTCGGGTAGGGAGGAAACGGGAAAGGGGAAATGATTTGGAATGTAAATAAAAAAACTTAGAAAATAAAAAAAAAGAAAAGAAAAAAATTGCATTCTCTACAGAAAGAAATTGAAGACCATATCAGAAGATGGAAAGATCTCCCATGCTCATGAATAAGTAGCAATAACATAGTAAAAATAGCCACCCTACCAAAAGAAATCTATAGGTATCAATGCAATTCCCATCAAATTCCAATACAATTCTTTACAGACACTATTTCATCTGAAAAAAATAAAAAAGCCCCAGGATAGCTGAAACAATCCTGAACAATAAAAGAACTTCTGGGGGCACAACAGTCCTTACTCTCTAGTTTTACTACAGAGCAATGTAATAAAAACTGTATAGTATTAGTATAGGAACAGACAGGTTGTTTCATGTATTGAATTGAAGTATCCAAAATAAATCCACTCACCTGCAAATGCTTGATTGTTAACAAAGAAGGCAAAACCATACAGTGGCAAAAATAAAGCATCCACAACAAATGGTGCTGGTATAGCTGGATCTCTCCATGTAGAATACTGATAGACCCATATCTGTCACCCTGGATAAAACTCAAATCCAAGTGGATTCAAAACTGGAATATAAAACCAGAAACACCAAATTTATTAGAATAGAAAGTGGGGTATAAGCTTGACCTCATTGGTATAGGAGACAACTTTCTGAACAGAACACCTATGGCTCAGGCAATAAGAGCAACAATTGAAAAAGTGGGCCCTATGAAACTGAAAACTTCTGTAAGTAAAAGGACACTGCAAATAGGACAAAACAGCAGCCTACAGACTGGGCAAGGATCTTCTCCAACCTTACATCTGACAGAGTGATAATACCCAAAATTTATAAAGAATTTAAGAAATTAGACACCAGAAATCCAAATATCTCAGTTAAAAATTGGGGCACCATACTAAAAAGAAAATTCTCACCAGAGGAAATATTAAGTGGCCGAGAAGCACTTAAAGAAATATTCAAAGTATTTAGTCATCAGGGAATTCAAATCTAAGGAACTCTGAGATTCCATTTCACACCATCAAAATGACTAAGATAAAAACTCAAGTAAAAGCAGATGCTGTTGAAGATGTGAAGCATTGGGAACACTTGTCCCTTGCTGTTGGGCGTATAAGCTGGTACAACCACTTTGGAAATCAACTTGGTTGTTTCTAATAAAGCTGGGAATTGTTCTTCCTGAAGACTCAGCTGTACTCCTCTTGGACATATATCCAAAAGATATTCCATCCCACAAAGACATTTGCTTAACTATATTCATGGCAGCAGTATTTATAATAGCCAGAAACTGAAAACAATCTAGATGTCCTTCAATTGGAGAATAAAAAAAGAAAATTTGCTACATGTACACAATGGAATAGTATTGAGCTATTAAAAACAAAGACATCATGAATTTTTCTGGCAAATGGATGGAACTTGAGAATTTAACCCTGAGTGAGATAACTAGGATCAAGAATGGCATGTGCATTATGTACCCATTTATAAGTAGACATTACCCATATGTTCAGGATAACCAGGCTACAATCCATAGACCCAAGTAAACTGGGTAATAAGTAGATCCCAAAGGAAGAATGCCAATATCTCACACAAAAGGGGAGCCTAAAGTTATCAGAGGTGGATGGTGAGAGGGAAATGGATAGGAGAGGACCAGATGAATGGAACTGGGATGGCATTCAGGGATGAGGAGGAAGGGGTAAGAGAAGTCTGGCAGTAAGAATGGAAATGGGTGGGTTGTGGGCATCTCTGGAAACTAGCTGGTGTCCTTGAATGGGAGAGGATGCAGGGAAGTTATGAGCATGACCCTAGCTTAGAATCCTACAGGTGAGAGTGTTATTAGGAACTGAAATCTCCACCTCCTGTAGTTAAGCAGGACTTTCAGATGAGGGAGGGGATATAAATCTACCCACAAAACGTTCAACCCCAAATTTGTCTTTCCTGCAAAATGTGCATGGATAAAGATGGAGTACAGACTGGAGAAACAGCCAGTCAATGACTGCCACAACTTGATTCCCATCTTATGTGAACTAGCCATCGCCTGGCACTATTAATGATAACTCTGCTATGCATCCAGATAAGATCCTACTAATTGTCTCCTGAGAAGTTTATCCAGCAGTGGATGGAGGCAAATGCAGAGATCCACATCCAAATATCGGGTAGAGCCTGAAGAGTCTTGTGAAAGAGTAGGGGATAGCAGTGAACCAGTAAGAGATATCAAAGACACCATAGAAGACCCACAGAGTCAACTAACCTGGAACCATGGGGACCACCAAGAGGGAGCAT
Organism: Tokudaia tokunoshimensis; assembly: GCA_036184795.1. Lineage (NCBI taxonomy): Eukaryota > Metazoa > Chordata > Mammalia > Rodentia > Muridae > Tokudaia > Tokudaia tokunoshimensis. The sequence goes on along the minus strand of BTHU01000003.1, from coordinate 115,558,909 downwards.
GCAGGAGCTGGACATAGACACACTACATGTTTCTAGAAAATGTGCAACTTGCTGTTCTTGTGGCTCCCTAACAAGTGGAACAGAAGCTGTTCCTGTTCTGTTTTCTGTTCTCTGCCATTGGATCCTGTTCCCTCCTTCTTGGACTACCTGGTTGGGCCTCAGTGGAAGAAGACATGCCTAGGCCTGCTGGCAGTATATACCCCAGGGTGTGGTATTACCTAAGGGTTTTCCTGCTCTCTGAGGTGAAGATGAGGGGGCAATGAAGGGAGGAATTTGTGAGGGAAGGCCTGAGAAGAGAGGAGGAATGGAAGTCTGTAACTGGGGTGTAGTATAGTGAATAAAATATAAAAATTAAAATTAAAACATTATTGGACAATCATTTGCAAATAACTTCGATCAATGCTATAGGCAAAAATATTATAGAGGATAGAGGCAATATGAAAAGCAAATATGTAACCATTTTGTATTGTTTGTATTTACTAAAATACTTTGGTAATTTGTTGATTTAAAAACCTTGTTGATTTAAAAATTCTTAGGAAAGTCTGTTTTGCAGCTTCTGGCTATTATAAATAAGGCTGCTATGAACATAGAGGAGCATGTGTCCTTATTGCATGCAGGGGAAGCCTCTGGGTATATGCCCAGGAGTGGTATAACAGGATCCTCTGGAAGTATCATGCCCACTTTTCCGAGGAACCGCCAGACTGCTTTCCAGAGTGATTGTACAAGCTTGCAATCCCACCAGGAGTGGAGGAGTGTTCCTCTTTCTCCACATCCTCGCCAACAACTGCTGTCTCCTCTGTTTTTGATCTTAGCCATTCTGACTGGTGTGAGGTGGAATCTCAGGGTTGTTTTGATTTGCATTTCCCTAATGATTAAGGATGTTGAACATTTCTTTAGGTGCTTCTCAGCCATTAGATATTCTTCAGGTGAAAACTCTTTATTTACCTCCGTACCCCATTTTTAATAGGGTTATTTGGCTCTCTGGTGTCTAACTTCTTGAGTTCTTCATATATATTGGGTATTGCCACTCTGTCGGATGTAGGGTTGGTAAAGATCTTTTCCCAGTTCGTTTTCTGCTGCTTTGTCCTTTTGACAGTGTCTTTTGCCTTACAGAAACTTTGTAATTTTATGAGGTCCCATTTGTCAATTCTTGATCTTAGAGCATAAGCTATTAGTGTTCTGTTCAGGAAATTTTCCCCTGTGCCCATATGTTCAAGGTTCTTCCCTAGTTTCCTTTCTATTAGTTTCAGTGTGTCTGGTTTTACGTGGAGGTCCTTGATCCACTTGGAGTTGAGCTTAGTGCAAGGAGGTAAGAATAGATCAAATTGCATTCTTCTGCATGTTGACACCCAGCTGAACCAGCACTTTCCCTCATTGGAGGAATGGATTCAGAAGATGTGGTATATTTGCACAATGGAATACTACTCTGCAATTAAAAACAATGAATTCACGAAATTCTTGGACAAATGCTCAGAACTGGAAAATATCATCCTTAATGAGGTAACCCAATCACAAAAGAACACACATGGTATGCAGTCACTGATAAGGGGATATTAACCCAGAATCTCGGAATACCCAAGACACAATTCACATATCAATAGATTTCCAAGAAGATGGAAGGAGAGACCCCTGGTCCTGGAAAGTCTGGATGTAGGGGAATATCAGGACAGAGAAGTGAGAGGGAGTTGAATGCGGAACAGGGGGAGGGAAGAGGGCTTATGGGTCTTTCGGGGAGGGAGGAAATAGGGAAGGGGAATTCATTCGGAATGTAAATAAAAAAAGTATAGAAAATAAAAAAAAATTTAAAAAAAAGAATGAATGAAGCTTATTGCAGGAAAAAAAAAGAAAGTCTGTTTTGTGCCAGCACACTATTCTTATACATGATAAATTTTGACACATAAGGAAAAAGACAATATCTGCCCTGTATTTATTTTTCAGGAACAAGGACTTATACAAATATTAATGATAATAATTACTTTATATATTCATTTTTATCTTGTATTATTTTATTAGTATACTCATTTTACTATCATTTACTTTTAGTGGTAGCATTTGTAATAGTATTATTAAATAAATGCTCAACTATAAAGGAAAAACAAAACAGATATCAAGGTAATTTAATTTCATCTAGAGTGGTAAGGTAGAATCAGCTAAGAAGCAGAGAATAACCAAGTTATTTGTGCTGTGATGTCGGTACCAATGTCAATACCTAAGAAAAAACATGATAAGATGGTCATTTCCCTTCTAGAAGATGAAGCCCGTTGAGTCCCAGAAGTAACCTCCAGACACTCTGTGTAAGATATACGTAACTACAACAGAGTGTGGAAGTTGAAGATTCCTATCATAACTTCAATGATTTTTATTTTCATTGTTTTAGGATGAAGGGTCATTGAAAGCATATAAATAATGATTTTTTATAATGTTGTGAAGAGAAGACAAAAATGCTTTATTGACCCGAACTTAATATAATTGCTTTAATTTCTGTGTTGAGAGACTTTAGAAAGGATAGAGCCAGGAGACCAGACATGGATGTTGGAAACTAAAAGTCTAAAATATCTTTCTTTTTGTTAATATTGATAATTAGTTATGGAAATATTGTTTAGCTAGAAAAGTAATATACAGAGACGGCAGCTGGTGCTAAATATAGCATATGTACACGTATATTATAAACTTATTTGTTTAGAAACCCTACTGCAAACTTTTAGTGAAATTAGTTTTCATTGATTAAAAATAACATCAACTTTTCTAGGTATTTGAACACATTATATCTACAAATTTATTAATTTTGCTTCTCGGGCTGTGGTGGTGCATGCCTTTAATCCCAGCACTTGGGAGGCAGAGGCAGGAGGATTTCTGAGTTCGAGGCCAGCCTGGTCTACAAAGTGTTTTCCAGGACAGCCAGGGCTACACAGAGAAACCCTGTCTCAAAAAACCAAAAAATAAAAAAAAATAAAAAATAATAATTTTCTTTCTGATATTTATTAGATAATTATTTTATTTGCAGACATCATTTTAGCTAATACATGCTATTTTGTGTACTAATAAATATGAGCAGATACACATTTCCCTTTTTGCCTCATCCTGTATTTGATGGAGACCTTTGCATGACATCTATGTTTATTTATAATGTTCCACTCACTACATTTTGTTACTTATAAATTGAGCATGCTGGACACATGCTGTCTTCTAAGCTCAAGGGACCACATGTTCAAACTCCAGACAATTGTATTTTGAGGAAAACCGTTCATCATGGCATTCATGCACTGGCTGAAGGATTTTCTTCCTTAAATTTTTGCCATCATATGAGTAACTTCCTATAAGCAATATTAAATACTTACAAATTTAACTCCAAATTTTATTTTCATAAATTTAGAGTACATTAGATTTTAAAAAAGGTAAGAGAAATTATGAATAATAATTTAAAATGTAATTGTTTCTTGACTTTTAAATTTCTTTTTGATATTTGAATTTAATTACACCATTTCTCTGTTCTTTCTCCTCCCTCCAAATATATTCAGGTACACTTCTCTGCTTTCTTTCAAATTAATTTCTTTTTTTCACTAACTGTTATTACATGTAGGTGTGTTTGCTAATTATAACCTATTAAATCCGTATAATGCTACTTATATGTGCTCATTCCAGGATGAATATTTGGTGTTAGACACCCAATTGACATATTTTTCCCTGAAGAAGACCACCTCTGCTATTTCAAGCATTCATCAGTTACATATAGTTTGTGGGTGAGCCTCTGTGTGTGTGTGTGTGTGTGTGTGTGTGTGTGTGTGTGTGTGTGTGTGTGTGTAGGGTTGAGGCCTCGCGAATTTTCCCAATCTAGTTTGTCATGGTCATTGGTGTCTTCCTTGTTCAGCTTGTTTAGGTGGTCATGATCATGAAACTGTATGAGTCTAGCTTCTGATGTTACTAGGAGATACAAACTTACAGAAAAGTTCCTGGCTCTTACAACTTTTCTGAATTTTCTTCTGCAATGTCCTCTGAATCTTCAATGTAGGAGTGTTTCTTTATGTTTCCATTGGAAATGACCGTCACAACCCTGCATTTGATTGGTTGAGGGTTTCTGTACTGGTCTTTATCAATTGCAAAGAGAAGTTTCCTAGATGAGGGGTGAAGACAATTCTTATATGTGGTTTAAAGGATAAATGTTTGGACTGTTGTTAGGGATTATGTTCGTTTAATAAATTAATCGTTATATATTCTCCTCTAGTAGCTACGATTTCACTAGCACTGTGTTACTATAACTGGGTTTTAGTACCAGATATGACTTTCCCTGTTTGCTTTTACTCAATATTCCTCAAATATTTTTCCTGTCTTAAATCCATAATTCCATTGAAATTCAGTTCAAAATTTTTGAATCTCTGTGGAAGACATCTTACTGGCTAAAAGTAAAGCCATTTTGTGTGTATAACAGACTAGGGTACTCATTTTTAACATACAGACTCTTTTCAAAAGTTAATGCCTATCACTCCAATATTAGAATGCAGAGAAAGCCTGTCACTTTTATAAATGACAGAGAACTCATTTTCAGGTAGTCAATCCATTTTCATCTGGCAAAATTCATACATTTTTATCTACTATATAAAATATATTTTTGTGAGAGACATCTAGATGGAGTCATGTAATCTTGTGTCCATATTCCTAACAAAAACAATGGTAGAATAAGTTTTTATGTCAGAGATTGCTAACTATTCAAGTGACATTTTGGAGTACTCTTCTGTACCTAATGCATTCTTCTGCTTTTATACATGATATTAAACATGCAAACTTTCTTATGTGCCAAATATACATGTAGCTTATATTAATAGGGGCTTCAGTCTTTTCTTAAAGCACATTTCTTCTTAAGTTATGTTAGAAATGAAAGCTTTTGAACAATTTCCAATTTAACCATAGTGTTTAAAGTTACATGAAAACATTGGAAATGATATCAAGAACATTATTGATTTTAAGGGAACTATTGTTAAGTATGTTCACTCTTTTATAGTACGTCACTGCCTTGTCTAATAAAAGACCTGATATATATTATGATTTTATTCTCGCTAAAATGCAAAGTAGCAAGTGACTTTTAGGCAAGTACACTGGTCTGTGTTCTAATACCTTGGGCATTCGGTAAAGAATGCTTCCCCATATGTTTTATATATATATATATACTTGTTAATTTAAATAGGCATTCATTTCAACACCCAAAATTTATTTCAGAGATTTTTCCACATTATTTATATGCTTTAATCTTCTAAACACTTTCCTAAATTTGCATCATATGGGGTATTAAACCCCCATCATTGCAGCTTTGCCATGCAGCTCCAGCATTTCTGAATTTGGTATTTGGCTAATAGCTCTATTACCTTTCATGCTGAGTCCAAAGCTTTACCTCCCTCAAGCTTTACTTTTGCCAACTGGAAAATTTTCCATCATGTCAGGAAAACCCACTGTGCAGTATGCTTAGGGACCAGGCCCTCTCTTGCTGAGTGACAGCTATTCAATAGAGAAAAGAGCCACAGAGAGATGCCGATACGTATTAAACTCAGAGAAGAGAATGAGCTTTGTATTTCAAAATGTCACTTTCTTAGAGTTCAGGGGGAGTGAGTGGCTATAATAAGGTAATTTCTAGAGGGAACCATACTGTAGTTCATTGTATAAATAATTGATTTGATCAACTGAAATTATTGTGCCTAGTCTTGAATGACCTTTCAGATGAATTACTGGGTTTTCACTACAAAAGCAAGCAGAGCTTATAGTAAGATGTCAAAGAAATCCATATACAGTAGCTTTCTATAAAAAGAAGGGTTATTAAATGGCATTATTTCCTTTGAATAACTTAAATATGATCAGCTCTTTCCCTGTGTACAAGTAGAGAGAGAATATCTTGGATTTTATTTGTATGGTCAAGGTCAAACACTAACAGTGAAATATTTCAACCCTGTCATGAATACACATGTTACAATAAATATTTTTTAAATAAAATACACAACATAAATCATATCACAATAAACGGTCAAGGGTTTTCTTTATGTGTTCCTGCTTTTACAATATGGCAAGCAATTATATTTTATAAATTATCAATCCTGACACAAAGACATACTTTCTTAGTGTCCTAATTCTTTATTTAATGAAATTTTAATTGAAAGATAATTGAATAACATTCTGTTATCCTTATCTTTGCTTTGGGCCTCCCAGTTACTCTCCAGGGCCTCTCTGAAAAACCATCTCCCAACACTGTTAAGGTGATAACCTTTCATTCTTCGAGAGTTAATTTTACTTATGACTGCACACACACACACACACACACACACACACATTACAAATATAAATATTTAAAATCTTTATAATTGTTCTATTATAAATCTCTCTCCATATATATATATGATTTTTGTGAGTATGGTTGGCTATTCTGCATTGGACCATCAATAGGAAGGGGTCAGGGGGCTCTACCATAGGACAAGCTATTCTTTCAGCAGTCATTAATTCCTGTGAAGAGCTTTTTGGTGCTGCTTGCTTCTAGACACTTGGCATTTCACATCTGGCCAGTAAGCTTATGGCCTGAATCTGACTTTTGGCCAGGACTCAGGAAATAGGCCCAGATTAAGAACATTTATATTTGAGTTAATACAAAGCTCAAAGTAGTCTCAGTGAGGCATGTTTGGCATTCCTTGTGCCTTGGTCATCCTGACTGTTTAACGATTTTGTATATTGCCTTGCTAGTTCCTTGACCCAGAACTGATCATATCATTTTGCATGTACTTAAAGTGGTATAAAAGAAGACTGGCAAAAAAGATAAGTTTGCTTTAGCCTCAGAACTAGCTGGGGACATGCTGCAGTGTTGTCTAATTGTCTTTTCTCTTTTCAATCCTCACTCCTGCTCTGGAGAACCCATTGACTGGCTGAGCTGTCTTGGTCAAATTCCCCAGTATTTAGCCAATGGATGAGGGCTCATAAATATACCCTTTCATGTTGACTTGACTATTGCTTTTTTTCCAGTTGTATTTAGATAGCTATTTCTAGAAGATATTGTTTCACTGCAGGCTTCCTAGTCAATCTTATTACGACACACATTCCTTTCTCTTTGATTTTTTTCCTTAACCAGTATGCAGAAGAAGTTATAGAAGTATCCATTGCTGTTGGGCTCTCCATGATTTGATGACGACTACCTTGTGTTCAGTTGTGGTTTTTGTGATAGACGCTATAAAGAGGTTTATTGATGAAAGTGGTAATTATATATATTTATGTGTATATGAATAAGTTTTAAAGAGTAGCACAGTATTTCAATGATCTAGCAAAATGGCAATAATAGATGCTTTTCTTCTGTCCACTGAAGAGAGCTATTTAGATATCATATGTGTGCATCAGGATGTGTGTTGGCTACATGCAAATGCTAGGATAGTTTACATAAAGGACTGAAGAATCTGAGGTTTGGGAACTGGCAGAGTGTTAGCTAAGGTGTTCAGGAACCATCCCCAGGTGACTGCAGAGGAGTGACCCTAAAGAGAACCCCCCTTCTGGAAAGGAAAAGGCTGGAGTCAATAAACAGGACCTCCTGGGAGTGAGGGAAGGTCTAGAGCCAGCCTCCCAGGGGTGGGGAGGTCCGGAGCCAGTAAACACGACTTCCTAGTGGTAGGCAAGGTCTGTAGCAGGTAAACACAGGACAAACTGTATAAAGACTGATCAAACAAGCTGGGGGAGAGTCACCAATTTTCTTTCTGGTTCAGGATGACTCCAACGCATGTTGGAATAATAAATTCCTCTTGCTTTTTGCATTCTTGGCTCTGTCTTGTTTACTCAAGGGTCCTCAGGAAGCCAAAGCTCTCTGGAGTCTTACATTTGATGCATTGTCTGGAAAAGATCTGTGAGAACACCAGAGCAGTGAACCAGAGGGGTTTTGAGCAGGTACCTCAGTTTGGTTTTTTATTTTTATTTATTTATTTTTCCTTTCTGTCTGTCTCACTCTTTGTCAAAGCCTGAGTCTGTAAGCCTGTCTGAACTTTTGATTTGCTTTCAAGCATCTGGGAGGGGGCTTAGTGAGCCCGCAACATTTGGGGCAGTCAAGAACAACAGGCAGATGTGCTGTAATGTTGTGACCACGGGAGGCCTGAAGGACACTTCAGGTCCCCTGGAGGAAGGAAGTTGGGAAGACTCCATTAGACCTGGCCCTGGCATAAGCCAATAGTGTCACCAGGTTAACTGGATTCTTTGTGTCTTGATTGTCTTTCTGTGTGTTCTTGGACTGGAACTGATGAAATTTTGGACATGGGTCAGCATAACTCCTCTCCTCTGGGGACTGTCCTGAGTCTTTGGGATGATTTCCAGTGGTGGGCATGTGACTTGTGACTGGAGGGAAAGAAAAATAAGTTCCAGGCATAGTGCTTGTGCAAATGACCCACCTTCAATGTTAGATGGCCTTAGGAGGGAACCTTTGACCTCTCCGTAGTTGTGACCATCCAGCGGAAGGTCTTCATGCTAGGTCTGTTATTCATCTTGATCAGGTGCCCTGTATTGTGGTCTGGAGGGAATTATTACCTGACCCTCCTTCTTGGATTCCAGGTTTCCTTCCCAGCAGGATTCTGGTGCTCCAGGCACAGACCTTGCCACTTGCAGAGCCAGACCAGAAGAAGGAGGTTCTCCAGCATCCAGGGACAGCATATCTTCTCCTCTTGGATCCTCCTCCTCCATATCCCCTGTCCTTGCTCTTAGCACTCCCTTCAATACCCCAGTAGGATGCTACAGTGTCAGTCCCATCCCAGTCGACCCTCTACTCTTCACTTCCATGACCTGAATGGGATCCAGGTCCTGCTATGGGCACAAGGAGCAAGAAGACCACTCCTCCAGAGATGATTGTGGCCCTCTCTCTCTGGGACTATGGTCCCATAGATGAGGATAGAAATCAGGCTATGCAGTTTTGGCCTTTCTCTTTGGCCAACCTGTGCAACTGGAAGGCTCAGAACCCCCCTTTCTCAGACAACCCTAAAGGGTTGATTAATTTTTTTGAGACTCTTGTTTACTCATCAGTTCACTTGGGATGATATCCAGCAACTTGTGAGAGTGCTTTTCACAACTGAAGAGAGGGACAGAATCATGCCGGAAGCTAGGAAAAATGTCCCATTCGATATAGGGGCATCCTCAATTGACTAGGCTGTCATTGATAGTGGGTTCCCTTTGATTAGAACAGACTGGGATTTTAACACTACTTCAGGTAAGGAGCACCTAAAGATCTACCACCAGGTTCCTCTAGCAGGTCTCAAGGGTGCTCCAAAGTAACCCACCAATTTAGCCAAGGTAAGAGAAGTGTGGCAGGACCCAGATGAGTCATCCTCAGCCTTCCTTGAGTGGCTATGGAGACTTTTAGCCAATATACACCCTATGACCCCAGTACCAAAGAGCACAAGGCCACTGTGAAAATGACATTCATAGATCAGGCTGTGAGAGACATTAGAAAGAATCTTCAGAAACTAGAGAGATTACAAGATAAGTCTTTGAGAGAGTTAGTGCAAGTAGCACATGACCAGGCTCCTAGAACAAGGACTCCTGCAAAAATGCCAGTCAATTTAGGATACTCCCTTCCTGCCTGTGAAGAAACCTGGGACTCAAAACTATTTACTAGTCTTGAGAGATAAACCAGAGATTTGATGATATTCACCCAACTATGCCTAACCCATATACTCTGTTGAGCTCCTTGTCACCCTCTAGGACTTGGTATAATGTCCTGGACCTCAAGGATGCCTTCTTTTGCCTGACATTGACTCTCTAAAGTCAGGACTACTTTGCATTTGAGTGGAAGGATCCTGTGCAGGGGTGATGGGGCAACTCATATGGACCAGACTGCCCCAAGGATTCAAGAACTCACTCACCTTCTTTGACGAGGCCCTACACCAGGACCTTGCCATCCACCATGATTCCAATCCACCAGTGACGTTTTGACTGCGGCTGAGACTAAGGATAGTCTAGAAGCGACTAAACACCTCTTAGAGGAGCTGGGAAGATTGGAATACAGAACCTCAACCATAAAGGTCCAAATCTGCCGGAGAAAAGTAAGTTATTTGGACTACCTGCTGAAAGACGGCCAGTGCTGGCTCTCCAATGCTTGAAAAGAGGCCATCCTGCGCATCCCTCCTCCGCAGCGCTCCAAGAAGGTAAAGGAATTCCTGGGCACAGCTGGGTTCTGCCGGCTATAGATTCCAGGGTTTGCTGAATTAGCTACCGCCCTCTATCCCATGACTAAAAACGGACAGCCTATCAATTGGGGAGAAGAAGAACAACAGGCTTTTACCTGTTGCGATTAAGCAGAATATGCTCAGGACCCCTGTTCTAAGACTACCTGATCCCAGCAGACCTTTCCACCTGTATATGGTGGAGAACAGGAGGATAGACAAGGGAGTGCTTACTCAGCGGCTGGACACTTGTAAGTGACCAGTTGCCTATCTGTTTAAGAAATTAGACCCTGTCTCAGGTGGTTGGTTTGCCTACGCATAGTGGCAGCGGTGGCAGTTTTATTTAAAGATGGAATTAACTCTAGTGCAAAATCTGACCATGAGAACTCTGCATGCCTCAGAGATCTAGAGAGCACTGTTTGCCAACCCCCCACCCCCCATGGATGGCTGACCAATGCCCTCATGACTCATTATCAGACTCTGTTTTAAACTCAGATTGGGTAACCTTCATATCAACAGTGGCCCTCAACCCGGCCACCCTACTACCAGACCCTGACCTCAATCCTCCAGCTCATGATTGCCAGCAGATTCTAGCTGAAGACCAGGGATGACGAAAAGACCTGTCAGATCAGCCACTCCCCGATGCCAAGGTGACTTGGTTCACTGATGGCAGCAGCTACCTAATAGAGGGACAATGCAAGGCAGGGGTTGCTGGGTGATCTTGGCAGAACATCTTCCTCTGGGAACGTCAAACAGAAGGCAGAGATAATAGTTCTGACCAAAGTCCTGGACCTGGAAGTGGGCAAAGAGATCAACATCTACACTGACAGCAGGTATACTTTCACCACCGCACATATACATGGGGCAATTTACCAACAGAGGAGACTTTTAACATCAAATGAAAGAAAAGTTAAAAATAAGACTACAATTAAGGTCCTCCTAGGCTCCCTCCTTAGACCAAACAAGGTGAACATTATCCACTGACCCAGCCACCAGAAGGGGGAGAGCCACATAGCTAGAAAGAACAACTTAGAAGATAAAGCAGACAAGGAGATAGCCCTTAAAGACACTGTACCTGTGCTGATTTAACAGAAAAAAAAATTAAGAAATCAACTAGCAGAGGAGTTAAAGTCCATACTAAGGAGGAGGAGGCCCAGATCTATAGCTACCCTACCAACTACTATCTCAAGAGTGAAGATCAATGGAAAACCCAAGAGGGAAAAGCTACCCTCCCTTGGGACCAGCCAAAGATCTGATATGACAGATGCATAAATGGACTGATCTGGGCAGCAGAAAACTGATAGAATTAGGTATTGTGATGGTCATCATGGACCTAAGATACTTGGTAGAAGAAATAGTAGAGAACTGCAAAGTCTGTCAACTGATGAACACCTGCCATACCAATGTAGGCACAGGAAATAGACCTAGAGGATATAGGCCAGGAGCCTTCTGGAAGGTAGAGTTTGCAGAAGTAAAACCTGGAAAATATAGTTATAAATATTTACTAGTCTTTATAGATACTTTTTTCAGGATGAGTAGAGCTTTTCCCACAAAACAGGAGATGGCTCTGTTCGTGGCCAAGAAGATCCTAGAGGAGATTTTTCCCAGACTTGGGGTTTCCAAGGTAATTAATTGGGTTTGATAATGGACATGCCTTCATCTCCCAGGAAAGCCAGGGGTCTGCAAAAGTATTAGGGACAGATTAGAAACTTCATTGTGTATACTGTCCCTAGAGTTCCGGCCAGGTAGAAAGGATCAATAGGACCTTAAAGGAAACCTTGACTAAATTAACCTTAGAAACTGGCAGAGACTGGTTGGTCCTCCTTCCCTTGGACTTGTTCCAAGCTTGGAACACCCCATATCATTTCAACATAACACTTTTCAAGATCCCCTACAGAGGCCCAGCTCCAATGGTGACCATCAGACCTAACCTTGAGATCTCTCGAGGAGGAGACCAAGACCTTGTAGAAAGACTGGTAACTCTCGAGGCAGTTCAGAGAGAAACATGGTTCCAGATGTCTGCCCTTTATGCTCCAGGAACAACTGAGGTGCCACATTAGTTCCAGGTTGGTGATGCTGTCTATGTTCGCCGACATCGGACCCAATTCCTGGAACTCCACTGAAAGGGCTCCTACTTGGTGTTGCTGATGACCCCTATGGCCATAAAGGTGAATAGCATAACTGCCTGGATACATGCTTCTCACATGAAACCAGTGACAAGTCCACCTTCTGCGGACCACCCATCTTGGAGCGTGAAGAAGACAAGCAACCCTTTGAAGCTCAAGATCACTCGTCAATCCTCCAAGGATAAAAAATTTCCTGACCCTGATGGGGATTCTGACTTTGATAAGGCATAAGGCGCTGAGTGCTAGATCTAGCCTTCATCAGCCAGCCAGACTGACTTAGATTGTATCATCAACCCTAACCGGTGACGAAGTGGCCAGGGTAACTCAAGATCATCCCCCTTTCACCTGGTGGCTCCCCCAACGTTCGACCTGTGTGACCTGGCAGCCGGGTTGGACACCTGAGACATCCTGAACCAAGAGGTAAAGTGGGGCTTGCTAGAATGTAATGGGAAAGCCTCATGCTCACCAATGCTATGCGCAGGGTTGGGAGGAGGAGGCATAGGATGTGGACACCCCCAATTAAGAGACTACCTGTGCGAGGTCCCAATTTATGTCCACCCCCGAGAGGAGATATCCAGGTCTTTAGCCCATCAGTGCGGGGCTTGCGGAGGGAGGGGCGGAAAACTTATACTGTGGTGCCTGAAGCTCTGAGATCTTGGGAGGCACCTACTGGAACCCGAGCTCAAGCTGGGATTTACAATATTTCGTATTCTCCTGCCCAGCCTGCTTCATATGTCATCCCGCCTGAAAATGGATGGTGGACTTGCTCGACTGGGTTCACCCCTCTGTGTACTCCTCGGTGTCCTAAATATATCTAGAGATTTATATATATTAGATCAGTTGATGCCCAGGCTGGTTTACCATTCAAAATCATTTCCCCTTTCCCGTTTCCTCCCTCCCCGAAAGTCCCATAAGCCCCCCTCCCTCCCTCTTTTCCCCATTAGCATTCTTATACAAAGATGTCAGATGGGGTGGGGACTACTATACCAAACGAGAACCCATCGCTGCATTGACAGTATATCTCTTACTCAAATTGAGCGCAGCAGGGGTAGTGACAGGGACTTCTTTCCTGGTATTACAAGGCAAAAGCTACCAAGAGCTCAAGACTGCCATAGACTTAAAAATAGAGAGGATAAAAGAATCAATCACCCACCTTCAAAAGTCCCTAAACTCCCTCTTTAAAGTAGTCTTACAAAACTGTTGTGGTCTGAATTTGCTCTTTTTACAACAGGGAGGGCTCTCTGCAGCCCTAAGGGAAGAGTGTTGCTTTTACATTGACTATACATGGGTGGTTGAAGATTCTATGGCAAAGCTACCAGAAGGACTAGCCAAGAGAAGAGAGAAAGGGAACAAGTCCAAGGATGGTTCAAGTCTTGATTCAACAGCTTTCCCTGGTTTACTACCTTGATTTCTACATTGCTAGGACCCCTGATTATTTTATTCCTTTGGCCCTTACATTCTAAATTGCTTAGTTGTTTTTTTTTGTTTGTTTGTTTTTAATTATTTATTTTATTTTATTTTTTTTTAATTTACATTCCAAATCATTTCCCCTTTCCCGTTTCCTCCCTCCCCGAAAGTCCCATAAACCCCCTTCCCTCCCTCTTTTCTCCATTCAACCCCCTCTCCTTTCTCTGTCCTGGCGTTCCCCTACATCCAGTCTTTCCAAGACCAGGGGTCTCTCCTTCCATCTTCTTAGGGAAAGGGGAAGTGATTTGGAATGTAAATTAAAAAATTAAAATAAAATAAATAATAAAAAAAAGAAATCTATTGATATGCAGATTGTGTCTAGGGTATTCCGAGATTCTGGGTCAATATCCCCTTATCAGTGACTGCATACCATGTGGGTTCTTTTGTGATTGGGTTACCTCACTAAGGATGATATTTTCAAGATCTGACCATTTGCCTAGGAATTTCGTGAATTCATTGTTTCTAATTGCAGAGTAGTATTCCATTGTGTAGATATACGACATCTTCTGAATCCATTCCTCCGTTGAGGGACATCTGGGTTCTTTCCAGCTTCTGGCTATTATAAATAAGGCTGCTATGAACATAGTGGAGCATGTGTCCTTATTGCATGCAGGTAAAGCCTCTGGGTATATGCCCAGGAGTGGTATAGCCGGATCCTCCGGGAGTGTCATGCCCAGTTTTCTGAGGAACCGCCAGACTGCTTTCCAGCTTGCAATTCCACCAGCAGTGGAGGAGTGTTCCTCTTTCTCCACATCCTCGCCAACAACTGCTGTCTCCTATGTTTTTGATCTTAGCCATCCTGACTGGTGTGAGATGGAATCTCAGGGTTGTTTTGATTTGCATTTCCCTAATGACTAAGGATGATGAACATCTCTTTAGGTGCTTCTCAACCATTAGATATTCTTCGGGTGAGAACTCTTTGTTTAGCCCTGTACCCCATTTTTTAATAGGGTTACTTGCCTCTCTGGAGTTTAACTTCTTGAGTTCTTTGTATATATTGGATATTAGCCCTCTGTCGGATATAAGGTTGGTAAAGATCATTTCCCAGTTAGTTGGTTGCTGCTTTGTCTTTTTGACAGTGTCTTTTGCCTTGCAAAAACTTTGTAATTTAATGAGGTCCCATTTGTCTATTCTTGATCTTAGAGCATAAGCTATTAGAGTTCTGTTCAGGAAATTCTCCCCTGTGCCCATATGTTCAAGGTTCTTCCCTAGTTTCCCTTCTATTAGTTTCAGTGTGTCTGGTTTTATGTGGAGATCTTTGATCCACTTAGAATTGAGCTTAGTGCAAGGAGATAAGAATGGGTCAATTTGCATTCTTCTGCATATTGACCTCCAGCTGAGCCAGCACCATTTGTTGAAAAGGCTATCTTTTTTCCACTGGATGGTTTTAGCTCCTTTGTCAAAGATCAAGTGACCATAGGAGTGTGGATTCATTTCTGGGTCTTCAATTCTGTTCCATTGATCTACATGTCTGTTACTGTACTTAGTTGTTTTTATTAAAGATTGCATAGGTAATGTACAGTTGATGGTCCTGAGACAAAGATATCAAAAGCCAAGTACAGAGAACCAGGGATTTGAGCTGCATAACTATCCACAATAGTTTCAAGATTGAAGCAGGCACAATGAAGGGGGGGGGGATGAAGAGAGCTATTTAGAGATCATATGTGTGTGCATCAGGATGTGTATTGGCTACATGTAAATACTAGGACAGTTTACATAAGGGACTGAAGCATTTGAGGCTTTGGAACTGGAAGGGCATTAGCTAAGGGGTTCAGTAACCATCCCCAGGTGGCTGCAGAGGAGTGACTCTAAAGGGACCCCCCCCCTTTCTGGAAAGTACAGGTCTGGATCCAGTAAATATGGCCTCCTCAGAGTGGAAGAATGTCTAGATCTGACCTGCTATGAGAGGGGAAGGTCTGAAGACAGCCTCCTAGTGGTGAGGGAGATCTGGAGCTAGTAAAAACATTCCACAGGACAAACTGTATAAAGACTGATCAAACAAGCTGGTGGTGGTGGTGGGTGGAGGTATCACCATTTCTCCTTCAGGTGCAGGACAACCCCAATCCGAGTTGGAATAATAAATTCCTCTTGCTTTTGCCATCAATTTTTAGCTCTGTCTTGTTTACTCAGGTTGTTGCTGGAAAGCCAAGGCTCTCTGGTGTCTTACAACCAACCTCACTAGCCCTTCATAGCAAAGTAGGTCTCCAGTAACATGCAAGATTCTTAGGAAAACTGAATGTCCCACTAACCAAGAATGACATTGTAACCATATCCATCACACTGTACAAAAAATTAGATCCAAGAGGATTAAAGACCTCAATTTAAAACCTGAAAAACCAAAATTGCTAGAAGAAAATATGTCATTCCCTATTAGATATAAGTGTAGGAAGGACTTTCTGAGTTGGATTCTATTTTTCAAGGAATTCAGGCCAATATCTAACAACTGGCACCTCATAAAACTTAAAATATCCTGTACATCCTAAGAAACTATCATATGCATAACAAAGAAGGCCACAGAATGTGAGGTAATTTGTGTTAGGTACACATTTAGGAGAGGTTTAGTATACAGAAAACAAAACAATGAAAACAACAGAATAAAATAAAGAGGAAAAAATGACCCAATTAGAAAATGAGCTAGAAATATGAATAGTAGAAGGAGTTATATATTAATGATGATATACCAATTGTATTGATTTTTTTTAAAACTAAATCTCTTTTTAATTGACTTTTTAATTTTTTTTGTTTTTCTAAGTTTTTTTTTATTTACATTCAAAATCATTTCCCCTATCCCATTTCCTCCCTCACCGAAAGTTCAATAAGCCCCCTTCCCTCCCTCTTTTCCCCATTCAACCCCTGCTCACTTCTCTGTCCTGGCATTCCCCTACATCCAGTCTTTTCAGGACCAGGGGTCTCTCCTTCCATCTTCTTGGAAATCTATTGATATGCGAATTGTGTCTAAGGTATTCCGAGATTCTGGGTTAATATCCCATTATCAGTAACTACATACCATGTGTGTTCTTTCATGATTGGGTTACCTCACTAAGGATGATATTTTCAAGTTCTGACCATTTGCCTAGGAATTTCGTGAAATCATTGTTATTAATTACAGAGTAGTATTCCATTGTGTAAATATACCACATCTTCTGAATCCATTCCTCCGTTGAGGGACATCTGGCTTCTTTCCAGCTTCTGACTATTATAAATAAGGCTGCTATGAACACAATGGAGCACGTGTCTGATTGCATGCAGGAAAGGCTCTGGGTATATGCCCAGGAGTGGTATAACAGGATCCTCCGGGAGTGTCATGCCCAGTTTTCTGAGGAACCACCAGACTGCTTTCCAGAGTGGTTGAACCAGCTTGCAATTCCACCAGCATTGGAGGAGTGTTCCTCTTTCTCCACATCCTTGCCAACAACTGCTGTCTCCTGTGTTTTTGATCTTAGCCATTCTGACTGGTGTGAGATGGAATCTCAGGGTTGTTTTAATTTGCATTTCCCTAATGACTAAGGATGATGAACATCTCTTTAGGTGCTTCTCAGCCATTAGATATTCTTTAGGTGAGAACTCTTTGTTTAGCTCTGTACCTCATTTTTTAATAGGGTTACTTGCCTCTCTGGAGTTTAACTTCTTGAGTTCTTTGTAAATACTGGATATTAGCAATCTGTCGGATGTAGGGTTGGTAAAGATCATTTCCCAGTTAGTTGGTTGCCACTTTGTCATTTTGACAATGTCTTTTGCCTTGCAAAATCTTTGTAATTTAATTAGGTCCCA
The DNA here is from genome assembly GCA_036184795.1 of Tokudaia tokunoshimensis. NCBI lineage: Eukaryota > Metazoa > Chordata > Mammalia > Rodentia > Muridae > Tokudaia > Tokudaia tokunoshimensis. The sequence goes on along the minus strand of BTHU01000003.1, from coordinate 115,541,391 downwards.
TTTGTCAATTCTTGATCTTAGAGCATAAGCTATTGGATTTCTATTCAGGAAATTCTCCCCTGTACCCATATCTTCAAGGTTCTTCCTTGGTTTCCTTTCTATTAGTTTCAGTGTGTCTGGTTTTATGTGGAGGTCTTGATCCACTTGGAATTGAGCTTAGTGCAAGGAGATAAGAATGGGTCAATTTGCATTCTTTTTCATGTTGACCTCCAGTTGAGCCAGCACCATTTGTTTAAAAGGCTATCTTTTTTCCACTAGCTGGTTTTAGCTCCTTTGACAAAGATCAAGTGACCATAGGAGTGTGGATTCATTTCTGGGTCTTCAATTCTGTTCCATTGATCTACATGCCTGTCACTGTACCAATATCATGCAGTTTTTAACACTATTGCTCTGTAGTACAGCTTGAGGTCCGGGATACTGATTCCCCCAGAGGTTCTTTTACTCTTGAGAATAGTTTTAGCTATCCTAAGTTTTCTGTTATTCCAGATGAATTTTTGAATTGCTCTTTCTAACTCTATGAAGAATTGAGTTGGGATTTTGATGGGGATTGCATTGAATCTGTATATTGCTTTTGGCAAGATTGTCATTTTTAAAATATTAGTCTTGCCAATCCATGAGCATGGCAGATTTTTCCATCTTCTGAGGTCTTCTTCAATTTCTTTCTTCAGAGACTTGAAGTTCCTGTCATACAGATCTTTCACTTGTTTGGTTAGAGTCACACCAAGATACTTTATATGATTTTTGGCTATTGTGAAGGGTATCATTTCTCTTACTTCTTTCTCAGCCTACTTATCCTTTGAGTATAGGAAGGCTACTGACTTGCTTGAGTTGACTTTATATCCGGCCACTTTGCTGAAGTTGTTTATCAGCTGTAGGAGTTCTCTGGTGGAGTTCTTTGGGTCGCTTAAGTATACTATCAGATCGTCTGCAAATAGTGATAGTTTGACTTCTTCCTTTCCAATTTGTATCCTTTGACCTCCTTTTGTTGTCTAATTGCTCTAGCTAGAACTTCAAGTACTATATTGAAAAGATTTGGAGAGAGAGGGCAGCCTTGTCTAGTCCCTGATTTCAGTGGGATTGCTTCAAGTTTCTCTCCATTCAGATTGATGTTGGCTACCTGTTTGCTGTAAATTGCTTTTACTATGTTTAGATATGGGCCTCAAATTCCTGATCTTTCCAAGACCTTTAGCATGAAAGGATGCTGAATTTTCTCAAATGCTTTCTCAGCATCTAATGAGATGACCATGTGGTTTTTTTTTCTTTGAGATTGTTTATATAGTGGATTACATTGACTTATTTCCTTATATTGAACCATCCCTGCATCCCTGGGATGAAGCCTACTTGATCGTGGTGAATGATTGTTTTGATGTGTTCTTGGATTTGGTTGGCATGAATTTTATTGAGTATTTTTGCATCAATATTCATAAGAGAGTTTGGCCTGAGATTCTCTTTCTTTGTCTGATGTTTGTGTGCTTTTGGTATTAGTGTAATTGTGGCTTCATAGAACGAGTTGGGTAGTGTTCCTTCTGTTTCTATTTTGTGGAACAGTTTGAAGAGTATTGGTGTTAGGTCTTCTTTGAAGGTCTGATAGAATTCTGCACTAAAACCATCTGGACCTGTGCTTTTTTTGGTTGGAAGACTTCCAATGACGACTTCTATTTCTCAGGGGTTATAGAACCGTTTCGATGGTCTATTTGATCCTGATTTAATTTTGGTATTTGGTATCTGTCAAGGAAATTGTCCATTTCCTCAAGATTTTCTAGTTGTGTTGAATACAGGCTTTTGTAGTAGGATCTGATGATTTTTTGAATGTCCTCAGTTTCTGTTGTTATCTCTCCCTTTTCGTTTCTGATGTTATTAATTTGGATACTGTCTCTGTGCCCTAGGTTAGTCTGGCTACGGGCTTATCTATCTTGTTGATTTTCTCAAAGAACCAACTCCTTCTTTTGTTGATTCTTTGTATGGTTTTATTTGTTTCTCCTTGATTTATTTCAGCCCTGAGTTTGATGATTTCCTGCCTTCTACTCCTCTTTGGTGTATTTGCTTCTTTTTGTTCCAGGGCTTTCAGGTGTGCCATTAAGCTGCTAGTGTATGCTGTCTCACGTTTCTTTTTGGCGGCACTCAGGGCTATGAATGATTCTCTTAGCACTGCTTTCATTCTGTCCCATAAATAAGGGTATGTTGTGACTTCATTTTCATAAAATTTCAAGAAGTCTTTGATTTCCTTCTTTATTTCCACCGTGACCAAGTTATCATTGAGTAGAGCAGTTTTCAGCCTCCATGTGTATGTGGATTTTCTGTTGTTTTTGTTGCCATTGAAGACCACCCTTATTCCATAGTGATCTGATAGGAGTCATGGGATTAGTTCGATCTTCTTATATCTGTTGAGGTCTGGTTTGTGACCAATTATATGGTCGATTTTGGAGAAGGTACCATGAGGTGCTGAGAAGAAAGTATATTCTTTAGCTCTAGGATGAAATGTTTTATATATATATATATATATATATATATATCTGCTAGTTCCATTTGGTCCAAGGCTTCAATTAGATTCACTGTGTCCCTGTTTAGTTTCTGCTTTCCTGAACGATCCATTTCAGAGAGCGGGGTGTTGAAGTCACCCACTATTATTGTGTGAGGTGCGATGTGTGATTTGAGCTTCAGTAAAGTTTCTTTTATGAATGAGGTTGCCCTTGCATTTGGAGCATAGATATTCAGAATTAAAAGTTCTTCTTGGTGGATTTTTCCCTTGATCAGTATGTAGTGTCCTTCTGTGTCTTTCTTGATGACTTTGGGTTGGAAGTCAATTTTATCTGATATTAGGAAAGCTACTCAGGCTCATTTCTTGGGACCATTTGCTTGTAAAATTTTTTCCCAGCCTTTTACTCTGAGGTTGTGTTTGTCTTTGACACTGAGGTGCGTTTCCTGCATGCAGCAAAATCCTGGGTCCTGTTTACGTATCCAGTCTGTTAGTCTATGTCTTTTTATTGGGTTATTGAAACATTTGATATTAAGAGAGATTAAGGAATAGTGATTATTGCCACCTGCCATTCTTGACGCTATTTTTATGTTTGAGTGGTTATCTACTTTCAGGTTTGATGCAGGAAGGTTACTATCTCATTTTTTCCAGGCTGTTGTTTCTCTCCTTGTATTGGCACTTTCCACCTAGTATCCATTGCAGGGCTGGGTTTGTGGAAAGATATTGTAAAAATTTGGTTTTATCATGGTATATATTGGTCTCTCCATCTATGGTGATTGAGAGTTTTGCTGGGTATAGTAGTCTAGGCTGGCATTTGTGCTCTCTTAGTGTCTGCATGAGATCTGCCCAGGATCTTCTGGCTTTCATAGTCTCTGGAGAGAAGTCTGATGTGATTTGGATAGGTCTTCCTTTGTATGTTACTTGGCCTTTTTCTCTTACCTCTTTTGATATTCTTTCTTTGTTTAGTACATTTGGTTTTTTGATTATTATGTGATGCAATGTATTTCTGTTCTGGTCCATTCTATTTGGAGTTCTGTAGGCTTCTTGTACGTTCATCGGCATCTCTCTCTTTAGGTTAGGGAATTTTCCTCCATAATTTTGTTGAAGACGTTTACTGGCCCTTCAAGTTGCAAATCTTCACTCTCATCTATACCTAAAAACCTTAGGTTTGGTCTTCTCATTGTGTCCTGGTTTTCCTGGATGTTTTGGGTTACATGTTTTTTGCATTTTGCATTTTCTTTGACTGTTGAGTCGATGCTTTCTATGGTATCTTCAGCACCTGAGATTCTTTCTTCCATCTCTTGCATTCTACTGTTGATGTTTGCATCTATGACTCCTGATTTCTTCCCAAGGTTTTCTATCTCCAAAGTTGTCTCCCTTTGTGATTTCTTAGTTGTTTCTACTTCTTTTTTAGATCCTGGATGGATTTGCTGAGATCCTTCACTTGTTTGTTTGTATTTTCCTGTATTTTTTTAAGGTATTTTTGCATTTCCTCTTTCAGGATTTCTGCCTGTAGACCCAAGTTCTTCTGTATTTCTCTAAGCATTTTTTGTGTTACTTCCTCATTGACTTCCATCAGTTGATCCATCGCCTCCTGTATTTCTTTTTTTTATTTATTTTATTTTATTTTTTTAATTTACATTCCAAATCATTTCCCCTTTCCTGTTTCCTCCCTCCCCGAAAGTCCCATAAGCCCCCTTCCCTCCCTCTTTTCTCCATTCAACACCCTCTCGTTTCTCTGTCCTGGCGTTCCCCTACATCCAGTCTTTCCAGGACCAGGGATCTCTCCTTCCATCTTCTTAGAAATCTATTGATATGCGGATTGTGTCTAGGGTATTCCGAGATTCTTGGTCAATATCCCCTTATCAGTGACTTCATACCATGTGTGTTCTTTTGTGATTGGGTTACCTCACTAAGGATGATATTTTCAAGATCCGACCACTTGCCTAGGAATTTTGTGAATTCATTATTTTTAATTGCAGAGTAGTATTCCATTGTGTAGATATACCACTTCTTCTGAATCCATTCCTCCGTTGAGGGACATCTGGCTTCTTTCCAGCTTCTGGCTATTATAAATAAGGCTGCTATGAACATAGTGAAGCATGTGTCCTTATTGCATGCAGGTAAAGCCTCTGGGTATATGCCCAGGAGTGTTATAGCCAGATCCTCTGGGAGTGTCATGCCCAGTTTTCTGAGGAACCGCCAGACTGCTTTCCAGAGTGGTTGTACCAGCTTGCAATTGCACCAGCAGTGGAGGAGTGTTCCTCTTTCTCCACATCCTCGCCAACAACTGCTGTCTCCTGTGTTTTTGATCTTAGCCATCCTGACTGGTGTGAGATGGAATCTCAGGGGTGTTTTGATTTGCATTTCCCTAATGACTAAGGATGATGAACATCTCTTTAGGTGCTTCTCAGCCATTAGATATTCTTCAGGTGAGAACTCTTTGTTTAGCTCTGTACCCCATTTTTTAATAGGGTTACTTGCCTCTCTGAAGTTTAACTTCTTGAGTTCTTTGTAAATATTGGATATTAGCAATCTGTCGGATGTAAGGTTGGTAAAGATCATTTCCCAGTTAGTTGGTTGCCGCTTTGTCTTTTTGACAGTGTCTTTTTCCTTGCAATTCCTTTGTAATTTAATGAGGTCCCATTTGTGTATTCTTGATCTTAGAGCATAAGCTATTGGAGTTCTGTTCAGGAAATTCTCCCCTGTGCCCATATGTTCAAGGTTCTTCCCTAGTTTCCCTTCTATTAGTTTCAGTGTGTCTGGTTTTATGTGGAGATCTTTGATCCACTTAGAATTGAGCTTAGTTCAAGGAGATAAGAATGGGTCAATTTGCATTCTTCTGCCTGTTTACCTCCAGCTGAGCCAGCACCATTTGTTGAAAAGACTATCTTTTTTCCACTGGATGGTTTTAGCTCCTTTGTCAAAGATCAAGTGACCATAGGAGTGTGGATTCATTTCTGGGTCTTCAATTCTGTTCCATTGATCTACCTGTCTGTTACAGTTCTCGTGTTTCCTTTGTAAGGGCATCTAACCGTTGATTCATTTATTTAAGCACTTTTTGTGTTGCCTCCCTATGGGCATCCATCTGTTGACCCATATTCTTCTGCATTTCTTTATGCAATTTTTGTGAGTCATTTGAAAGTGCATCTAACCGTTGATTCATTTCTTTCAGCGATTTTTGTGTTGTCTCCTTGTGGGCTTCCATCTGTTGATCCATGTTCTCCTGCATTTCTATAAACGATTTTTTTGTTTCCTTTGTAAGGGCTTCTAACCCTTGATTCACGGTCTCCTGTAATTCTTTATTAGATTTATTTGTGCCCTTCTTGTGATCCTCTAATAGCATCATGAGAAGTGATTTTAAATCCAGATCTTGTCTTTCAGGTGTGGTGGGGTATCCAGGACTTGCTGCTGTTGGAGAGTTGGGTTTGGATGGTGCCATATTACTTTGATTTCTGTTAATAACGTTCCTACGTTTGCCTTTTGCCATCTGGTTACCTCTGATGTTAGTTGGTCGTGCTGTCACTGGCTGTTGGTTGGACCTCCTGTGAGCCTGCAAAGCTATTTCTGCCCCCCCCTTCATTACCGGGATTCCCATGGCACCGATTCCTGGGGACTGCCCTGCTCCTGAGTGACTTTGGAGCCCTGATGTGCCTTGCCCCAAGTGATGTTATATTGGGGAGTCCCTGCACATCCAAAGGCTCAGTGTAGTGGATTCCCGGAGCAGAGTTCACCAAAGGGAGGCTGGTAGGCTCCAGCAATGTGCAGAGGTGTGTCATCTCTCGGGGCGGGGGGTGGGGGCGTCCCTCTGCAGGGCAGAAGTCCCACAGCAGGGCTGGCACATCGATTCTTGCAGACCTGCCCAGCTCTTGGAGCAGGTTACACACAAGCTGCCTGAGGGCCAAGCGATATTATGCTTGTCTGTCTCTGAGCCTGGCAATCCCAACTACTACCAGGACACTGGAGCAAAGATGGCGGAGTGCACTCTGCACTCTCTCGGCGGCGCAGGTCACCCTGCAAGGGGGGATGGCCCACAGCACAGCTGGTGCCCAGATGATCACAGAGCTGTCCAGTTCTTGGGAGCAGACGGAAGCCCCAACAGGCTGTGTTCCAAGTGATGTTATATTGGGGAGAACCTGGGTACCTGTCTCCTCAGTGCGGTAGATCCCGGAACCCCAACTGTATTTAATAAAGTATATCCCTATTCTATTCCTAATCAGAAATTTTATATGTCTATTTTTATTATAGCTCTCATGTATAAAATAATTTAACACATTTGTTTATTATGGATTATAAAATGGTTGTATTTTGCTTTCATTCAAATAATAAATAGATGTAGATAAGAAAAATAAAGATGATCACTTGTCATGGTCTTAGTCTCTTAATCCCTCTGTCTGTAAAATCTGTCTGAAAAGTACATATGTTGGTCTATATCTTCCGAGAACTTTGAATAAATAATCAAGCATTTTTGTGCATATCTATACATATAATCAAATATGCTCATGTTTATTAACAATATAATATTTAAATACATAAGCATAAAACAAAAAGATCATTCCAAGTAAATTTTTCAGAATGTCTTATGAAATTTATTTCCATTAAAATTTTCTCTTTTTTATTTATAATATATAGTATGTTAATATATGAAATATGTAAATAATATAATATATAATAATATATATTATGAAAGTCACATAGACACAAAGTAAAGATTTTGACAGTAAAAAATAAAAACATTCAGATTACCAGTAAATACTGGCATATGAAATTATACCATTGAGAGATTGACAACCAGGACAGGAATCATAAAATTCCTGACAAGAGCAATGATAGAGGAACTGGGGATTTCAAGCTACAGCAGCATAGCCACCAGAAGGCTTGATGATGGCTTCCATTTTTCCCACCTTAGCCTTATTTTTTAAAGTAGAATTAAATAGAGAATCCATGCTTGTTTTCCCCGTACCAATAATTCAAAGAAGAATTTTTGTGAAGTCAACCCCTTTTACATTCTCATATTTCCTTATTTTTTTATGTTTTGTTGTTCTCTTTCAATATCAAATGAATTGTTGGAAGCCCTGACAAAAATTGCCAGTTTTATTCTAATCAGAATTTTAAATGTTGCATGAAAATCTTAATTGTTTTTCCTTTCCTTGTACTTCTGTTAACTGAATTCAAGTCCTTTCACTATTAGGCAAGTGCTCTATCAACAAGTTCCACATAAAAAACCCAAAATGGACATTTGTATTTTTAAATACATATTTATCATTGTAGCATGAGATCTTTTGATGCATTACTTATATCTCTAGGTTACAACCAGAGGCTTAAATTACCAAACAATGTGTTAAGTCCTCAATGAAGGATCATTGAAGACTTATTGGTACTAGGTAAATATTTATGCAATTTGAAAATAAAATCAGTCCTCAGAAAAGGGTATCATTGATGGTATAGTCTAAGAAGCACAGAAACCCCTAATCTTCCTGCCTCTACATCCTGTGTGTTAGTATTACAGGTATTAAGTACCGTGCTAGTATTGGAGAAGTTGGCAGCTTTGATATGTAAATTTAATCTCTTTTAATATAAATTCTATTTCTTTAATAAAAGTATATATACACAATTTCCTTTGTTTATAGTGATTGGCTTTTCAGTATGAACAATCATCATTGTTTAAAATTTCTGCCTGCCTTCTTTTGTAGGATAATAAAATACAAACACTTTTACATGAGACAGAAAGTAAAAGTTGTGGAGCAGAGACTGAAGGAAAGGCCATCCAGAGACTGCCCCACCTGGGATCCATGCCATATACTTTTGCCAAACCAGGACACTATTGCAGATGCCTGGAAGTGCTTGTTGATGGAAGTCTGAGATGGCTGTCTCCTGAGAGGCTCTGGCAGAGCCTGATGAGTACAGAGGCAGATGCTCAAAGCCAACCATTGGACTGAGCATGGGATCCCTGATGGAGGAGTTTGAGAAGGGACTGAAGGAACTGTGGGGGTTTGCAGTCCTATGGAGGGAGCAACAGTGTCAACAGTCCAGACTCTCCAGAGCTCCTGGGGACTGGACCACCAGCTAAAGAGTACACATGGAGGGACCCATGGCTTTGGTCCCATATGTAGCAGAATGTGGCCTTGTTGGACATCAATGGTAGGAGCGGTCCTTGGGCCTGAGGGGATCAATGCCCCCAGCGTAGGGGAATGCCAAGACAGGAAGGCAAGAATGGGTGGGTGGAGGAGCACCCTCATAGAGGCAGGGGGCATTGGGAGGATGCGATAGGGGGCTTCTGGAGGGGAGACCTGGAAAGGAGATAACATTTGAAATGTAAATAAAGAAAATATTCAATGAAAGAAAGAAAGAATAAAGATGAACTTTGCTTCAGAGGGAAAAGCATTAGACCAATGTGATAAAAGGGCTTATAGGATATGTGAAATAAGTGTGGCTAAATTTAAGGGCAATACCACAAGAATAATTGAGAAACACATTTTTCGTTTGTTTATTTTTTTTTAAATATGAGTCATGTACATTTTTAAATCTCTCTCTCTCTCTCTCTCTCTCTCTCTCTCTCTCTCTCTCTCTCTCTCTGTGTGTGTGTGTGTGTGTGTGTGTGTGTGTGTGTGTGTTTTACAATTCAAATGATATTCCCCTTCCTGGTTACCCCTCTATGAATGCCCTTATTCAAACCCTCCTTCCCCCCCCTTTGCGTCTATGAGGGTGCTTCTGCCTTACCCTTCTAGCATCCCCTTGCACTGGGGCATCAAGCCTCCCTCCTCTCCCATTGGTGTCAGATAGGACCATCCTCTGCTACATATGTATTTGGAGACCTGACTCCCTCCAAGTACACACTGGTTGGTGTTTTAGTTCCTGGGAGTTCTGGTGGGTGGTCGAGTTTGTTTATGTTGTTCTTATTATGGGATTGCAATTCCCTTCAATCCTTCCCCTAGCTCTTCCATTGGGATTCCTAAGCTCAGTCAGATGGTTGACTGTAAGTTTCTGCATCTGTATTAATAAAGTACTGATAGAAACCCTCAGGGAACAGCCATATGAGGCTGCTGTCAACAAGTGCTTCTTGGCATCAGCAATAGTGTGGGTGTTTGGTGTCTGAAGATGGCATGGATTCCTAGATATGGTGGTTTCTCAAAGGCCTTTCCTTCAGTCTCTGTTCCATTTATTTTTGTCTTTGTCTTTTCTTTGGACAGGGACATTTCTAAGGGGGATTCACTTCACCCTAAGGAAGGGAAACAGCATCATCAAAAATGCGCCAAGTAGCCCTGGTGAAAAGAGTCTGGACGTCATACCTAAAGAAGAAGCCCAGAGTCCTCAGAAACCACAAATCCTGTTGATGTTTGGTTTGACAGCTAATAGTCATATGTGATGAACCCCCATTTGAGAGAAGTTATATCAACCAACCAGATCCCCAAGAGCTCACAGGGACTAAACCACCAACCAAAGAGTACACATGGAGGGACTCATAGCTCTAGTGGCATATGTAGCAGAGTATAGTCTTGTTGGATATCAACGAGAGGAGAGAATCTTGGTCCTGGGAAGACTAGATGCCCAGTGTACGGGAATGCCAGGGCAGGGAGGTGGGTGGGTTAGTGGGGGAGCACCCTCATAGAAGCTGGGGGAGAGAGGATGGGACAGGGGGTTTCCAGAGGGGGAAACCACTGGGAAAGTAGATAACATTTGAAATGTAAATAAAGAAAATATCCAATTAAAATAAAGTTTTCTCCTTCCATCACTTTGATGTCTGAATCAACAGCATAACAGGAAAAACACAACAAAAAAGTAAGAAAGGAAAAAATGTCATCAAATTAACTAGGTAAACAAAAAACAATGATATAAGAATCAGTGAAACTCTGCCATTGATAATGCTAAATTAAAACTATCTTAACGTTCTGCTTGACAGTGTGAACCCTAACAGTAATGGAGTATTATGGAGGATTCCTGAACCATTAATAATATTGGCAAAGTCAATAATCCTGTTATTAACTTTTGGAATAATTTTATATGTATATGTATGTATGTACACATGTATATGTATTATGCATATTATATGTATTATTTGAACATATATATAATATTTTTGTAAAGCATAGAAGTTAGGCAGACTGAAAAATATATATGTATATAATAGATACAATATGTCTATATATATGCTTAGATACATGTTTGTATCTATATACTAATACATGTATATTCACATATGTTATAGAGTATAGATCTATAAGCCAAGAATTCTCAGTACTTGAAACTCAAATGGCTGAGATCTGTTTTATAAATATTATGGGTGTTAACTTGGTTTTTTGGGGAATTCTTAGCAGTGTGTGTAGGTGTGTTCCTCACTCATGGGGCCTGCTCTTGGGACTCTTTTCCTTTTTTTGAATTTTCATTGTGCAGCCAGATAAGAGTACTTTTGTCTTGCCTTATGTTTTGCTGTGTTTTGTTGCTGTCTCTAGAAGACTACTTCTTTGTAAGAAAAACAAAAGACAAGTGGAACTGAAGAAGAGGAAAGGGAGAGAGAGCTGAAAGGAGTGGTCTAGATACATTTTATGAGAGAAGAATTTATTTTCAATTTAAAAAATTAGGGAAAAAAACTCTAAATAAATGTTCCACATCCTTATTTATTGTAGAAATGCAAATCAAAACTGCTTTTAGATTTCATCTTATAGTAGTCCGAATGACCAAAAATAACAGAATAATTGACAGTTCATGTTGGCAGGAAAGTGAACCAAAGGGAGCACCCATCCTTTTCTGGTGGAAGACCAAACTTGTACAACCACCATGAAGATCATCAGTGGCAGTTATCCTGCAAGATGTTAATCTGTCTGTCTCTGAATCCAGTTATACCATTTCTTGAAGAATTACTCAGATTGTTTCATCCTACCACAGAGATACTTGCTAAACCATGTTCGTTGCTGCTGTATTCATAACCACCAGACAGTAGAAACAATCTAGATGTCTGTCAGCAGATTAATTAATACAAAAATGTGGTAATTTACACAATGAAATATTACTTAGCAAGTACAAAACAAAAACAAAAATAACAAACAAGTGAAACCCAAGAAACCAACCAACCACCTACAAAATAATCTCATGCAACTGTCAGGTGAACAGATGGAATTAGCAGTAAAAAGAGAAAAAGCAAACATCCTGAGTGTGCTAACCCAACTCAGAGAGACAAATATAGTATGCATTCATTTATTATGGATATTTGCTTTTGAGCCAATGATTACCAAGCTATAATCCATAGAACTAAAGAGTTTATGTATAAAGTTCTAGGTCGGGAGTTAGAGTTCCTTATAATATGTAGTGATGAATTGTGAAAGAATTATATGAGAGGTTCAGTTGGGGAGGAGAATGGCTAAGGGAGATTAATGGGGAGTATTGGGGAGACAGCTAAAATTAAGAGCCTTTGAGGGGTAATACAGAAACCTAATAGAGTAGAAATTTCAAATATATATATATTTAGAGAGAGAGAGAGAGAGAGAGAGAGAGAGAGAGAGAGAGAGAGAAAGAGAGAGAGAGAATCAAAATGAAATCACTAATTAATAGGGGAAAAAGATTCTTAGTTGGCAATCTCTTCTCACCAAATAAAGCTTTCATTACCAGAACTTAGTTACAGCTAATTGAGTTGTTGGCCAAAGGGGTCTAATGAGAAACTCCAAACAACTCATGCTGATGCTTATATCCAAAAGATATGACTAGTTTCACTACTTCAAATGAAATAGCTCTCTGCACATTCAGCTCTCTTTGGTGAACATCTATTCCCAAAGTCCCGATTCACCTTCACTAGTGACCTTTTAGGATATTACTTAGGAAACTGAACCATGTTGTATAACTGAGATGCTCTCCAGAATCCTTATGCTTTCATAATATATATCATGTGGGCAATTTGTATGCATTTGCACATTTATATTCAGTCTCAAGACATTGACTTGCCATCCTTAGACCTAGGGCTGTAAAGTACAGGTTTCACTGCAGTGGTGCAGAGTTCATTAATCATAGCTGATTCTACGGCCTCAGCTGAACAGCACACAGATTTTTAGATGAAATATTATAGGAATGGACCATAGGCCAGTTCCCATAGAATGATTTTCTCCTCTGGAACCCTACAAATGAAAATACCATTGTCTACATTTCTCTCATAGGTTTTTATAATCTAAGATCCCAGGAGAACAGACCATTAGGCACTGTGTTCATTGCTCTACAGCCATCTTAGCTCCAAGTTCCAAATGCTTCAACAGTCCTTCCACAGAAATAATCTGAGATGAATATGCCATATAGTCAGATCTATCACAACACCTATATTCTTCCAGAAATAATTTCTGTTCTAGTTTCTGTTGTTGTGATTAAAAATCTTCTGGTCAAAAGCAACCTAGTGGAAAGGAAAGAGTTTATTTTATTTTACAGGTTACAGCCCATCACTGGTGAAATTCAAGGTGAGTCTTGAAAGCAGTGAGTTGAAGAGAGGTATGCTTACTATTCCACACATCATTAGCTCTGATCAAGAAACTCATTCACACCAAGGGAGTTAACATTTCTAGCTGTTTGAGCGCCTTCCTACTTGACTAACTTTTTTATAAATTTAGGGACCACCTGCCTACAAAATGATTCAACCACACAGTGGGATGGACCTCAATTAATAACGAAGACAATCTTCCAAAAACATATCTCCAGGCCAATCTTATCTGGACAATTGTTCAATCAAGACTTCCTCCTTAGCTGTCTCTGGGCTGTGTCAAGTTGGTAGTTAAAGCTAATTGGAATAGTGTTTATTTACAGTAACCAGTAATCACAAATATGTTTAATGTGAATTACTTGTATTTGTTGGAATATGGATCAGATTATCACAAAAAATAATTTAAAACTGTACAATAAAGTTATCTATTGGGGATCTGATACCATCATCACTATCTAAAAATTAGAATTAAAGTAAACTAGAATGAGCAAGTAGGCCTCAAGGGAAGAGTTAGGGAAAGGAGTGAAGGAGCTGAAGGGGATTGCATCCCCATAGGAAGAACAATAATATTAACTAACCAGACACCTCCCACCCCAGAGCTCCAGGGACTAAAGCACCAACCAATGATTATACGTGGAAAGACTCCATGGCTCCTGCAGCAGATTTAGCAGAGGATTGCCTTATCTGGTACCAATGGGAGGAGAGGGCCTTGGTCCTGTGGAGACTAGATGCCCTAGCATAGGGGGATGCTAGGGCAGTCAGGTGGGAGTGGGAGGGTGGGTGGGGGATCACCCTCATAGAGACAGGGAAGGGGGAAATGGGATAGGGGCATGCAGAGGGGAAACTGCCAAGGGAAACAACATCTGAAATGCAAATGAATAAAATAACCAATAAAAAAATTGGAAAAAAATATTATTTCCTGGCAATGTCAGGTCCCTCAGTAAGACAATCCTTTTCCAATAAGAAGCCACACCTGCCAGAAAACCAGGCAGGAACCTTTCCCACAGACCTCTATCAGTTTCTTAGGTTCCTCCTGCAGACACCTTCTGCCTAGCCAACTGCCAGACATTCAAGTGGGATATCTGCTACATGTACAGTCCCCCATTCCTTCCTTGTCTCCATGTCCCAGCCACTAATGGTACAAGCACTCCTGCTGGATCAGAAGTTATGCAGGTCACCAAACCTTCTGTTCCTAATCAGGTAGAGACCCCCTTATTTAATGACAGATCACACCAGCTGGAATATCAGAGAAGAAACAAGAAGCAAAACACCCAGTCAAAAAAGACAAACTCTGAAATCCTCGCCTGTACTTATAATTACCACAGATCAAGATGCCTAAATGCCAGCTTTAGTACATAATTAACAAAATCCATGGCAATATGTCACCACCAGAGCCCAGCTATCCTACTATGGTATGCTCAGAATATTCCAACATGCCTTAAGCAAAAGAAATAGATCTTTAAACCAAATTTATGAAGATGATAGAAGTCCTTAAAGATGTGAATAAAGAAATCAAGGAAAAGACAAGCAAAAATTTGGGGGAAAATGACTAAATCCTTTAAAGAAAATAAAAAAAATTAAGAAAATGAATAAAAGTGTTCAAGATATGGAAATGGAAATAGAATCAATACAGAAAACATAAGCAAAGGAATCCCGAAAATGAAAAATCTAGAAATATGAATAATCATTTCAGATGCAAGAATCAGCAACAGAATGCAAGAGATTGGAGACAAAACATCAGGGGTTAAAATATTGCGGAAGAAATTGATACATCAGTCAAGGAAAATATTAAATCTAAAAATATCCTAAGAGAAAACTGCCAGGAAATAAGGAACATTATAAAAAGACCAAACGTAAGAATGATAGAAAAGGAGAAGAATCCCAAGTAAAAGACCCAGAAAATGTTTTCACCAATATCACAGAAGAAAAATTCTTTTTCTTTCTTTCTTTCTTTCTTTCTTTCTTTCTTTCTTTCTTTCTTTCTTTCTTTCTTTCTTTCTTTCTTTCTTTCTTTCTTTCTTTCATTCTTTCCAATCAAAATTTAATTCTTCCCCCTACCCCTCATCCAACCTCTGAATGTTCCACATGCCTTACCTCCTCCCCACACCCCTCTCTCTTCTGGGATATCCCCACCACACACCACTCATCCAACCTGACCTCTAAACTCCCTGGGGCCCTCAGTCTCTTGAAGGTTGAGTGCATCATCTCTGACTAAACCCAGACTCGGCAGTCCTCTGCTTTATAAGTGTTAGGGGCCTCATATCAGCTGATTTATGCTGCCTGTTTTATGGTTCAGTGTTTGACAGATTTTGAAGGTCCAGGTTAATTGAGACTGCTTGTCCCCCTACAAGATTGCCCCCCTTTTTTGCTTCTTCCAGTCTTTCCCTAAATCAACCACAGGGGTCAACAGCTTCTGACAATTGGTAGGGTGCAAATATCTACATCTGACTCTTTCAGCTGCTTGTGGGTCTTCAGGAGTGTGGTCATGATAGGTTTCTTTTTGTGAGTGGTCCATAACCTCAGTCATAGTGGCAGACCTTGGGACCCCCCCCCCCACTTTGCCTATCCTAAAGAAGGGAATGCCTATACAATACAAGAAGCACACAGGAAAAAAATAGATTGGCTCAAAAAAAAAAACTCCTCACATATAATAATCGAACACTAAACATACAGAACAAAGACTAATAAAAGAAGCAAGGGTAAAAGGCCTAGTAACATATACAAACAAGTCATTTAAAAGTATACCTAGATTCTCAATGAGGAGTCTAAAAACAAGAAGAGTCTAAACAGATGTCTTGCACATTGTGGTAGACCACAAATATTAGTCCAGACTACTATACTTAGTGAAATCACCATAGAAAACAATATATTTCATGAGAAAGTCAAATTTAAACAGTATCTATTCATGAATCTGTCCCTACATAAGATTCTAGAAAGAAAATTCCAATTCAAGGAAGTTAACTACATCCATGAAGTCACAGGAAATAAATCTTACACCACCAAAATCCTAAAGAAGGGAATGTATGCATGCATACACTTATACAGACAACACACACACACACACACACCAACACACACACATACACACACTCACCAACACACACACACACTCATCAACACACACACACTCATCAACACACACACACATACACAAACATACACACACACACACACACACACACACACACACACACACACACACACCACTACCTCCACCACCACCAGAAACAGCAACAATTACAAAATAAAAATTAACAATCATTGGTCATTGATATCTGTCAATATCAATGGACTCAATCCATCCCCAAAATACACTGATTAAAAGGATGAATGTTAAAACAAGATCCATCTTTCTACACAGGAAACACACATAAGCATTAAAGATAGACACTATGTCAGAATAAAGTGTTGGGAAAATATTTTTCAAGGAATTAGGCCTAAGAAGCAAACTGGTATAGCCATTCTAATATCTAAAAACTTCTTTAACCCAAAATTCATCAAAAGACATAGGGGAAGATAATAAACCATAATCAAAGGAAAAATTCCAGCAGCGTGATGTGTCTTTTCCTTGCTCCATGCACAAGAGCAGCCATGCTTATAGAAGAATCATTACTAACACTCAATCCAAACATTGTCCCTCACACATAGATAGCAAGAGACTTCAATACCCCAATCTCACCAGTGGACAGGTCATCCATACAAAAGCTATAAGCAAGAAACAATGAAGACAGCATGTTATAAACCTAGGGAACTAAGAGATATTTACAGAATATTTCAGTACAACACAAAAGAATATACTGTCTTGTTTGCAACTCTCCAGACTTCCTTCCAAATTGATCATATGTTCAGTCACAAAGCAATTCTCCAAAAATACAAGAATATCAAATTACCCCTGCATCATATCAGACTAGCATTTATTACATATGGATTTTAGCAACAACAAGATCAAAGAAAGTCTACAAACTCATGGAAACTGAACAACTAACTCTTTAATTCATGAACACTGGGTTAAGACAGAAATAAAGATAGAAATTAAAGACGTTCTAAAATACAATGAAATTTATTTCACAGTATGCACAAACTTATGGAAAAAATAAATGTGGGCCTAAGAGGAAAGCATATCCAAAATAACAAAATCAGAAGTAAAAAGGGAGCAAAACAACAAATTCCAAGGAAATCCAAAGAATCAGTAGGTTATACTTTAAAAAGCTGTAATCTACAAAATTGGAAAATGTAAAAGAAATGGATAGCTTTCTCTATACATACCACTAAGCTAAGTTAAATTAAGATCAAACAAACAACTTAAATAAACATATAACCCCTATGGAAATAGAGGAAATCTTTAAAAGCTGTTATTAAGCACCTTTTATGACGTAGATGGAAAAATATTAACAAAAATAAATCCATGACCTTAATATATACAAATGACAAATGTTTTTAGATAGAAATCAGCATAGCAAAGCCTTTCTTTTTTTTTCTTCTTCTTCTTCTTCGAGACAGGGTTTCTCTGTGTAGCTCTGGCTGTCCTGGAACTCACTCTGTAGACCAGACTGGCCTCGAACTCAGAAATCTGCCTGCCTCTGCCTCCCAAGTGCTGGGATTAAAGGCGTGCGCCACCACTGCCTGGCTAAAGCAAAGCCATTCACAAAACCCACATACAATATAAAATTTCTAAAGGTAACCATAGACAAGCAAGTGAAAGATTTGTATGAAAAAACTTCAAGTCTTTGCATAAACAAATTAAGTTAGATAACAGAAGTTGTAAAGATCTCCTATATTCATTGATCAGTAAAATTAAAATAGTAAGATTGACAACTTACTAGAAGCAATCCAGAGATTCAACACAATTTCCACCAAAATTAAATCATAATTCTTTACAAACCTTGAAGGGCAATACTAAATTTCATATGGAAAAACTAATAACCCTGGATAGTTAAAACAATACTGAAAAATAAATGAATATTCACAGGAATCGCTGTCACTGGTAGTAAAGAGATATAGTAATCAAAAACATAAAGCATTGCCATAAAAACAGAGAAGCTTATAGATGTAAATCAATGGAAGACCCAGACACAAATCCACACACCTATGACCATCTGATCTTTGATGAGTCAGAAAAATACAATAGAAAATGATGATATTGGTATATGTGGATGTTTGCATGTAATAAAAACAGATCCATTATTGTTACCTTGAACAAAATCAAGTCCAAGTAGATTAAAGATATCAACATAAAACCAATCACACTGAATCTTACTGAATTAAAAATGGGGGAAAAGCTAGAATTAATTAACACAGAAGATAATTTTCTAAACTAGAAAAGTAGTAGAGTTGGCACTAACATGGACAATTAATAAATGGGAGCTCATGAAGCTGAAAATCTTTAAGGTGAAGGGCACTGCCAATGACGTTCCAGTCCGGCTGGTACAAAGTTAAGCAGTCCACTGAGGAAGGAGTGAGGTTGATCATAGCAAGGACAGAAAAGAAGATTCAGAGATAAAGGTTAGAGATCAGGAGAGCTGTCCAGTCAGTAGTGTGAGTTGAACTCTCTCAGGTTTTTTATACTCTACAGTATCATGGGAAACAAAATCATAACACAGCAGAGATAATGGCTGACATATATTCATTATCAGTGCCCAACCCTGTTCCTTCCTGTTTCTTCCTCCAAGATTAACAAAACATTCAGACCCTCTCCTTGAGCTTCAAGTGTAGCCCTGCTTATCAGTCCATGCATCAGCAGGCCAGAAAAATCTGTCAGTAGACCCTGGCATGCTTTAACTCTGCCTATCAGGCAGACTTTCATAGAAGCAGCCAAATGTCACCCAGTACAATAAGGACAAACCAGTAGTCTACAATCTGGGGATAGGTTTTCACCAACTCTATAACTTATAGAGAGCTAATATCCAAATATATATAAAGAACTCTAGAAATTGAACACCAATCCAATTAAAAATGGGATACACATTTAAACAGAGAATTCATATTGGAAGAATAAGACATGGATGATACTTAAAGAGAAGTTCAACATCTTTAGCCACTATGGTATTGTAAATAAAAACTACTTTGAAGTTCCACCTTAAGCTTGTCAGAATAGCTGAGATCAATAACACAAGTGATAGTTTGTACTGGTGAGGATGTGAAGCAGGGGAACATTCCTCCTTTGTTGGTGGGAATACAAACTCATACATCCACTGTGGAAATCAGTATGATCATTTCTCAGAAAACTGAGAATTTATCTACCTTACAACTCAGTTATACCTCTCTTGGGTATATATCCAAAAGACAATCCATTTTACCATAATGACATTTTCCCAACTATGCTCATAGAAGCTTTATTCATAATATGCAGAACTTGGAAATAACCTGGATGTCCATGTGTTGAATAATGGATTAAGAAAATGTGGTTATATACACAATGCAATATTACTAGATTGTTAGAAAAAAAAGACATCATAAAATTTACAGGCAAATTGATGGAATTAGAAACATCATACTGAGTAAGGTAACCCAGATGTTGAATGTCAAACATGTAGCCACTTACAAGTATATATGAGCTATTAGTTAAAGGATAATCAGGCTGCAATCCAGAGACCCAGAGAGGCCATGTAACAAGAAGGGTTATAGAGAAGAAGTATGGCTCTGCCTTAGAAAAGGAAATTAAAAAGATTTTGTGGGAGGACTGGAGACTGGTGGGGGTTGGACCAGGAAGTCAAGTGGAGAGAGAGAGGTGGAGGGATGGAAGGAGAGGGTATGGGGAGAGAAAATGGGAATAGGTGGGCATTTAAGGTGTAATTAGAAACAATGCAGTTTAAATTTCCTAGAACCACTGATGATAAACCTAAAGAGTACTCTTAGTCTCAGAGGATGTGCAGCCTGTTCCAGTCATGTGTAACCAGGTAATGCTTCCAGCATTGGGACTGGAACACCAACCCTGGCACAAAAACCTTAATCCTACACTTGTCTTGCCTGCAAGTTGTGTTGGGGCAATGGTGGTTCAGAGTTTATGTGGGTAGGACAGCCATGACTGGTCTAATTTTGAGGTCCAAGCCAGAAGAAGGACCAGATGCTTGTAACTACCTGGATAAATAGTCAGAAACTCTAATCTGGAGGCTACAGGGACCTAGGGTAGATCAAACATGACTGTCAGGACTGACAACATTTGCCTGCTTACAGAACCCTTTTCCTCTTACTGGATTGCATTGTTCAATGTAAGAGTTTATGCCTTGTCTTACTGAAACTTGATGCTCTATGTTTCCTTGACAGTTCTGGGAGACCTGCCCTTTATTCCTGTGAAGTGGAGGATAAGTCATTCTGGGGAGACAGGAAGTGTGTGTGTGTGTGTGTGTGTGTGTGTGTGTGTGTGTGTGTGTGTGTGTTTGTATAATGGGTTCGTAGAGGGGACAGAGGGAAGGCTACAGTCCGGATGCATTGTATAAGAGAAGAACAAAGAAAAAGAAAAAAAAAGCAAAAACAAAAAAACAGTCATTTCCCAGCTGCTGATTGAATACATGCTTTCTCGGTCTTGAACCAAGTTAGCTGAGTCAGCAGTGCTGTCTTTCAAAGCCACAGACCTCAGTAGTACACTGGGCTCTCTTGTACTCATGCCATCATGATGGGCATAGGACTGACTGGACAGAGGAAGAAGGGACATTTTGGTATGTGGATGGCATTGGAGTAATTTAGTAAATGTACTTATAATTTTCGGCTAAAATATACATACTGATTTATGTGTAACCACTGCTGACCTTTCACGATAAATTAGATTCCCCTACTCTCAAATCCAAAATAAATGGAATCAACCAGTGTGCAATATTTAATTATTTAATTAATGTTTTAAATTATGTAGAACAACTTATACCATGGACAACAGAGGGGGCATAAAGGAATCAGCTCTGAAGTCAATACAAATATGAACTCTAGAGAAAAGTGTGGGATGAGCCTCTCAATGAATTGTAATTATCAATAAAAATAAACAAGCAAGCAAATGCTCTATAGTTCAGGCAACTGGGAATAAGCCCACTGAAGTACACTAAGTATAAAAATCTGTTTTAAAAAGCTTCCACAGTATTCATTCAAAAGTATTTTTACAACCAAAATTTAAAAGCAAAATAATTAAACAATTGAAGTCCAATATTCAGCAGATCTCTGAAGAGTTTGAGGACTATTATCTATTAAATATACATGATTTTAGGTTTAACCTTGAAAACACATACAGGAGGCTAAATAAAACTTGTCACTAAATGTATTACAGTTTATAAGTTAATGGCTTTTAAAACTTAGGATTTTATAGCTTTATCCTTGTTAAATTTGAGCATTAAAATCTGAATTGACTTAATTGAATATTCTTTAGCATCAAAATGAAACATTAAACTATGAATAAGCCATAAATAAAGCATAAATACATGGGGAGACTGGAATTTCTTCCTTTCTTTTTTCTTTCTTCTTTTTTTTTTAAATTTTACCATTTTAATAATTTTTTTCTTTTTTTTCCTTTTCTATATATTTTTTATTTGCATTCTAAATGATTTCCTCTTTCCCGTTTCTTCCCTCCCCGAAAGTCCCATAAGCCCTCTTCCCTCCCCCTGTTCCCCATTCAACCCCCTCTCACTTCTCTGTCCTGGTATTCACCTACATCAAGTCTTTCCAGGACCAGGGGCCTCTCCTTCCATCTTCTTGGAAATCTATTGATATGTGAATTGTGTCTAGGGTATTCCGAGATTCTGGGTTAATATCACCTTATCAGTGACTGCATACCATGTGTGTTCTTTTATAATTGGGTTACCTAACTAAGGATATTTTCCAGTTCTGACCATTTGTCTAAGAATTTCGTGAATTCATTGTTTTTAATTGCAGAGTAGTATTCCATTGTGTAAATATACCACATCTTCTGAATCCATTCCTCCGTTGAGGGACATCTGGGTTCTTTCCAGCTTTTGGGTAATATGCTGCCCTAGCATAACTGTAGCCATTTTGTTTATGCCTGCAGCCAGCTATCTTAATGCTTTGTAAGGAAACTTTCTCATGTGCTGTTACTAGGAAACTTTCTCATGCTCAAGTTTATTGCATATTCTGTTATGTCTTAAGCATTGGCTTCCTTGAAAACCAGTCACAACAGAGGTAAGTTAGAACTGCTTTGTATAGTTAGCCACAATAAGTTTGGACCTGAACCAACAGCCTGGCAGCACTTCCTGCACCAATGGATAGCTTTTATGGTTTTTGCCTTTATAAGATGCCCCTGAGATGGACCCCAACATAAGAGAGATACCTGCACCAATTTACAAAGCCATTTGTAATTAAGCTGTTCCTGTCAAGATGGCTCAGTTGGTAAAGTACCTGCTATGCAATTCAAGGGCATGAGGTTGGTTCTGGAGATCCAATATAAAAAGCCTGGAATATAGCCTATAAGTCCAGTTCTGGGAGTGGTAGGACAGTTGAAGGGTAGACCCTGAAATTTATTGGTAGGCCAAACCAGCTAGCATAGTCAATTTGACGAACTAAGGCTGAAGACGCAACTTGGCCATAAAATCCTGCTTTAAAAAATGTGGAGCCTTATCAAGAAAAATAAGAGGATATCAGAGAAACTAACCTCTCACCTTCATTTTCTTTTTGTTTTCTTTTTATTTAATTTTATTTTATTTTCTAAGTTTTTTTTATTTACATTCAAAATCATTTCCCCTTCATTTTCAACAGCACAAACAGCACATGTGCACCATATGGATGCATGCATAAAACACATACCACACTAATAAGTACAAGGACATCATACCTCCATCACACATCATAACACCACAATGAATAAAGCTTCTGGATCTTGGTCTGATGAAACTGTTTAGAATTTTTAGATGCAATGGGACTACTATAGATACTTAAAATTTTGTAGAAATAAAAATAGAGTTTAATAAAAAAAAATCACCCCGGAAATTCCAAGGTCATTATTGGATTATGAGAGAAAGACGTCTTTATAGAATATACACTTTAATGTTAAAAACAGAATGTGCAGATCTACTATAATACTTCGATCTCTGAAACTGATTTTGTCATGATATTATGAAAGGGCTATATCATGTATTTCTTACTTTTTCAGGTGTGTTTAACTATGAAAAAGAGCATTGATTTTGAAAAAAAAATCTCATATTAACATATGAAGGCCCATTTTTGTGTCATTATGAAATCTAGGAAAAGCTTTTTATCTTTTCTTAATTCCTGTTTATTAAGTTGTAAAGTGATCATGTTTACTCATATACCTTTTGTTATAACTAAGGATTGTCACACAGCAAAAGTGTTGAAGAATGATGTCATAAAAATAAGTTCTTATGCACAGTGTGACCAATCTCCAGGAAGTTGAGCAAACTCCTGGCCAGATGATAACTCCCAAGGGGAAAATCTGCCTAACTGCAAAGAATGTATTCTATGGGAAAGATGGAGTCAGTTGAAGACTCCTTTTTACAGCATTCTGAAGTCTTTGTCATGAAAAACAGCCTCAAGAAGTCTATGTGTGGACTCCACTAGGACCTTCTGCTGTCCTAAACCTCAGACTTGTCAGCAAACAACTTTCATTGATTACAGGTTCACCAGGCAAAGGTGATTCAACTTTTGTGCTGGGAGGTATCTCCTGTAATTACATCATACATATTGCTACTACTAATAAAATTGTTAATAATGAAAAAAAAAGTTCTAATGGGTGATTTTTGTACATTTTCACATTGATTTTACAGTTGGGGGATATTGGATAAAGTACTCTGAGCTACTTCTGCATTGATTTTTAGTATATAGGTATTTCAATAAAACTTTAAAAGCAAAATGAAATAATTTACCTTTTAGTTAAAGAGTCATAAGAGCCTAACCAAAAACTAATCTTGCTTTTAGTATTGCAATGAGACTTTGATCACATTTTTGAACACTCATTTTTAAAAGTAATTGCTTTTAGAAGTGATCACATTTACTCATTTTTGGTTTTGCATAAGAGTTCAAATTATTTATTCATTTTTCCTTTAATTGATAATAGGTTTTTTTTTCATATAATGTATTCTGATTGTAGTTTCCCCTTCCACTACTCCTCCTTGTTTCTTCCTTTCTTGACTCACCTCCTTTCTGTCTCTCATTAGAAAACAAACAGGATTATAGTAATAAATACATTTATTAGAAACAAAATATAAGATGAAAATAAAACTAAGTGATTTGTTATGATCTAGTGTCAACTTTTGCAGCTATCTAGCCTTGAGAAGGTATGTGTGTGCCTAAATGTCCTGTTAGAATCTAAAATACACACCATAGGTCTCTCACATGGTAGGAGGTCAATAATGTTACTTGCTTATCTTTAGCCTCTACTGACTCTGTTGTTCAGCATGACTCTGAAGCACTTGCCTCCACTTCCTAAATGCAACAATTAGGAGTGTACAGTTGATCTTGACAATTAATAAACAGGTTTCAATTCTGTATGAAGTACTGGCTCTTTTGCTTCCTATATCTATATACATTTTGGTAATACCTGCTTTTGGTTCTTTAAATCTCAAAGTTTATTCTTTTCTTCATTCTAGAATTCTCAGACTCTAATTCCTAAAATAGTTGCACCTTGAAGAACCTGTTATGGCTATTTCTATATAAAATCCAAGAATTTCATCAAATCCCAGTGGAGAAATACATAATTTATTGTCAGAAAAGCAATATCTAGCAAACAGTGCAAATATTGTTTTTCAGTTGGAATTTTAACAGAGATAGGCTAACTCCATATATATTTCAGCAGTGTTTAAAAGCAATACATAAATGATATAAAAGTTTAAAGTCTCTCTGAAAAAAGACATTTCCCTTGTTTTTTATTCTTTGATTATTTAGTGGGTTGTTATTTTTTTGCACATGGTCAATCCACCTATTCAATAATTTATTATTATTTAAATCTTGAATATAAACCATATTCACTAGGAAATATTGCTTATATGAAACACTCTCCTAAATGTTAAGCTTTGGATAGTATTTTAAACTTTTAGATATTTTTTAAAAATTATTTAATTATCATGTATCTATTCATCTTTCTCCTTATTTATATATTTATTAAGTTTTTGTATATGAGTGGTATGTCTGCATGTATGTGCACTATGTGCACACTTGGTATCCATTTAGCCTAGAAAGATGTATTGCAGTTTCTGGGAACCAAATATCGGTCCTCTGCAAGTGCAGCAAATGCTCGCTGCTGCTCAGCCATCTCTTCAGACCTTGCTGTAGATATTGAAGATAGCAATATGATTTGTTCATTTAAATTATAAGATCATGTGCATTACTGTAGAATAGATAAGATATTTTTCTAGGAATAAAAGATGAAAAATATTTTGAGAAAAGTAATTTTTGCAATTTTAGAAAATATTAGTAAATTAAGATTGGGTGTGGTCAATGTAGTCATTTAATTGACACATATACTGGTAATAAAAGCAAACCATTAAGGAACAATAGCTATTTTATGCTAGATAGCTGTCACTATAAAACAAAAGACCCTCTCAGAGAATTAATGTCCAAGTAAAACCAGGATGATTTTTAAAGCTGGAATAATATTTGGTTATTGTATATTTTCTTTTTGTAATAGAAAAATATTGTAACACAAGATAATATGATCCATATGAAGCAGGTGGTTAAGAAGCAAATAAATTACCAACAGATTTCTAATTATAATGCACTCTTAGTCTTTCATGATAAACAACAGATGTGTGTTTACGAAAATACATTATAGTAGAATCAGGTCAATAGAGTCTAAATGAACAAGGCTTAATTTATCTGTACTCTCTTTTGAATTCAAGGGGATGGCCTATTTAAAAGAGACACCATATAATGCAGCATGAGTTCAAAGGAGATTAATTTAAATGAGCTAATTGATTATCATTTTCTTCAATTGTTCAAATAGAAAAGGAAGTATTTCAGACTTCAAACTGAGAGAAGGAAAGTAAGAGAACAACATTTTGTTGGAAAGACATGAAGGAATATTCCAGAACCATAGAGGAGTCAATGCAATTCACCATCTTTTGCTTTTTGTTTTTACATACATTTATTGTGTTTGTGTGTGTTTTTGTGTGTGAGGGAGTGTTCAGACATATGTATGCCATGATGGGTTTGTGGCCATAAGATGACCACATAGGTGCCAAGAATAGAATGCAGATAATATGGCTTCGTAGCAGGCATCTTTATCCAAGTGTTATATTTCATTGGTCTGTCTGTGTTTAAATATAGTTTCTATATTGAAGGTGTTCACTATTTGTTTGAACTTATTTCAAATCAGTGATATTTATTTGTAATTTTTTTATATTTAAAGGGTTAGTAAATGAAAAATCACATTTACTTTTATGGGAAAAAAGTTAAAAATTTAACAAGTTTCACTTAAGAAAATACACCCAAAACAAAATTATAGTTCAAAAAATGCTTTACTCTGGGCCTCAGGAAATGCTTTAACTTAAAGATTTTAAATGAAATATAAGCTAGAAGGAATATGCAAAATGCTTCTCTTTGCATCAGGGATCTAGCACTTTGGAGCTCTCCAGATAAATACATTCCCCCAGTATGTTCACTGTGGTGTGCTTAAAGATCCAGTCAAAATACTTAAAACTACTTAGCTCAGAATATCATTCTTAAGAACTGATAAGTGAGAAGAGCAGAAAAAGAGCATACTCAATATTACATGCTAGTAGAAAAGTTTATATGAAAACACTAAAGAAATAATTTTTCTAAAATTCATATTTCACAAACTTGTGGTGCCAAGTGGATCTGGCAGATTCCTCTAGAGTTATATACTGGTCTTGACTGCTTATTGGCAGTTTGTGAGATTTAAACATTTCCACAATCATAATCATATACACCTATGCTATTCTGACCACTGAAGCTTACCCTTTACTCACTGAGTGGCTCTGCAGCTGACACTTCTGTGTTCTATATCACCTGGCTGCTATGAAACCTGATTGTTAACCGCTGTTGTTGAATTCAGGGAGAGTTCCATTTGTCTCTGCTGAAGGTTGTTCCTGTCCTTATATCTAGCTGCCACTGTTTCTTCACATATGGCAAACTCAACATCAGATTCTCTTATTTCTCTCCCATCAGAGCCAATCTCAATGTGAACTATCACAGAGTTGAGTAGAGAGAAGTCAATATCATTCTCCATTTCTTGGTAGGTCAGCCTTCTCATGTAGAGGCGTCACCTGTGGTGTTCTGCTTTGTGAACTTGCTGTGCTCAGAAGTTCCTCAGAGACATTAGTTGATGTCATAGCCAAAACCTAGGTCACTGCGTTCTTCATAGTCCCCAGAGTCTGCACTATAAACATCAGACTTGATCATATCCAGGACTGGCTGTTTCATAAAACCAGTGTACCTCCGGGCTGTACCAGGTCAGTCATAGAACCCAGTCCTCTACAAAGACACAGCATGCAGAGGTGAATCAGACAATGACCTAACATCTTCTTGATTGCTCTTGTAGACTTCAATATACTTGTGCCCTACTCTGGCCTTGTCGTTACCTAGAGCTTTCTCACCTCAACCTTGTGACACAAAATGAATGAAAGCCTCCCCTTAAATGTCATTCTCAAATTCAATAGGTAATGTGACCCTGTTTGGCATTGTTTCCAACCCTAAGAAGTACCAAATGATTTCTTCCTTTGTACATCCAAATGGGAGTCCCTGAGGCCTCACAAAGCCATCATTGGTACTGTTGGCACTGATTGAAACAATGTAATGCAACACCCAGTCCACTTTGTCTCTTAATGACTTGGTCACCTCAATATACCAGTGTCCTATATTTTCCCTGTCCTTTGTCAAAGCCAATTTTATATCCTCTTCTGAAGGAAGTTCTACATAAGCCTCACCACTCTACCCACCTTCTCTATTATCAACAAAATGAACACACACGATCCCATCATGAATTGTGCAGTCAGAGAGGCAATTTTGTATGTCCTCAATTAAGCAAGACCAGGGTGGGCCATAAAGTTTAACCTCCATCCAGGGACTGCATCATAGACACTTGACAGGGTTGTCACACAAACTCAGGCAACATTTTGTGGCTTAAAGGACCACTACAGATGCCTTGTGTGGAAAAGACTTATGAAAGATAAAGGTTTCTACAGAGGAAGGCACAAGTAACATATATTCTTAATCAACACAGTCTATGAACCTCAAGTTCTGACACTTTAAAAATTGCAGAGGGATTCTGGGAAAGTCCAGATGCATCTTCCTTTAGTTCTCAAACTTCTGGAAAACTAGACAGAGTTCATGTCAACTTTTAAATTAGAAATCAAATTACAGAATTAAATTGAACACTAAAGTAAATTCTGTAAATAAGTTCATGGCATTGAAAAGTGGGTATTTACACGATGGAGGATTATTCAACTGTTAAAAAATGAAATCATGAAATTTGCAGGCAAATGGATGGAACTAAAAAAAATCATCTCAGGTAAGATAATGTAGGCCCGAAAGAAAAATATGGTTTGTATTCACTCATTAGTGTATATTAGCCACCAAGTGAATGATCATCATCTTACAATCCACTGACCAAGAGGAGTTAGGTAAAGAGGAAGGCTATAGGGAAGAAGGATGAATCTGTTTGGGAAGGGGAAATGGAATCGATTTTGAGGTAGAATGGGGCAGGTGTGGGCAAGAGCAGGAGCAGAAGGAATCAGGTGTGGAAGAAAGAAGGAATGGAAGGAAAGAGTATAAGGAGAAATAGCTAGAACTGAGGGATGGCTATTTGGCTGTGGTGTGGAAACCTAGTGCAATGAATACTTCCTAAAATATATGATGGTGATCCTAGTGAGAACTCCTAGCAATGGGGATTCAATATAAGCAGGCCATCTCCTAGTGACAGTCAAGGTTTCCAGTGTCAGGACTGGGTTAGATTTGATACAGTTGTTGGTCAAGGAGTCCCACAGAGATTCCCTAAACCAGCCAGGCCAAAGCTAAGACAAAAGGTTGCTCTCTAAAAACTGATAGCCAAATCCCATTGCAGAGGAAAACATCCTCACACCTCGTTGGACATGGAGACATCAAACTTGTGCTTGCATGGAGTCTTCACCAGTACTTTCTGATCTTTCTGGTGTGGGAAGGTACTCTATAAGCTATCAAGAGAAAAATGTGGACACCAACCTGGCACCAATCCTTTGACCTACATGTTGTCCTGTCTGCAACATGTGCTGGGGCAAACGTGGTGCAGAACTTGTTGGAGGAGCCAACTAATGTCTGACACTGCTTTGTTGGACAGGAACTTGATGCTGAATATCTTAGAGACCAAAGGTAGGACCCATCATGACACGTCAAAATAAATGAGTGAATGAATGAATGAACAAAAACTTCTCAAATAAATGAATAAATAAATATCAATAAAATGATTCCTAATGATATTATATTTATAGATTGGTTTCTTGGCCAGTCAACATCATAGAGGCTTCCTTAGGCAGCAGATACTAGAAGATGTAGACTCACAGCCAGACATGTGGAGAGAATGTCTAATGTGGAGGTCTCCAACAAATCCCTCCCCTAAGAACACAGGAAATTCTATAGAAGGAAATTCTATAGAAGAGAGGGAGGAAAGACTGTAGGAGGATTCCAGGAGAATATGTTTTACTGAATAAACTAAGCAGGGCTCATGTGGATTCACAGAGGCTGAAACATTAAGCATAGGGTATGCAAAGGTGGGCACCAGGTCCTGCACCAGGTATATATATATATATATATTGTAACTGTTAACTTGGTGCTTTTATAGGACTCTGACTTGTGGGAGCAGATTTGTGTTTGACATTTTTGTCTGGTCCTGGGGACCTTTTCCTCCTGTTGGATTTCTTTGTAAAGTTTCTGTATGTGGGTTTTTGCCTTACTGTATTTTGTTTTGTCTTGTTAGGTTGTTGTCTCTTTGATGCCTGCTTTTTTGAAGGGCTTTCACTCTATTGAAGGGAGACAGAATAGGAGAAAGAGAGGAGCAGAGTTAGTGGTTTGGTGGGGGAGCTTGGAGTAGTAGAGGGAAGGGAAACTACTCTTGGGATGTATTGTATAAAAGAAGAATTCATTTCCAATAAAACAAGGAAAATAAATTAATAATAAATAAATATATCTGCAGCTCCAATCTGTGGGTTGCTCATCTCTTTCTGTCACTTTGCATACAATGTAATTTCATCTTGTTTTTAAATGATAGTTACCTGTAAATTCAAAGCCTCTGGTGTGCTGTGCAATAGAAACAGTGTGTTAAATTTCAGAGGCTTCAATATATTCTCTTATTTTTGTCATGTTAATGGATTTTTAAGTGACTACATTGATGATGCCTTAATACTTTCTGTTTAATGGATTGAATTAATCATTACTAAAGTTTTAACTTGATCACATTTTTAGAAATATTTTGCATCTTTCCAAATAATATATTTTCATGTGAAGGTCAATAACCTATTGAATCATTTTCATTTGTTCATATCAATATGAAGTTATTATGCTTCTTTAGTATCAGTGCAGCCAAAACTACCAAAAACACACAATGTTCAATATAAGCTGCTTGCTTTCTAAAAAAATATACTATCTATTGATATTTTATAGGGCTTATTTACATTATCTCACAGCTACAACATTGTGAAAGAACCACTAGCAGCTATGTTAGATGCTTTCAAACTTTAAATAAGGGATTCAAAGAGACATTAGAGTTCAGCTCGTTGAAATTCATAGTATGTATTTATGATACTATATACTATGCAAACATAAACTAAATATAGAACTTAACATTACCTGGAATTTATAAATTGAAAAGTCAGAAAAGATAAAAAACAAACATGCTTAATTTTCATGTTGTCCATCAGAAAACAACAGAAGGGCATATCTGTGACTTCAGCTGGCAAATTTAATAACTTCAAGCAGCATAGGGTGGGACCTCAATTATAAAAATGAAGGAAAGAAGCACATGGCTCTTGAAGTACACTAAAATGTCTGTTCTCTGGTCTTTCTAGGTTTTAAAAGGAAAATTCATGAACATTATCAAATAGCAAGACAACACCTCTTCTCATGCACATTGATGCAGTTTAGGACTCATTGAAAAGTGTCTCAAAATACATTTGTTGACTGAAGATGATGATGACTTTATTTGTTCACTTACACATACATCAGCCTCCATTTTTATTTGGCCATGTTACCATTATCTATATAAATAGAATCTTTAAAATATAGCTTTGCAGTGTGTGTGTATCTCTGTGTGTCTGTGTGTCTGTCTGTGTGTCTGTCTGTCTGTCTGTCTCTCTTTCTCTCTCTCTCTCTCTCTCTCTCTCTCACTTTCTCTTTCTCTCTCTCGGTGTGTGTGTGTGTGTGTGTGTGTGTGTGTGTGTGTGTGTGTGTGTGCATGTATGTGTGCCCCATAGTATGGGTATAGAAATCACAGGAAAATATGGGAGCATTGCTACTCTCCCTCTCATGTAAGTTTCAGAACTTGAACACAGATTGTCAGGTTTAGTGGCAACTCCTTTAAAAATACTGGGCCATCTGGCCAGCTCCATTTATGCTTTTAGAGCACAGTGGTCACTGATGCATCTGTTCCTTTAGACACTTTGCACCCAGATTTCATATGACAAGTTGTGAGCAAGTTTTCTTCACATTTGTCTTATGCTGTGGTTTATTCTATATACTCAGAGGATTCTTATCATATGGACTTCTTGAGATGGATGTCAGAACAGGACTAGCAACATACTTAAAACTCGAAATTTATAATTTCATCTTGGAAAATTAAGTAAAACCATCAATTTATCCCACAGAAAGCACTAATATCAGAAGAAAAGCACAATTTTAAGCAAGAATATATTGATGAATTGATTAATTAATTGTAGTTAATAATAGGAGTGATTCAAGCCAGTAACTGCATCATGGAAAGCCTACCCTATGCAAGGCGGTGATACATATAGGCTCTATTGTGGAAGTATTCTGAATACTTGCAGATGGCTCACACCTTGGGTGAGTCTCTTCTCCAGCACTCATTTGTTCCTTATATAGCCTCAATTTTTTGCTTCATAAGACAATCAGGTTTGAGCCGGGTGGTGGTGGTGCACGCCTTTAATCCCAGCACTTGGGAGGCAGAGGCAGGAGGATTTCTGAGTTCGAGGTCAGCCTGGTCTACAAAGTGAGTTCCAGGACAGCCAGGGCTACACAGAGAAACCCTATCTCGAAAAACCAAAAAAAAAAAAAAAAAAAAAGACAATCAGGTTTGGTTGGTTTTCTGAGTCTTGTTAGCTTCCTTTCTCCTGCCAGAGGCTTATTTCAGAGAATTGTAATTAACAACATGTTCAGAGATGTTGCTGTGTCAGGAGCACACTTTTTAAAAGCTATTAACTCCTGGTTAATCAGAATGGTTTACAAATCGTTCATGTTTCTGATCTTTCTTACAATTATATACCAATAGTTGTGTTAAACTGTAAGCTGATCATTTTAACAGATGAAAATAAAAACAAAGTAGTACAAGGACTTCACAGAGAATATTTGATATCTTAATAATAAAATACATGGCTATTTGAATTCTGAAGTAATGTTAAGTTAAATGTTCATTTTTACATAGTTTTTAAACAATGCAAGTAATAGACTTGTGCCAAGTTCAATTATGTTTAATCTTGTCTGTTTAAACCTATAGAAGATATCACAAATTTACATAATGTTCAATATTGATCTTGCAAGAAATCTAGTGATAAAATTAAAAAATTCATTCTCTGTAGACTACAGAAGAATGTTAAATGCTGTGCATATTTAGCAAGCAACTCTCTGTCTATGGAAAAGGTTGCTTATTCTTTATAGGGTTATTCAAATATTATACATGACAAATAGGAGCTCTTTTACTTGCGGATATTCCTAAGTTAAAATGTAGTTCATTGAGAGAGCATACAGGTTGGTGCAATGGAGTAGGATCATTGTTATTACCTCTCTTTCTAGAATGCCTCAGCATGTTTGGGCCTAATGGATTCTTAATTAAAGAAAAACCTTATTTGCTGTATTTTTATTATCTTTCATTATATAATATTATATTATACTATAATGGAATTATTAATCATTCCATTTGTTATATCTCAAATGATATCTCACTTCTCAGTTACCCCTACACCAACCCACCATCTTACATCTGCCCTCCCTCCTCCCATTTGCCTGTATGGGGATGCTCCCCCACCCACTCATCCTTTCCTCCCCACCACTCCATCATCCCCCTATGCTGCAGCCATTCCAACATCTCCATACATTTTGAGGCATACTTCTGAGCCCAGTAACAGAAACAAAATAAAAAGACTAAAGCAGAGTATAACAACGATAAAAGTCAGATCACGATCACGATACAGGCAAATAAAAAAGGGAACATGAACATATGAATAGAAAGAAAGAGTGACACATTGCTGAGAATCTGACTCTCAACAAGGAGGATGCTGCTGAAATATCACCCTCATTCTTGACCCTGTACACAAATTCACATAAAAACAGATCAAAGGCTCAATGTTAGACCTGATACAATGAGAAATCTATGAAAAACTTAGTATAAATGTGTTAGTCACTGATATTGCCATGGAATTTTGAATGTGACTTCAAACCTCACAAAACAAATGCAAATAAAAGGTGTGTGTGTGTGTGTGTGTGTGTGTATGTGTGTGTGTGTGCGTGCCAGGTGGAATGGAGAAGTGATTCACATCAAACAGAAAAGCTTCTGCCCAGGAGAAATAAAAAAAAAAAAAAACCTAAGCAAACCCCTCCTCAAAAAAAAAAAAAAAATCATAGAACTATAGAAAACATGCCAACAAATGGTGCAATTAAAATCAGAAAATGATCTGATTAGATATTGTATATTCTCTTTAGATTACTTTATTATATATGTATGGATGATTTGCCTCTGGGTATATATACTTACCACTTGCATGACTGTGGTTCAAGAGGGCCAAAAGAAGGTTCAGAAAGACTTACAAATGTTTGGAGGCTGCTATGTAAATGCTGGGAATTCAATCTAGGATCTCTGGAAAAACAACACATGACCTTAAACACTGAATCATCTCTTTAGCACATAATGAGATTTTTTTCCCCTTTCCTTCCCGATTCTCCCTTTCCTTCCATCTTTCTCTCTTCATTCTTCTCATCCTTCCTTCCTTCCTTCCTTCCTTCCTTCCTTCCTTCCTTCCTTCCTTTTCTTTCTTCCTTCCTTCCTCCCTTCCATTCATTTTTTCATTTTATTTTATTTTTTGAGACAGTTTCTCAACATATTAGCAACTCTCCTGGAACTCACTGTGTATACCAAGATGGTGTACAACTCACAGAGATCTATCTGCCTCTGACTCCTTAATCCTAGGATTAAAGGGTTACATTACTATTCCTGGATAGAGTTTTCTCTTGAAAAAAGATGCAGGAAAGTTTTTTTCTATAAATGTAGATGTGCTTATCATTAGCTCTAAGGAAACGCACATAAAACTATGAATAGATAACATTTCATCCCAAACTGAGTACTTAATATAAATGTTAAAGTCAAATAGCAAACACTGTGCTGAAGCAACTAGTTATTTAGAGAACCTTCTAGTTTTAAAGAGGACCATACATTAGTTCCCAGAACACACAACTGGCAAATCATAACTGCCTATATCGTAAGCCCAGGACATCTGATACCCTTTCTGACATCTGCAGGAACCTGTGATTAGGAGTGCACAAACAGACTCATAAATATAGACATAATCTAAAAATATAATCCAGAATGCTAATAAAGTTGTGAACAAATGAACTCATATACTGTTGATAGTAATTCAAATTATCAGCACTGACATTATGGAAAAGTTTTGGAGTTCCCCAAAAACCTAAAAGTAGATCTGGGACAGGATCCAACTATGTAATTTCTGGGCATGTAGCCAAAAGAAATGAAATCATGGCAAAGAAATCTTGTAAGTGCATTATTTACAATTCCTAAGACATAGACTCTGTAGAAATCCATTTGTAAATGAATAAAGAAAACTTACAGATTATACAAAAAAATCCTTTCAATCCCACACATGCAGAGTAATGGCTAGAATTATAGAATTAAACTACTTTGTACTAAGATAAATAAACTATGCTTAGAAATACAAATAACATTTAGTCATTCTTTTACATAAAGAATTATTGAAAGTAAATAAGTCCTGAATACATATATGGTACAGGGAAGTTAGATATGATTAGTGCACTTTCTATGGGAAATATTATTTAATGATTTAACATGTCATTCAAGACATACCACTGTAACCTTTTGTTCATTATACTAATGACAGAAAACACAAAGGATATTATAAGAACAAAGTATCAAATCAAGTCCTTATGTGATCATTGTATATACTATATAACAACCATGATTTAGAGATAGTGTTTTCAACTAGAATTAATTTTCTATGTCTGTGACACTTTTAAATTTTAATTAGATCCTTTATGATTTTTTATCAAAACTTAAAATTATACTAACAGTATTTGAAAAATGATTTTAATTTAGCAAATATTTTTTAAATAAATTCTGTTGTGTAGGGAACTTAGAAAATTTCCATTTAATTTTGTTTACCAAAATTAATGTGATTTTGTCTTCAATTATTTATTCTAATAAGATATAGAGTTATAAGTTTTGTTCAACATTTTTGCTTAATATAACTCTAGACAGTAATATTTAGAAAATATTTCTACTTTTCACTTCTAGTACTTAAAGCATAGGTGTAACAAAAGAAGTAAATAATTTTAATTATTTAAGTTAAATAAGTGTACTAACTTCTCCAAAATATATTAAGGAATGATAACCTTGTGATTATCAATATCTGAAACAATGGCATTTAAGCAAAATCAAAATTTCTAATCAAAACACCTCATCATTCAGAGGAGGATCAGAAAAGTACAATGCTTCTGAATATTTTCTTTAAAGGCACTGAAATTATATTACTTACCAAAAATGGGATTATCTTATTAACTGCCACAGAATTATTTCCATGCCTATAAAAGAGAGAATTTAATGCCATTTTGGGATTTGCAATGCATTCTAAAGCCACCATAATAAACATAATGTGTTCAAATAAAACATCACAGTCGAAATAACACCATTAATACAGCTTGTTCAAAATTAGCTGGAACAAAAATTGTTTGGCATTGTGCCAGAAACTAAAATGAGCAGGTGACAAATAATTCATCAAACACGTTTGAAGAAGAGATATCCATTTTCATTGTGTAAGACACAATGTTTGACTATGCAACATATTTTAAATGTAAAACAAACTTCAAAAGTAAAAATATAGTTGTATGCATCATCAATATTTTATTAGACATACATACACAAATTATTCATATTAAATCTAGTCTGAATATTTCTAATTGTCTTTATGTCATAGTTTTCTTTTTCCTTTTTTTAAAGAAATAATTTAGCGCTTTTATTTCTAATAAAAACACATTGCATTTTATCATTTTTTCTTTGCATGGGTCATTAGAGACAAATGAATGTGATTTTTTTTGGAAGAATATGAATGACAGGTCTTCAGTTAAACAATATTTCTACAATGAACAGTGGTATATTCTTTTGACATCATTATGTGCTTACAATGCTGAGCTTTTAGTGGCACCTGCAACAAAAGCAAGTCACTTGTAACTCAACTTTTTATTAAATATCTGTTTTATTTACATTTCAAATGGTATTCCCTTTCCATGTTACTCCTCCGAAAATCACCTATCCTATCCTCCCTC
Organism: Tokudaia tokunoshimensis; assembly: GCA_036184795.1. Lineage (NCBI taxonomy): Eukaryota > Metazoa > Chordata > Mammalia > Rodentia > Muridae > Tokudaia > Tokudaia tokunoshimensis. The sequence goes on along the minus strand of BTHU01000003.1, from coordinate 115,504,789 downwards.
CTCCTGTTCACTCCCCTCCTGACTTGCATTCCCCTATTCTAGTGAATCAAGCCTTCACATCACCCATGGTCTCTCCTCTCATTGAAGTCTGAAATGGTCATCTTCTGCTACATATGTAGCTGGAGCCATGGGGCCCTCCCTCCATGTATAATCTTTGGTTGATGGTTTAGCCCCTGGGAGCTCTGGGGGTACTGGTTGGTACATATTATTGTTTTGCCTGCAGGTCTGCAAACCTCTTCAGCTCCTTGGGTCCTTTCTTTAGCTGCCACAATGGGGATCCTATGTTCATTCTATTGGTTGGCTGTGAGCCATGGGTATTTGATCTACTTTCCAATAAGGATCAAAGTATTCACACTTTAGTCTTCCTTCTTCTTGAGCTTCATGTGGTCTGTGAGTTGTATCTTGGGGTACCCACTTATCAGCGAGTGCATACCATCATGTCATAGTTTTCAAGAGAGACATTATACTGTAAACAGCACTGGAGTTTTAGATCACTTTGGTTTGGCAATCATGATCATCTGCACAAAAGACTTCAGTGTATCTTCAGTATCTAAGTCAATTTTACCATTTGCAATTATTGGGAAGAAAAAAAAGAAATTACAGAAAAATTTATTGAACATCAAAAGTCAAAAACAAAAGAGGTGTGAATAGGGTTAAAGTGATTTACAGAAAAGTTTTAATCAAGTGGATGTGAAATTTTTCAGTACTTATGCAATTTTATACATATGTGTTTATATTTAGATATTACCACAAAGATTGGTTTCATTTGTTTTCTTTTGTTTGGTTTAGTGAGGCTGTTTTTGCTTTCTAGGCCCAACTAGTCTGGAAATTGTTTTGCTGATCAAGTTGCCCCAGACTTTTAGCCAGCCTCCTCCTAACTTTCATATCCTGGGGTGACAAGTGTATGTCACTGTTCTAACTCAAAAATAACTCAAGATATATTTTGGATTAAGGAATAATCACCAAAAAAATCAAGTAAAAATACCTTGATTTTTATTAATTTTGACCAAAAATATTTAAAAGAGCTCAAATTTAGATTGCTGGTCCTCCTACAGGGTTGCCCTTCAGATCTCTCAAACACTGAACCAACCACCAAACCGGCAGTATACATCAGTTGATATGAGACACCCAGCACATATACAACAGAGGACTGCCAGGTCTGGGTTCAGTCAGAGAAGATGCACCTAACCCTCAGAAACTGGAGGCTCCAGGGAGGTTAGACAACTGGTGGGGTGGGTAGTGGGTAGTGTGGACATCCTCATAAAGACATGGTGGCAGGGAGGAGGTTTGGGATATGGAACAGTCGGACAGTGGACCAGGAGTGGACAGAAAGGGAACAAAACCTGGAGTGTGAAATCATAAACAAACAAATAAATGAATGAATAAATGAATGAATAAATAAATACATAAATAAATACATAAAGAAAGAAAGAAAGATAAAAAAGGAGTTCAAATTAGAAAAAAGTTCAACTTAATTTATGTCATGCAAAATAGAATTTTGCATAGTATGTGAAAAACTCCTTGGAATCCTACCTAGTATAAAACTCAAATACTTCTACTGAAGACAGGTCCTGAAAGCTTTAGGTTTGGGGAAAATCTTAATAATAATCTCATATGTCTGCTCCCTTCACTAGCCTATATAATAACTGTTCACATGAGGATGAATTACATCTGGTTGCTGCATAAACACATATCACCTCTTTCCTAGAAACCATCTGTTTGGACTCAACATTGTAAAGGAAGAAGATATCATAACTGATAACCTGCTGCTACATACTTACTTGGTGATATGAAATCTAGTGTTTCCATGTGAAAGGGTACCAAAGAATAAAAAGTCTCACCATACATATTGACAGGCTGTGACTTATGGAGCTTTACCCCTATACAGTAATCCTTTCTAAACAGTACAGACAGCAGGACTTCATGAGGAGGAAATAGTAGGATATGTGGCTCAGTTCCCAATAGAGAAAATACAACAAGTATACTATAAGTTAGAAAGCAAGGTAAGGCTGTTTGTAGAATATTGGCATGGGCCATTAAAACAATATTCTTGGTAAAATTTCTGAACAGTGTCAAATCTAAGCATACCATTGAAAGACTATACAGCCAAATATAAATATCATACCTCACTTGTTTAGAACCAACAAACCATCATGTGAAATACACATTGTATCTTAAAATTAAAATATATAACGAATTCTGCACAAGGGAGTTCACTGAGCACTAGACTCTCGAAATAGACAATTTTTGCTTCTTTACCATCCTATAATGGGCACTTATGTCTGTCACATTCATAGCTGTATGAGAGCTTCATCCATCCAGCTAATGGAGAACTAAGACTGTCATGTTTAACCCTCAAGTGGGTTATATTGGAAAGTTGTAAAGAAACCATCTGAGTCATGCCAGATGGGCATCCCTGAAAGAGAAAATGATGGTACAAGGTTTGGAATAGGGAGATGATGAGCATCCTGGACTTAGTTTTCTTCTGAGAGTGGAAATAAAGACTAAATAGAAGACAAAATCTGAGACTGTGATGTGTAGAATAATCTACATGGTAGCAAGTGAGTCTGAGGATCACTGTACAGTGTGATTCTGACCCATAGTGGAGAGAAGGGAGAGGATTCTCATTAGAGTTCAAATTCTTTTCTCTTCTATACTTCATACCCTGGGTTACAAAATGCATTTTTCCATATCATTTTTCAATAGTCTTAATTGCATGTTATTGTATGTTTTACTATATTTTATCCATGTATATGATATTTTCACCCATTGTTCTCCCTTGTTCTCTTTGTCTTCCAACTGATCAGATTTCTTTGCCTCACTACCCTTCTGTTAACTTTATGGTGTGTGTGTGTGTGTGTGTGTGTGTGTGTGTGTGTGTGTGTGTGTAGGAGAGAGACAGAGATAGGGAGACAGAGACAGAGAGAGGGAGACAGAGACAGAGAGAGGGAGACAGAGACAGAGAGAGGGAAACAGAGAGAGATACAGAGACTCAAAGAATTTTGTTGTTTTTTTTCCTTTTTTTCTTTCTTTTTTTTTTATTTTCTAAGTTTTTTTTTATTTACATTCCAAATCATTTCCCCTTTCCCGTTTCCTCCCACCCCGAAAGTCCCATAAGCCCCCTTCCCTCCCTCTTTTCCCCATTCAACCTGCTCTAGCTTCTCTATCTTGGAATTCCCCTACACCCAGTCTTTCCAGGACCAGGGGTCTCTCCTTCCATCTTCTTGGAAAACTATTGATATGCAAATTGTGTCTAGGGTATTCTGAGATTCTGGGTTAATATCTCCTTATCAGTGACTGCATACCATGTGTGTTCTTTTGAGATTGGGTTACCTCTCTAAGGATGTTATTTTCAAGTTCTGACTATTTGCCTAGGAATTTCGTGAATTCATTGTTTTTAATTGCAGAGTAGTATTCCATTGTGTAAATATACCACATCTTCTGAATCCATTCCTCCGTTGAGTTCATTGTTTTTAAATGAGTGTGGTGGACTATGTTGTAGGACCATGTGGAACTATGCAGTGGCTTTTACACTGAGGATAAGTCCTGTCCTTCCACATTATTTATTACCTGCACATAAAACTTCAGGATGTTGTAAGGTCCATTAATGTTAGAGTCTCTTACAATAGTAGAGCTACTTTGAATGCAAAATTCTACATTTAATTCATGTTTAGATATCTGTATTCCACCTAATTTTCTCTCTACCTCTGGTTCTAATATTACTTCTGCTCCTCATTCATCTACATTCCCTGAGCCTTGGAAATGTGGTCGTTAGTGGGGGGAAATGGTAATAGTAACAGATAAATATTGGAATGGTAAATATTTGAGGTAAAGATTGAAATGGGAGTTTTATTGACCAGATTACTTTTCTTTCTTTGAGTTTGCATTGTCAGCAGTTTTCCCAGCAGTCATCATTAACATGACAGGAAGTTTAACAAAGCTTTCTCACGCTGAGTATTTACATTTGTACCACCAGTTTAGCTTCCTTATTATGTACATTTTTTAACATACTTAAACTGTAAACTGTGTCATTGAGTTATACAAGCTTTCTTCTATTAATATCCTGGGAAGGTTTATGTCTGATTGCCTATTTAATAATCACTGATTTTACTGACTCTAATGTTTTCTGTATTCTTACTGAGTTGCTTGGATCCTTCTGGTATATTAGACAATATTAATCATTTATTATTCAGTTATTGGCAGATGTTTATTTTTTTCTGTTTATTTTCTTACTCTTGGTTTGGTCATAAGGAAAATAGAGGCAAATCTATTATCTTTTTACAGATTTTCATCATTTGACCCCAGGAGTAGTTCAAATTTGTTACCACAGATTTTACAGATTTTGTTTGTTTTAATGCACGTGATGCATAAAGGTTGCTGGCTTCTTCGAATTTGCTGTTTTATACGTCTTGCTTTTTGTCCTCTCATCAGAGTACATATGAACTTTAGTATTCTTTTTGTCTCCCATTTTTCTAAGTGTTGTACTTATTATTGTTAGAATAGGAGACTTGGTTAAATCATTTAGTGTTTGGATATTATATATATATATATATATATATATATATATATATATATATATATATATATATGTGTGTGTGTGTGTGTGTGTGTGTGTGTGTGTGTGTGTGTGTGTACTTGCTGTCATATTTCCTGCTCTTATGTACCTCCTTAATGATGAAAAAAGGTTTTCTAAAAGTAATCCCCAAATCTATCAAGGTAGAGCACATATAGCCTTCACCACACTGTGCAACAAGTGCTCTCATGTATAGATAACAATTGCTACAGACATGGAAAGGTATTTCAGCCAATCTACATTTTTTGAAGGGCACAATTGTAGTTAAAAGTGTGGCTTGCTTTGGTAAAGATCTATTAAATGATTCAAATGTGCCTAGAGATTTTCAAATGTCAACCCAAGCTTGATTATTGCATTAGAAGAATTTCTAAGGCTCATATACTTGATCTTAAGAAACATGTCTGAAAAACAACCCAATTCCTAGCCTCTAATCTACTAAGTCTCTTTCCCCAACAAGCCTTCTTTCTCTGCTTGAATTCAATTCTTCATGTATAAAAATAATCTTAAGTGAGAGTGCCCACATTTTAACCTTCAATTTTCTTTTGCAGTTTCTTATGCACATTTCTTAAAGAGCATCAAAGCATCTGGAAATAATACCAGATAGTAACTGCTAATGAGCATCTTTAATCTCCAAGTCACTCTTTTTAAGTTGGAGGACTAAGGCAAAAGTGAAACATATTAAAACATAGTTCACATAGAAAGTAGAACCTGTCATGATCACTGGTATTTTTCATTGCCTGAGAATTTCTATATTTCTGAAAACTCCATCCCTTCTAATGAAATTGCTAAGAAACTAGAAGGCAAACACCCATTTTAAACATCTAATCTGCAGTGTGCCTGCAGTGTGGTGTGAAATGAATAGTTGAGGTTAATTCATTTATTCTTAACTTAGAAAAGTCTAGTCACTGGTTAGCACACCTACCAAACTTTTAAAATTTGATATGGAATTTCCATTAATATTGCAAGGGGTTTTCATATTCTCTCATACAGATTCTTGTAGATTCTTAGTAGGAACAATAACCAGGAACAGAACTAAATTTACTTTTCTCTAATTATACAGATTGCTCCATAAAGATATTGCATAAATCCATGGTCCATTTATAGTGAAATATTTTATTTTCTATGTCATGTGTTTTGATATATATTTGTCTTCAGCTTTTTCTAGGAGATCAATCCTATGTTCATTGGAAGGACATGTTTCAAGGAAATATGGTGGATAGTAATAAAGCAAGACACCAACATGTTACTCTAACCTCTTCATGCATGTTCATACAATTGCACATACATGCCAGACAGTGGTGGCGCACGCCTTTAATCCCAGCACTTGGGAGGCAGAGGCCGGCGGATTTCTGAGTTTGAGGCCAGCCTGGTCTACAGAGTGGGTTTTCAGGACAGTTAGGGCTAAACAGAGAAACCCTGTCTCGAAAAACAAAAACAAACAAAACAAAAACAATTGCACATACATATGGGTAAACAACCATACAACATATGTGCACAAGTACATGCACATGTACACACAAATGAAAATGAAAAACAAAACAAGAAATTTTAGTCACTCAGTTCTTGAAGGTTATGGTCAAAGATTACATTGCAAGGAAATTTGAGTTCTGGGGACACCTCTGTTATTTAGCTGGATAAAGGCTGTTTTTCTCTGTCTTCAGTTGGTCTATTACATATACAAGCAGAAAGGATGGGAGCTCACTGCTAACCCTTCTCTCTCCTCATAGGAAATATCATTTTACTATATTAAAGAGCAAATACAAGTTCATTTAGTTGTATTATTTCTCTAAATGGTCTCTCTTAAATTGCAATCACAGCAGGGGTTACAGTTTTAACAAGTACATTCAAAAGGAAACATCCCCACCTGTATAAAATACACAGTCCCTTTTATTTTCATGAGACTTATACTTATGTACAGGAGATTTTGTTACTGTTGTGCATATTTTTCTGTTGCTGCCCCTCCAGCATGCAAACTACAAATACATCACTACTCCCATTATTCTGAGAAAATATCCTGTACTACGCTCACTGTAATGCACCCAATATAGGCAACACAATTTCTATCAGTTTCTATGTTAATACTCAGCTTTCATAACTCATAATTCTTCAGTGTGAAAATACAGATACAGTTTAAGTTAACATGTAGCTAAATCATTGCTATTGCAATGGTGTCTTGAAATATGACCATCAGTGCTTTTAAGATCATTTGTCCCAATCTTCACTAAGTTGAGTGGTGTGATGTGTTTTCAGCTCCTTAAACTTATTAATAGATCCCTGAAAGTTTTCAATTGTTGAGAGGCAAATGGCACTCAAAGGGGGAATGAGGGCTTTAAATATACCTTTGATGTGCCATAAGATTGAAGTAATCAATAAAGCTCTTAACGCTGTATTTTCACTTTAAATGCTAAATTTTCAATTCTTGTATTATCTCCTGCCAGTGATTGTGCCAGATTACATATTGATAGTTATCTACCAGGGCAAATAAGTATTATCAGTTAAAGCTGCTTCTAAGTTCAAGCAGAGTTTCACGACTGCTTATTTTCAGAATATCAGAACTGGTCTCAGATCACACTCTGGTCACAGAATGGAGCTTTTCTTACATGTGAGCATGCTTCTGGAATCTAGGACCATGAAACTTTTTTGGTGCTAGCTTCTACATGGCAAAAATAAGCATTTAAAATTTTACTAGGTTCTTTCTTAATAAATTCATGGTATCTTTAGAGCTATGTAAAATAATGAAAAAAATTAATTTAGACTCATTCCACATTTGTTCCACAGGGAATCCTTTGACAAAAACAGTACTAATACATGACTAAGTACAACACTATTATACAAGTATTAAAATGAGAATGGACTGTAAATAGCATGAATTGAAATATTTTCTTGGGCTGGAGAGATGGCTCAGCAGTTAAGAACACTGACTGCTCTTCCAAAGGTTCAGCAACCACATGATGGCTCACAACCATCTGTAATGAGATCTGACGCCCTCTTCTGGTGTGTCTGAGGACAGCTACAGTGTACTCATATTAAAAAAAAAAAGGGTTAAGAGAGAAGGAGTGTGGAAGGAGATAGAAGAGATGAAATGGAAGCAATTGTAATTTAAATTTAAATAAAATAAATTAAAAATATTTTCTTATGCATACTTAAACATCATGATATCACATCATATAGAATAAAAGATAAATCAATAGACTTTATTTTGTTAATATTTATTTACTTACTTACTTAACTCCAGATTTGATTCCTGCATACTCAGTCTACCTTCTGACTGTTCCACATTCCATACCTCCTCCTCACTCACCCCCGGTCTCCACAAAGATGTCCCTACCATACACCTACCACCTCACCAAACCTCTAAACTCCCTGGGGCCTTCTATTTCTTGAGGGTTAGGTACATCTCTGACAGGGCTTAGGCAAGGCAGTCATCTACTGTATATGTGTTGGGGGCCTCATATCAGCTGGTGTATGCTGTCTCATTGGTGGTTCAGTGTTTGAGAGATCTCGGGGGTCCAGATTAATTGAGATTGCTGGTCCTCTTACACTTTGTCTTTCTCTTCAACTTTTTCCAGCCTTTATCTAATTGAACCACAGGGGTCAGCAGCTTTTGGCCATTGGTTAGGTACAAATATCTGAGTCTGATTCTTTCAGTTGCTTGTTGCATCTTCATGAGTGCAGTCATGCTATGTCCCTTTTTGTGAGCTCTCCATAGCCTCAGTAATAGTGTCAGGCCTTAGGACCTCCCCTTGAGCTGGATCCTACTTTGGGCCTGTCATTGGAACATATTTTTCTCAGGCTCCTCTCCATTTCCATGCCTACAGTTCTTTCAAACAGAAAAAATGAGGGAGAGGGATATCCACCCTCTCCCTCATTTGTTGCCCTGTCTCCCTGCTTGAGGTGGGCTCTATAAGTTCACTCTCCCTTCTGTCAGGCATTTAATCAAAGGTCCCTTTCTTTGAGTCCTGAGAGTCTCTCACCTCTCAAGTCTCTGGTGTATTCTGGAGGATACCTCCAAACTCCTATCTCCAGAGGTTGCCTGTTTCCATACTTTCTGCTGGCCCTCAGGGCTTCAGTCCTTTTCCCTTACCCAATACTAGATCAGGTCCTCCTTGACCCATGTCTACTTTCCCTCCCAAGTCCCTCCCTCCTTCCTCCCTTATGATTGCTTTTTTTCTCCCTCTCAAATGGTACTGAGGTGTCCTCACTTGGGCCCTTCAACTTGGTGACCTTTTTGAGTTCTGTGGACTGCATCCTGTGTATTCTGTTTTTTGGTTTTTTTTTTTTTTGTTTTTTGTTTTTGGTGTTGTTGTTGGCTAATAACCACTTACTAGTGAGCACATACCCTGCATGTCATTTTGGGTTGTAGTTACCTCACTCAGGGTCTCAGGATGATATTTTATAGTTCCATCCATTTGCCTGCAAAACTCAGGATGTCCTCATTCTTAATAGCTGAGTAGCTGAGTAGTACTCTATTGTGTAAATAACCCACATTTTCTGTATCCTTTTTTCTGTAATGGGACATCTAGGTTGTTTCTAGCTTCTGGCTATCACAACCAAGACCACTATGAACATAGTGGAACATATGCCCCTGTGGCATGGTGGGACATCTTTTGGGTATATTCCAAAGACTGACCTTTCTGGGTCTTCAGGTAGATCTATTTCCAATTTTCTGAGGAACCTCCAGATTGATTTCCAGAGTGGTTGTACCAGTTTGGAATCCTACCAGCAATGGAGGAGTGTTCCCCTTTCTCCACATCCTTGCCAACACTGTCACCTGAGGTTTTGATCTTAGCCATTCTGATTGGTATAAGGTGGAATCTCAGGGTCGTTATGACCTGCATTTCTCTGACCATTATGGACTTTGAAGATTTCTTTAGGTGCTTCTCATCCATTCGACATTCCTCTGTTGTGAATTCTCTGTTTACTTCTATACTCCAAGTTTTGATTGGCTTGTTTGGTTTTTCAGTGGTTAACTTCTTGAGTTCTTTATGTATTTTGGATATTAGATCTCTACTGAATGTGGAGTTAGCGAAGATTTTTTTTCCCAATCTGTAGGTTGCCAATTTGTCTTATTGACTATATCCTATGACTTCCAGATTCATGAAGTCCCATTTATCAATTCTTGATCTTAGAGCATGAACCATTGGGGTTCTATTTAGGAAACTGCCCCCTGTGCAAATGATTTCAAGGTTCTTTCTGACTTTCTCTTCAACTAGATTCAGTGTATCTGGTTTTACATTGAGGTCCTTGATCTACTTGGACTTGAACTTTGTGCAAGATGACAAATATTGGTCTATTTTAATTTTTCTACATACAGAGAGCCAGTTAGAACAGCAGCATTTATTGAAAATGCTTTCTTTTTTTTTTTCTATTGTATATTTTTGGCTTCTTTGTCAAAGATCAAGTGTTTGTAAGTATGTTGTTTTATTTCTGGTCTTCAATTCTATTCCATTCGTTAATGTTTCTGTCCCTGTACCAATTCCATTAAGTACTTATCACTATTGCTTTGTAGTAAAGCTTGAGGTCAGGGATGGTAATTCCCCCAGGAATGGGCCATTTGGTAAGCATGGGGAGGGTGTATGGAATAGGGAGTTTTCAGGGGGGAAAAAAGTCCCATAAGCAATCTCCCCTCCCCCTGTTCCCCAATCCACCCCCTCCCACATCACTATCCTGGTATTCCCCTCCACTGCTACATTGAGCCTTTCCAGGATCAGGACCCTTTCCTCCATGATGCCCAACAAGGCCATCCTCTGCTGCCTATGCGTCTGGAACCATGGGTAACACCAAGTGTATTATCTGGTTGATGTTTTTGTCCCTGGGAGCTCTGGGAGTATTGAATGGCTCATATCATTGTTCCTCCTGTGGTGCTGCAAACCCATTCGGATCCTTGGGTACTTTCTCTAGCTCCTCCATTTAATATAGAATTTCCATTAATATTGCAAGGGGTTTTCATATTCTCTCATACAGATTCTTGTAGATTCTTAGTAGGAACACTAACCAGGAACAGAACCAAATTTACTTTCCTCTAATTATATAGATTTCTCCATAAATATATTGTGCAAATCCATGATCTATTTATAATGAAGCATTTTACTTTCTATGTGTCATGTGTTTTAACATATATATTACCTCATGTTTTTTTTCATGGAAAAAACATGTTCAGTGTTCAGTGGAAGGACATGTTTCAAGGGAATATTTTGGACAGTACTAAAGCAAGACACCACCATGTTACTCTCACCTCTTCATGCATGTTCATACAATTGCACATACATATGTGTAAACAACCATGCAACACATGTGCACAAGTGCATGCACAAGCACACACAAATGAAAATGGAAAATAAAACAAGAAATTTTAGGCACTCAGTTCTTGAAGGTTATGGTCAATGATTACATTGCAAGGAAATTTGGTCTCATATTTTCATTTTTGGTTGGGCTATTTTGTGGTTTAGGTATCAGAGTAATTGTGGCTTCATAGTATGAATTAGGTAGTGTTTCTTCTGTTTCTATTTCATGGAATAGTTTGAGGAATATTGGTGTATTGTCTTCTTTGAAGGACTGGTAGCATTCTGCACTAAATTTGTCTGGACTTAGTTTTTTTTTTTTATTGTTGTTGTCTTTTTATTTGTTTGGTATTTTTGATTGGAAGATTTTTTTTTTATTTTCTAAGTTTTTTTTTATTTACATTCCAAATCATTTCCCCTTTCCCTTTTCCTCCCTCCCCGAAAGTCCCATAAGCCCCCTTCCCTCCCTCTTTTCTCCATTCAACCCCCTCTCGTTTCTCTGTCCTGGCATTCCCCTACATCCAGTCTTTCCAGGACCAGGGGTCTCTCCTTCCATCTTCTTAGAAATCTATTGATATGCGAATTGTGTCTAGGGTATTCCAAGATTATGGGTTAATATCCCCTTATCAATGACTGCATACTATGTGTGTTCTTTTGTGATTGGGTTACCTCACTAAGGATGATATTTTCAAATTCTGACCATTTGCCTAGGAATTTCGTGAATTCATTGTTTTTAATTGCAGAGTAGTATTCCATTGTGTAGATATACCACATCTTCTGAATCCATTCCTCCGTTGAGGGACATCTGGGTTCTTTCCAGCTTCTGGCTATTATAAATAAGGCTGCTATGAACATAGTGGAGCATGTGTCCTTATTGCATGCAGGTAAAGCCTCTGGGTATATGCCCAGGAGTGGTATAGCCGGATCCTCTGGGAGTGTCATGCCCAGTTTTCTGAGGAACCGCCAGACTGCTCTCCAGAGTGGTTGTACTAGCTTGCAATCCCACCAGCAGTGGAGGAGTGTTCCTCTTTCTCCACATCCTTGCCAACAACTGCTGTCTCCTGTGTTTTTGATCTTAGCCATTCTGACTGGTGTGAGATGGAATCTCAGCGTGTTTTGATTTGCATTTTCCTAATGACTAAGGATGATGAACATCTCTTTAGGTGCTTCTCAGCCATTAGATATTCCTCAGGTTGGAAGATTTTTAATGACTTCTTCTATTTCCTTGTGCTATATGGGCCTGTTTAGATAGTTTACCTGCTCTTGATTTAAATTTATTGTTTTGTATATCTCTAGAAAACCATCCATTTCTTCTAGATTTTGCACTTTTGTTGAGTATTGGCCTTTATAATAGGATTTGATGATTTTTTAATTTTTCTCCATTTCTGTTGTTATGTCTCCCTTTTCATTTCTGATTTTGTTAATTTGGGTACTACCTCTGTGATCTTTAGAGGGTTTGGCTAGGGGTTTATCTATCTTATTGAGTCTCTGAAAGAACCAACTTTTGGTTTTGTTTGTTCTTTATATTCTCTTTGTATCTATTTGGTTGATTTTCTCTTGGGTGAGTTTGCTTCTTTTTGTTCTAGAGGTCTCTGCTATGCTGTTAATTTAATAGTGTAAGATCTCCCCAGTTTCTTTACCAGGGCACTTAGTGCTATGAATTTTCTTCTTAGCACTGCTTCATTGTGTCCCATATGTTTGGATATGATGTGTCAGCATTTTCATCAAATTTCAGGAAGTCTCTAATTTCTTTATTTCTTCCCTGACCAAGTTATCATTGAGTAAAGATTTGTTCAGTTTCCACATATATGTGGGCTTTCTGTAGTTTTGCTATTCTTGAAACCAGCCTTAGGCCATGGTGGTCTGATAGTATATATAGTATTATTTCTTTTTTCTTTTATCATTTGTTTTGTGTCTAATTATATGGTCAATATTGGAGAAGATACCATGAAGTGCTGAGGAGAGGTATATTCTTTTGTTTTAGGGTAAAATATTTTGTAGATATCTACTAAATTCACTTGGTTCATAACCTCTATTAGTTTCATATGTCTCTGTTTAGTTATGATTCAATGATCTGTCCATTCATGAGAGTAGGATGTTAAAGTCTCCTACTATTATTGTGTGGGGTTCAGTGTGTGTTTTGAGCTTTAATAACGTGTCTTTTATGAATGTGGATGCCCTAGCATTTGCAACATAGATGTTCAGAATTGAGACTTTCTCTTGGTAGATATTACCTTTGTTGCATATTTAGTGTCTTTCCTCATCAAGCTTGATAACTTTAGGTTGAAAGTTTATTTTACTGGATATTAGGATGGCAACTCCACTTTGCTTCATTGGGACCATTTGCTTGGAAGAACTTTTTCCTTCCTTTTATTCTGAGATAGTATCTGTCTTTGTTATTGAGGTATATTTCTTGTATGCAGCAAAATTCTGGATCTTGTCTGTGTATCCAATCTGTTAGCTTATGTCTTTGTATAGGTGAGTTGAGCCCATTCATATTTAGAGATATTAAAAACAGATGACTGCTGGTTCCTGATATGTGTGTTTTTGTAGGTGGTTTTATGTGCTTGTGGTTCTCTCTTTTCGACTTTGTTGTGAGATGCTTTATATCTTGTCTTTTCTTTGGTGTAGATATCTTCTGTGTGTTGGACTTTTCTTTCAAGGATCCTCTGTAGGGCTAGATTGGTAGGTAGATACTGTTTCAATTTGGTTTTGTCCTGGCATATTTTGTTTTATTTTCTCCATCTTTGTTGATTGAGAGCTTTGTTGGGTATAGTAGCATTAGTTGTCATTTGTGTTCTCTTAGAGTGTGCATGACCTCTGACCAGGCACTTCTGGCTTTCATAATTTCTGTTGATAAATCTATTGATAAATCTGATAGGTCTACTTTTGTGTGTCACTTGGCCATTTTCCCTTGCAGCTTTGAATATTCTTTCTTTGTTCTGTGCGTTCTGTGTTTTATTTTTTTTTCTTTTGAGACAGGGTTTCTCTGTGTAGCCTTGGCTGTCCTGGAACTCACTTTGTAGACCAGGCTGGCCTCGAACTCAGAAATCATCCTGCCTCTGCCTCCCAAGTGCTGGGATTAAAGGTGTGCGCCACCACCGCCCGGCCTGTGTTTTAATTGTTATGTGACTAGACGATTTTCTTTTCTGGTCCCATTTATTTGGTGTTCTATAGTCTACTTGTAACTTTTGTGGCAATCTCTTTGTTTAGATTGGGGAAGTTGTCTTCTAGGATTTGTTGAAGATATTTTCAGGTCCTTTGAGCTGGGAATCTTCATTGTCCTCTATTATGATGAGTCTTAGATTTGTTCTTTCCATTATGTCCTGAATTTTCTGGATGCTTTGGGTTAGGAGTTATATACGTTTGAAATTTCTTTAACAGTTGTGTCAATCTCTTCTATGGTATCTTCTACACCTGGGATCCTCTCTTTTATCTCTTGTATTCTGTTGGTGATATTTATATCTGTAATTCCTGACCTCTTTTCTAGGTTTTCCATTTCCAAGTTTACTTCCATATGTGTTTTCTTTACTATTTCTACTTCCACTTTTAGGTCTTGGACCACTTTATTCAATTCCTTTTCCTCCCCTTCCCCCTGCTCACCAACCAACCCACTCCCACTTCCCTGTCCTGGCATCCCCTATACTGGGGTATCAAGCCTTCTTAGGACCTCCCTTGATGTCCCCTTGATGTCCAACAAGGCCATCCTCTGCTACATAAGCAGCTGGAGTCATGGGGAGACTTCCCCATCTAGGAATCTAACCCATATAAAGTCACCAAACCTAGACACTATTGTGGATGCCAACAAGCGCTTGCTGACAGGAACCTGATATAGCTGTTTCCTGCGAGGCTCTCAGTACCTCATAAATACAGAGGTGGGTGCTCTCAGCAATCCATTGGAATGAGCACAAGGTCCACAATGAAGGAGCTAGAGAAAGGACCCAAGGAACTGAAGAAGCTTGTAGCTCCATAGGAAGAACCACAATATTAACCAACCAGTACCCCCAGAGCTCCCAGGGACTAAACCACCAACCAAGGAAGATCTTTTATTATCATTCATAAATGTAACCAGTTTTCCAACAAAACAATCAGTTGTCTATTCAAGTAGCTGGGACACTGGCTTAAATAATCAGCCCTTTGGCTCCCTTGTTCTTCATAGCCTCATTTCCTATTTTGAAGAGCTTTTTTTTCTTATCTCCAAAGAGTCCCCTTTATTGTGAACATTCATAAGATTCTGCATTATAATACCTCTTGAATTTCTAAAAGTAATTTTTATGGAGACCTTATAATCCTATGTTGACAACAATAAATTTCAGGTTAAAAGTGATGCCCTAAGTGTGGGGGCATGCCATGGCAAGGAGGCAGAAGTAGGTAGGTGGGTGGGGAACACACTCATAGAAGTAGGGAGAAGGGGATGGGATATGGGGTTTCTAGGAGAGACCTGGGAAAGGGGATAACATTTGAAATGTAACTAAAGAATATATTCAATAAGAAAAAATGCAGGTTATGTACATTGAACATATATAATTCAATATGTAATAATTTGGTCACTGATATGTATACATCAGTGACCAAATTATTACATACTGAATTGTGTATATATATATATATACACAATTGTATATATATATATACACATTGTATACATATATATATACACATATTGTATACATATATATACATATATATATATGTATATATATATATACACAATTCAGTATGTATATATATTACATATATATATGTAATATATATATATATATATATATGTAATATATATATTATATATATGTATATATTTAAAATAAGCACAGTTTATCAATTTAGTATATATTTCCAGAAGAGAATTTTATATGTTATTTCTCTTCAACTCTAAAATAGTAGGCAGTCATTTCTCATACATCTTAGAAAAGATAACCATTTGAAAATATTTCATAGATGTCATTATGTTTATTCCATATGAAATATAAAGCTTGAGCTTTGTTTCTTAAAGTATTAAATAACATATTCTTAAATTATTAAATAACATTTTCTTAAAGAATGCATTTGCTGCTACCACACATGCTAAAATATATCAAATTTCATGGCAGAAAACCCATCAACATAGAAATTTAATGTTTTGTGAGAATTATAAATATTACAAAGGCAATCGAATATGGGAATCAGAAATTTTTAACATTTAATTTTCTGTGTGTGCATGTCTCTTTTGTCCTGATATAATAATATCAATTTGAGCATTTTCTTCAAATTTTGTAAAATAATATAGCTTAAAAATACCAATAAACATAAAAACTTAAGTTAATTATTTGCAAGTTTTAGACTCTGGTTTCAATAAAATAATCAACTCTTCATGTTGGAAAATTACTCTGATCCTATCACTTGTGTCGGCAGAAATAACAATAGTTCCATATCTTGAGAGGTAGAGCAAAGAGGGTGGGTTAAAGTTCATCCTCATCTTTATACTGAATGTGTGATCAACCTAGTCTACATAATACTCCATTGCAAAATGTAATATCATCCTTAAGTTGTCAAGAAATTTAAGAATCTGATAGTTCCAATAACCTATATATTTACAAAAAAGGAGAGAAAACAAAGCATGGCAGAAGTAGTGTATGGAGATACAGTTAAGTGAATGCTGGAAGCTGTAGGTACAGGAAAGTAGATAAGCACTGAATGCCATATGACATGCACAAGAAGATGGAGATTCTAAAGCATGCTAAAATGAAATTGGTACTAGAGAACTGTGAGGCATTGTTTTCATATTATTTATCAGAATGTCCTCCAAGTCAAGTGTGATCTGTATATGATGCTGGCCTCCTGTTGAACATCATGCTATCTGATAGCTTTCTATATATATTATAATAAATCTTATGTCCCATTAGACATTGAACCCTTTAGCTACATAACATAAAGGGTTGTGAACCTATAACCAGTGCAGGAAACAATGGGAAAAACATGAAAAAATCGTGTTTGCCATCCACCACAAAGCACTTTGGGGAACAGAATTCCACAGGTTATTAAAATTCATTTGTACCAATTTCACCTAATAAGTATCTGAAAATAGACTTTAGGGAAAATAGTAAAAATAGAAATGCAGTTGTTTGCTTTCATTTAATCTAAAACAATGTAGAAAATGTGCAGACTCTGGATAAATAGATTTAGCATTATAGGAATGTTTGTATTCATGTTGCATATAATGTATATAACATGGTGCTGAACACTTGTAAAATTCCAGAAAATTTCCTAACTTTAAAGCCCTACAGAAGAATTGTATAAGAGGCTCAAAGTATACGTATGTGTATATGTGTAGCAAATTATATATGCATAGTAAATTCAGGAGATTCTCATGAAAACCGTGTCTTAATAAATATAAAAACTGAAAATGACTAGATCTAATGTTCTTTGAAGCCAAAAAGTACATTTTAAAAAAATGTGTGTGTGTGTGTTTGTGTATGTTTATATACATGGACATGTGGTGTATGTGTGTATGTATGGGTGTGTTTGTGTGAGATGTGGATATTGGAGGACAATCACGGTTTTCAGTCTTAGCTTTCTCCATTGTTTAAGTCAGGATTTCTTGTAGTCCAATCAGTGCCCACCAGGCTTTAGACTTTTGACATTTCCTGCTTTCCTGTGATCACCTCATCTTGTAAATGACACACTACACTTACAGATGTGACCTTCTGCATTTGTCTTTACAATGGTTCTGGATTCGTGAACTCAGGTCCTACCTCTGGAGAGGCAAGTACATTAACTACCTACTCAACTCCCCAGTATTATTGCTACAGTATTTTTATTAAGTTTCAAATATTGTCACCAGTGCAGAGTGTCAACATAACTGTCTTATGTGATTATCTAGGAATGCTACCAATCAGGGCTTAACTGATACCACTGACAGAGTGATCAAGTTAAAATTTCAGAATACTTCATTCACTCAGATAAAATCTTTGATATGTTTCTTGTCAGCTATGATCTACTGTCAGATAGTAGTTCTTTTCTTACAGCTAATTTCTATGAACAGGAAACAACCACATGTACACCTCAAGAAATCATTGCTACTTACTGAGCACCAGATTTTTCACTATTCCATGTATGTGTGAGAGAGAAGTCATAAATAAAGATTCAGGAAGGCCACATGTTTTTTAAGTCACACTGTGTTTCTATCTTTGGAATTAAATGTTAAATTTATTTCACCAAATGAAAATTTGTTGTAGATCAAATAATTGAGAAACACTAAAATATAATAATGATCCAGCACTCAGAACAAAATATGTTCCTGTCTCTAGGAGGGAGTCTCATATCTGTGTCATTTTTCTATAACATGGTTTAACAAAACTACAAGTGTAAATTCAAATACAGCTGGAACCCACAATTCTGGTAAGACATAATTCCTTCTGTTATGTGATTTGTGATATGAACTAACTCTATAGCATCTTCAGATTTAAAAAATGACATATGAAATCCTCCAATAATTTATCCAATTTACAGTACAATAAGAAATGATGCAAAACCTCTACCAAGAGCATTGGACATGTCACCTAAGAAAGAAGATATCAAAATTGAACAAAGATGGGACAGGAACAACCTTCCGATAATAAGTCTAGAATAATTCTCAAATACTTATGTTTATACTATTCTCACCCTTCAAATCAAAGTTTCCAGACTGGTGAAAGCCTCCCCATTTCATTTTATCTATGTCAAAACTATTTGATTGTTAAATGTTCTCTGTTTCTTAGCCTCTCTGTTGCTGCATATCATTCATGCTTACTTGCATGTATATAGGAGCACCACATGTATACCTAGTGTCCACAGAAGCCCGGAGAGGATACAATAATGCTCTGCTGCCACAGTCACAGGTGTTTGTGCGACCTTTGTTTGTGTGCTGGAAACACAAGCTCAGATCCTTTGCAAGAGCAACCAGTACTGAGCGAACTCTCTGGACCTGCTTGTATGAGCTTCTAACGCATATTTCAGTAATTTTATCTGTTTCTGAATCAAATATTTATTTCATCATAACTTTATTTTAGTCACCGTGTGTTGATTTTTTGTATTTAATTAATATCATGAATATGTAAATGAATGTTCACTTTCTTATTTTTACTATATTTTAGAGTTAAAATAATACAGCAATTAGACATAAACAAAAAACTGCTAAGCCAGTCTCTATCACAAAGTGCTTCATTCTTTGCTTCTGTTTACTGATCAAGATTGTTTTGATTCATTATAAATATTTTCCATGTGTGATTAAAGCTTCATCTGTACAGCATGCAAAAATTATTTTGGTGAGTGTTATTTTCTGTTCTTATTTAAATTTCTGTCTAATGTCATATTTCCTTCGAAAAATGTGTATGCAATAGTGCTTGGTATTATGTTTTTAATTACCATGGCCTTCTATGCTTTTCTTTAATTGTAAATTGAATAAAAACAGAATATTTAGAAGGTTATCCTATCTTCTCAAAAAATAAAGATGTTTCTGTCAAATATATTCTTATTTTTTCTACCAAACTTATTCTTTCATGATTTATCACAAGCATATGAGACTATAACAGTCATTGTTTTCTTTTTACAAATATAAATATGTGTTTCTTCTGTGCATATGTACCCATGTGTGTGTATGTGCCTGGACTCATTTCACACATACACAAACCCATGCATACACTCATACACACTCATTAAAAAAGAGTATTTAAATGGACTCATGGCACATATACACAAACACAGACATACACTCATGTACAATAATAAAAGAGTATTTAAAGAGAAATGATCAATGTCTGAACAGGGTCAATACTAATTTAAAATTGAACTCATAATGTGCACCTATTCAGTGCTCTAGGGTTTTGTTCAAACTCAAGTACCTCTCTCTCTCTCTCTCTCTCTCTCTCTCTCTCTCTCTCTCTCTCTCTCTCTCTCTCTCTCTCTCTCTCTTTCCCTCCTTCTCATTCTCCCCTCACTGTATGTATATAGATACCTGCAGTGGCCAGAAGAAGCTATCAGAGTCCTTGCAACTGAAGTTACAGGTTGTTATAAGCTGCCTGATATAGGTAATGGGAATCAAACTTGGTACTTCTGTGAGAGCAGGGAGTGGACTTAGCCAGTGAGACATCTCAAAAGTCCCTAGACAATGTGCTTGTAAGTCATTTCATCCCAAAGGATTTAGAGATGTTATTTTCTATGGAATGCACTTACAATTAGTTAAAATATTGTTTCAATCACCCATCTAACAAAGTTATTTACTTACATTTAACTAAATGAATAAACTCTTCCTTCAAACTAACATTGCCTATAATTTATATTCATTTATGATTCTGTTTGAGTTCAGCAAAAATTACTTACCTAAATTAAAAAATTAAGGCTACTATGTCTCTTACTCTCCCTCCATCCTCCGTATCTACTTGTTAGTCCACTCTCTTTCTCTCTCTCTCCTCCCTCCCCAAATCTACATTTAGTAGATGCATATTTATCTACTGTTAACAATTGTGATTGTGTGTGTGCGTGTGTGTACATGCTTTTAAAATGTATATAGGTAGGTCAGTGAAGGGAATATATACAAAATGAGTCTATGATATCCAGCCATCAAATATTTCTCACAACAGCTAACAACATAAAATACAGGAATGCATTCAACAGTTGAATAGACCACTGTCAATAAATTCATATTAACTGATATATATATATATATATATATATATATATATATATATATATATATATATATATCTGCCATTGTTATTTGTTACTTTTTAATGAGTTTTTTTTTCCAAAAACTCGGTACAATTTTAAGTATGATGGTTTTGGTGAACAATGTACACATGTTTTTTCTTTTGTGATTAGATGAAAGTTTCATGGGGAGAAGGGTCACAGGGAAAAAAATGGCCCTGGAGGACGATGTGTCTAAGTATTTAAAGTATTTCTATATGAGGTTTTTGTCTTTTGGCTCTTTAATCAGAATGGGCTAAAGGATATGTATTTTATACATTTGGCCATAATTTTATGAATTTAATTCTGGATAAATGGGCTTCATTTTTGACATTTGGGAGATTTTTTCTCTTGCTTCTATGTCCTTTTAACTCAGAATGTATTTGAATATATATTCTTATTCCATATATTGCAACATTGTAGGGTAACACAGACACATAATCTATATACTTTTATTCGTGACGAAAACCCAGCCCCTCCTCAAGAAATCTGGATACTTCAGTGGATGATAATATGAAAAATATTCAAAACTCAATTGTGGGCATGGAAGGTTTTATTAAAATATTCTTATTTTAGTATTTTCAGTTGTATGAGGAGCACACAGTTGTATATACTAATGAATGCACATCTAGAAGCATGTATCTTTTTACATTTGTAAAAGATACTTAAATATTAATTATATGACTACAAATTATATAAGTTGGTAGTTTTCAAGATTTAAAACCCAAAAACTTATCTAGGGCATTATGTAGTATCTTATGTCTGATCTTCAGTTCCTGACCCTCTTATGGGTAACAAATTATTCTGAGATTTCTTTCTGTAAGAAAACTCTTTAATCTCCAGGAAATCCTCAAAAATGAACTGACTTCTAAACTAACCTTGTGAACTACTGAAGTTTTTCAGTGTGCTCCAAAGTCCCACTTTCTGATAATGATGCACACTGGGGTGGAGTTTAGTAATGTAACTGATGTTGAGTCTTCAACGCCCCTTTAATCACTCACAATCCTGCAAGTAACTCCTATTAAACTCTTTGGCTCACCAAGCCAAACTTTAGTCTGTCATTGGTTTTCTATGGAAGGCAAGGAAACATCTGTGTGTGCGTTTTTCCTTAGGAATAGATCCCTATAGCACTCATACCTATACCAACAAGCCTTGGGAATTCTGGTATGTGCCCTTGTGCACAGCTATATTTTTGTGTACTTAAAACCAATGGATCGAAACCCTATAATCCTCAAACTACTAAAATCCCCGAAAGGTTCATGACACTCTTGTCCTGCATTTGTTTTAAGAATTTCTAAATTTCTTGATGACTTCTTACCTCATTGCTTGTTTTCTCTGCTGATCTTTTTTAGTAGTCCCTTTGTTGGTGCATAAACACATTGTGAAATAGAGTTCATAAAGAATGAGAAAATTCTAGGACTTCCAGATAATTAACAAATTGTAGTGGTTACCGTTCACGATAACAGTTTTTAGTTCATATTACATCTTGCTAAGAGAAAAGCTTTACTGGAACAAAACGGTTTCCTTCATAGAATCATGATACCACAAAATAACTGTCATTACTGCAAGAATGTACTGCAGAAGGATATACCAGAATGAACACTTCTATAAGCACTACTTTAACGATATCAATAAATATCAAGTATCAAATGAACACAAATCTACTTGGGAGCCCAGAAATTTTTAAAACATATTTAAGTTCATTAATAATACTGCTTTTTTTCTCCAAGAAAAATTATGTTTGCAGAAACATGGCTAATTAAACAGAATTTACAATTGGCTTAGGTCCACTTCAAAATTAACTTATACAGAATATATTAGATGAACTCATTTGGTTAATTTTTAATATTCTGTTTATATTTTATATATGAAGGATTTTTGTGCATGTATGTATGTACGTACTTCAAGAGCAGCAAATGTTCTTAGTCACTCAGCAAAGTCACTACCTTATAATAACTTTTGTTTAAGAAGGTATGTCAATTCTCCCACAACTTTTATTTTTAATAATATTATTTGTGGATTCTTAAACATTTTGTTTTCATTTAGTATATGACTTAGTATTTATAAAGTTAAAGCATTGACTGTTATGACTCTCTACCTTAATAATGAGAAATTTAAAGGTTGCAAAGAACAAAGCTATTCTTAGATCATACAAACAATACAGATTTACTAGACCTGAGTCTGTATGTATCCCTTTGGCCTCATCTAAAAGATTTT
This sequence comes from Tokudaia tokunoshimensis, assembly GCA_036184795.1. NCBI lineage: Eukaryota > Metazoa > Chordata > Mammalia > Rodentia > Muridae > Tokudaia > Tokudaia tokunoshimensis. The sequence goes on along the minus strand of BTHU01000003.1, from coordinate 115,482,019 downwards.
GACTTCCTTACTTACAGGAAGCAATGCCATATGCAGTTCGGGATGGCCTATACTTTTCTAGGAAGACTGTAATTTTCCATTGGTTTTCACCCCTCACAACGAATGTTCTTAGTGTTGTGCTGGTAGGTTACTTTTGCAAGTCTCAGGAGCATGTTAAATTGCAGACTCCTGGAGGATATAACACTATTTGTCTCAAAGTGGCACAAGAATGCTTTACTTTGGTTTGAGTGTGAAAATAATATATTGAAGATAGTTAAAATACTTCTAACTATTGAAAATTAACTGTACATTTCTACATGTCTTATTTTCCTAGATAAAGGTAAACTATCATGGTATGTGGTATCAATAGATGAAACAATTATTACAAAATCCTATACATCACAGTGCTACAAAAATAGAAGTTACAGATACTCCATACTCCATGAAAGATTTTGTGGGTTTTATATACTGAAGGTATTACTAGGGGGCTAGGAAGATGTCTATGTTGGCAAAGTGCTTTCTGAAAAAGCACAATTCCATGTGTTCCACCCCTATACTAGTGCCAAGAGGTAGTTATGATGGGATTCACTTGAAATACTTCGACAATGTGGAGGGAAAGACAGAGGAAATATTCAGTTCTAGGGGCAGCACATCTTAGCAGAGTCAGTGAACTCCAAGAGAAATCCTGTTTCAGAAATAGGCAGGGCTCCATAGTGTAAATATATCACATTTTCTGTATCCATTCCTCCGTTGAGGGACATCTGGGTTCTTTCCAGCTTCTGATTCCTATAAATAAGGCTGCTATGAACATAGTGGAACATGTGTCCTTATTGCATGTTGGAGAATCCTCTGGGTATATGCCCAGGAGTGGTATAGCTGGGTCCTCCAGTAGTATTATGCCGAGTTTTCTGAGGAACCACCAAACTGATTTCCAGAGTGGTTTTACCAGCTTGCAATCCCACCAGCAGTGGAGGAGTATTCCTCTTTCTCCATATCCTTGTCAGCACCTGCTGCCTCCTGGGTTTTTGATCTTAGCCATTCTGACTAGTGTGAGGTGAAATCTCAGGGTTGTTTTGATTTGCATTTCCCTGATGACTAAGCTAAAACAATGAATTCATGAAATTCTTAGGCAAGAAGGTGGAACTGGAGAATGTCATTCTGAGTGAGGTGACCCACTCACAAAAGATCACATATGATATGCACTCACTGATAAGAGGATATTAGCCCAGAAGCTTGGAATACCCAAGGAACAATTCGCTTATCAAAGGATACCCAAAAAGAAGGAAGGAGAGGCACCTGGTCCTGGAAAGGCTCAATGTGGCAGTGTAGGGGAATACCAGGAAGGAGATGCAGGAGTGGGTTAGTTGGGGAGCAGGGGGAGGGAAGAGGGCATATGGGACTTTTGTGGAGGGGGGGACCAGTAAGAGGGAAATCATTTGAAATGTAAATAAAGAATATACCTAATAAAAAAATAAAAAAAAATGACTCAAAAACATGAAAAAATGACTCTGTCTACACAGGAGCTCCAAAAAACAAAAACAAAAAAAAAAAAAAACTGTCATGGTTTCTCTGATGAACAATAAATTCATTATTTTTAGTGTTAATATGGTATTATATATGAATGGTCAGGCTCATTAAAAAAAAAGGCAGTGCTCAGTTGTTAGAACAGTTGTATTACTCTTGCAGAAGACCTGGTTCTATTCCAGGATCCAAATGGTGTGTCACAATTGCCTGAAACTCAATTTTCTGGGTATTTGATGACTACTATTGCAGTCTATACAGCCAGGAGAACACAAACATAAAATAAAATGCTTTTTTGAAAAAATAAGATGAATGGTGCTTGAGAAGCAATATCAGAAATTATCCTCTGGCTTCCACATGCTCCTGGACACACATGTGCATATGCATTCAACATACATACCACACACACACACAGGTATATGTACTCACTATAAGGGTTTATACTGAAAACAAAAAATGCCATGTAGTGTATATATGGATCAAGGAAACAAAAATAAGGAATTTGCCTATCTGTTGCTGATTATTCAGTTTCTATAAAGTTACTAGTATCAGGTTGTACTTCTAAGTTCCTATTTCCAATAGAGAGTGTGTGTATGACACAACTGTGCTTTTATAGTTAGTTTCAGTGAATTTCTATTCCCAGGTGTGTGGACTGTATTGCTTATTGTACTTCAGTACATTGTTACTTCTACCTCACAAGAGTCACTGCTAGGCTAAGAGGGCTATTAAGGTTGCATAGAAATTTTCTAGGGTACACAAGTGCATGACCAAACAAGTGATTTAGATCAGTCTGCAGCAACAGTGGCATTCCCCTTGTCTGCTTCAGGGAACATCTAGCTTTTATCTCTGAAAGTTTCTTATTTATTCATTACCTCACTCAAATGTATTCCGCTTTTACTGGATACGCTACAAAATAATATAAAATGCTTGTCTTTTAAAGCATGTTTAATACTTGGCTAAATTTCTGACTCTGCAACTTTTTAACTCCTCACTTCATGAAACCTGCATACAGGATATAACAATATTTTGTACAAATAATAATTACATGACCTATGACATCCTATTTTACATTTAAACATTAAATAAAATTACTACATGTGAACACATACACATACACATTGCTGGATATGGCTTCAGTCAATTATGTATACAAAAGACAAATACAAGATCATTTCTAAAATTTTGGACCTGGGACATATTTGCTGCACAAGCCTCATTATCAGTTTCTGATGTCTGGAACTCATAAAGAAATTTAGAACCAAATTAACTCTATTTTATAGCATCACTGATATTTTCCTTAAGATTAATATACGGGTAAGATCTTGAATAACTTTTTAGTCATTTGTTACACATAGTTTGAGATGAGTATTGATAGAAACATTATTTCAATTTTTTGCTATACAACATTTATGTTCTTGCAGTTCTATATAGAAAGAACCAAATACTTTGTGTACAAAGGCTCTTCTTGAACTGCACACAGTTGCCACTTAGTGTGTCGTCATGTGACCTCATTTCTTCAAAGTTCTCTTTGGTGTCCCTAATTATTAGGACATCACACCAGTATTCTGTGATTGGGGGATCACCCTGATTAACTGTCATTCTTATTGTCTCTTAGAAGCCCCATTCGCAGGTAGTTTTTAAGAATTACAGTCTTAATATGAACCTTCACGTCAGTGGTTCTGTGCCTCTTTGAGGACATTAAAGGTGCATGAGAATCACATAATAAGAAAGCATGGCATAGTAGTGATTCCTGATGATTTCTCTGGAGACTTTCCCATTGATCTCTTAACTCTTATTTCAGCTTTAGAAGCCTTTTACTCTGCTGCCAAGCAGCTACTACAGGAAGAATTGTGATATTGTCCAGTGATTCATCAAGATTTCCATGGAGTGTGCAGAAATTTTCTAGCTCCTGAATGGAGATAAGTGGCCTGAGAGTGAAGCAGTCTTATCTCCATGATGAAGAGAAGTCAGTGCTGTGTGGCACTGTGCTTAGCAGAGCATGATGTCCATGTCTTGTGGTTACTAGCTTCCTTCAGAAAGTGATTTCTTATTCTAGTGTGTTGCCCTACTCCAATTTCACATTATCTCAATTTTAATACCATTGACCCTAGCTTTTTTTTATTTCACAATGATTTTAATGTTACAGTATCCTGTTTTCTTTGACATAACATCATATGCTTTGAGATATAAAGCAATGCTACTATATTTTCTAAACATTGCCCATCAGTACACCAAGTACTGTCAGTTGACCCGTAAACCAAATACTCAAGCAGTAATCCCAGGACACTTTCAGCAAAGTTCTGGAGATGGGGCAGTCTCCCTGATACATGAGAATGCACTCATGTCATGCTCTGTCCAGTTACAATGCCCTGTCTGTCAATACATGAAGGAACTTAATGAAAACTGCTATAAAACACACACACACACACTCTCTCTCTCTCTCTCTCTCTCTCTCTCTCTCTCTCTCTCTCTCTCTCTCTCTCTCTCTCTCACACACACACACACACACACACACACACACACACACACACACACCACACCACTACAACTACCACCATCAACAACTACAACGACAATATAAACAGAGGCTATTAATATTCCCAAGGTTGTTGAACTATCTGAAAAGAAAATGTATTCATATCTTTTCTGAACACACTATGAATTGTGTTTGAACAATGTTGTTAGAGGAATCCATGTATCTGTAGTTTGTTGAGAAGGAAAGAAAAAAGAAAGAAAGCTGAGGAGGACAAGGAAAGAGAGATGAAAGAGGAGCAAGAGGTGGTGATTTGGAAAAAAAGTGGAAAGGTCACACATGCTTATCAATATCGAATATTTGCCTCAGAGTGGAATATCTCTGCTGAAATGGAAAGTTCAGTGTTATAATGAAGTGAGTCCCAGAAGCTTGGTGAAGTTGAATTGTAAAATGTTCTAAGCTGAATTGTAGGGATGGATTAGCTGTACAATATTGTTAAAATCATTAGAATATATGGTCACAGTGATTGAATTTATGGCATATACATTCTAATGGTCATGTTTAAATGACAATAAACAGCAATGAAAATGTTAATGTATGGATTACTAAGAAGGCTAATATAGCACCGGACTAGATAACTAGATACATATCAAATTATTCCAATTTACTAGAAGTAATAAATTAGAAACAAAAGTCATCTTTCTCTTTATAATACATTTCTTTTAGAATTTTGAAAGTTTGCAGCAGTTTCAAAAAATCTGAGAATACTTTTCAAAAAGCTATACAAGAGTTTCTTTTGAAAATTTTAAAGTGATTAAATGTCTCTATATTTTCACATTGATTTCCAATACTATCCTAGTGGATGTGTTTCTATTGTGTAAGTCTAAAATTTGAGCAATGGTTTAAATGTCAATGATCATGACTATGTGACTATTTAAAGATGCTTGAGGTGAACCATTGGGCTGTGCACGGGATCTCCAATGAAAGAGTTAGAGAAAGGACTGAAGGAGATGAAGGGGTTTGTAACCCTTAGAAAGAATAACAATATAAAACAAATAGAATCCCCAGAGCTTCCAGGGACTAAACTCCCAACCAAAGAGTACATATGGAGGGACCCAAGGATCCAGCTGCATATGTAGCAGAGGATGGCCTTGTTGGGTATCACTGAGAGGAGTGGCCCTTGGTCCTGGGAAGGTTCAATACCCCAGTGTAGGGAAATGCCAGGACAAGTAGTGGATAGTGGGTGGGTAGGTGGGTGGGTGGGGGGGTGTACCCTCATAAAAATAGGGAGGGAGAAGATGGGATAGGTGGTTTCTGGAGGGGAAGCTAGAAAAGGGGATAACATTTAGAAATGTAAATAAATAAAATGTCCAATAAAAAATAAACAAAATAAAAAAGATACTCTATAACATAGCTATGTGAATCTAAAAAATCCTGTTTTACAAGTTATATTATATACAATCACACATAACTAGTGGATGTTTGCTTAAAAGTTCTCTAATTTTCTTTCACTTCTCAACTATAAAATAGAAATGTAATATTTAAAGACTATTTTTCAGGCATTTAACTTGTTTGCTTCTGTAATGTTGTCAGGTTTTTTCTGCCTGTCACCAGATCTTGGATCTTGTCACTGCATCTGTCAGCATTTGCTGATATAAAATGGGATCAAAACAGCCATGTTTCCTGCTCAAGGTCATATAGAGTATATAACTTGAATTCTTAACAAGAATAATTTATGGGCTCAAATCATAATGGGATAACTTTCCTTTAAAGTTGTTTCTTTTGTATTTTAAGCTTATAATACATCACTTCACTCTTTCTTTCAACCATTCAATCTAATGTATCCCACTTTCTCTCTCTTTTATATACATGCTCTTATTTCTCAGATTTCTATTTTGTACATAAATGCTTTTCTTAACACTCCTCCTGAAAAGAAAGCTGTTTGGTTAGTCTTATTGATGAAAGAGAGTTATATTTCTTTATTTTTCATTTGATCTTTCAAATTTCTTAATGCTCAGATTCCTGAGTTTCTCCCTTTTCACTTCTATGTTAGAGCAGAACAGTAGAATCTTATGTAAAACTTTGCTCTTGCTTGGTAATATCCATGGCTGAAAATACAAACATCTGAGACTGTAAAAGTTTACACTGAGTCTTTCTTTCTTACAATACAGTCTTGTCAAATTTTCATGAGTTCTCTCTGCACAAAAATATTTAACCCTTGAGCTTTTGCATTACAGTAGAAATGTTTTGGAATATCTTTTTTCATCTCACAAGAACAAGGGAGTGTAGTGTGTGTGTGTGTGTGTGTGTGTGTGTATGTTTGTGTGTATATATATATATATATATATATATATATATATATATAATGAATAAATATATTCATTATATTGATATGTCAACTTCTGGTCTACTGAGATATTTACATATGCATTTTCTGAAGAAAACACCAGAGAATGACTTTTTCTAGAACAACAGATAATACAGGGAGTCCCAGGATGATGTTTCCAAGTCCCCTTCTCTCCACATACCAAATGTGAATAACTTCTTTTTATGAGCCTTTCCAGGTTCCAACAATACATTTTAAACTTTGGGGGTTAATTTTCAATTTTTTTTCTGTCTTCAGTTGTGAAACAACAATTCCACTTTCTTCTTTGGAATAATCCAGGAAGTGTTTCCATCGACATAGTTTCCTGAACATCTTTCCTATCCATGAAAAGACGATCCCTCTAATCTCAAACCAGACTATTTTATTCCCTCAGTATGTGAGGATTTTAAGCATTCTGAATATGTTTTATTTGTGTATTTATAAGTCATCTAAGTGCTATATTATGATATGTTTTGGAATGCAGTACCTTGAGTGATACATTTTAATAACCTGTTGCACACAGCAGGCAAGTGGCAGTTGATGCTGAGAGCTTCTCCGAATTCAACTGGTTCACTTTGTATATTATTTATTAAAATTCAATGATTATGGAAAACAGGCTAAAGAATATACTAATAATGCAATATACTAATATTGTTTTAAGCTATTTTAGTAGTATCCTCAACTTCTCAAACAAACTCAAAAAGGGGATCTTCATAGGGTATCAACATCGTTTCTTCTTAGTTGTACATTCTCACATAGAGAAAAGAGACAAAATAGACAAAGCATGACACTTGGGGTCCTTGTCACTAATTCTTCAGTATTTATTAATCATGAAGATTACCCATGTAGTGTCAGACAATGCTGTAGAGAAGAATTTGTTTAAATGTTAAGACTTTTAATGAAGTTGTATTTTTTCAAACTGCTGTCTTAGAGTTTTCACAGGCCAAACAGATGCCGTTATACTACCACCAGGAATAATATCAAATAAAGTAACATTTGATATACAACAAAGACAGTAGACTCTTGTGCTTCAACATGTAGCATATGCTCACTCTCCTTGTATTTTGTCTGTCCATAAAGTGGGATTTGTTGAGGTTATTTGATAAAGCCACCTTTTTCAGTACCATAAATATCTGGCAGCCAGTCAATTAGAACTGTCACTCTATAATCAGACTTTTGTTCTCTTTGTGCCCATTCTATAACTATATTTAGTAAGAAGGAATGGATAAAAAAACTATGATAAATATGTACTATTAAAAGGATAGATTCCTCAGAACAGAAAGACATATCATGATACAAAGAGGAAGGAGACTATGACAAAAGAAATAAATGACACATGTAGCTTAGACACCTGAATTGGGACAGTTCTGATGAAGATGAAAGACAGGAATATTAAAAGAAGGGGCAAATGGAAAAAATAATATAGACCTCATAGGCATGGTTTCAAAGCTTAGTGAGATAAGAAAACCTATTGAAAGGGGAGATCATTAATCATGGGTATTTCAATTAGTTGGTATTGACTGGGATGGCAATCACAGCATTGATAAGAGAAGGAGTCTTTTCTGCAAGCAAGACAGGCTGCTTCCTGACATACATTCTGAGCAATCCATAAGGAGCCTGCCTATTGCACACTTAGCCCTAATGTGGCTGGCAAATGAGACAAGGATGAAAAATAGAATTGTGCCACAAAGCCATCCCAGTCCAGTGATCACAGGCCATCCGCACACAGGTGCCCTTGAGCCTGTCTGTGAAGGTAGCAGAGGGAAAGCACAGGAATTGAGTAAATAAATACCATAAACCATTAGGAGATTATGAGAATAATGTTTTTAAGTAATAAATAATAGGCAAGAATTTGTTTTCTCTAACTTTTGAAAATAAATACATCTGTTCTGTGGTCTCCTGGTACTAGGAGAAATACAAAATTCTCACTTCTCTAAAAGTTTCTAGCCTCTCAGAGTAAATTTATTTGCAAATAGTTATAGATGTAGTTGTGTATATGATGTAAAAAATTTAGACTTAAATTATTATAATATCACATATTATTATTATCATAAAGAGAACAATGTTTGGGAAAGAGAGAGGTACATTAATCTCTTTTTGATGTTTCCTTTTTGCTGGGGATCTTACCCAGGGTCTTCTATGGAAGGCAAATTCTCCAAGAAGTTGCAATCTATCAAGAAATGTTGTCTGTTGTGCAATGCTTGACCTTGAATCACCACAAGACAGCACATCCCTACTCCCTGTGCTAATGAACTTGAGAATCATATTTCTGCTTTGATCCTAGACTTTTATTTACTGCATGTAAGAATACTACTATGTGCCTGTACTGTAGTTTGCTCCTGCCACCAAGTCCTCCACAGTAGGTTCCTGTTTGTTCACTCACATGCTTCTTCACTTGAACTAGTGAGAAAATATGCTTAATGTTTCTAGTCAGGGTTTGTAATCTTACATTTAACTCTCTTTTAGTATACCAAGCCAACATGCTGATTTAATATTAATATTAACATTCTTATTGTACAGGCATGAAAACCGAATCAGGAGGCAAGAAGGTCATCTTCATGGAACCAAGATTCAAAGAAGCAGGATAAAGACATGGACATAAAATAAATCATTATTTACCTGTATCTGCTAGGTCAAGAGAGGCAGCTGCTGTATACTAGCTTATATACCAACTCTTTATTGGTTTTAATAAAATAATTATTACTAAGCTATGATTACAAAAATAAATGTATGTTATTCAAAGACTAAGAGAGGGTTTCCACATTAGGATAGAATAATTAAAAACCGAATTTGCAAAACAAAATGAACAAAGCCCCACTGGTCTCAACAGAAATAATTAGAAAGAGTATATTCTAAAGCAAATTATGAATGGTATAGTCATGAGACAGAGATTCAGGCAACCCCTAATATTATGCCCCAAAACATGGACAGTTTCAAAAACTGTTTATAGTAACATAATAAAGCTATAAATCAAGAAACTTTTGTTTGCATCAGACAAATGGGTTATACTATATCAAAGAAATCTCAGCTAAAAGTCATAAAATGCTTATGTTTGGGGTTCGGAAAAGATAGACGTGAATATCCAAAAGAATATTGCTAATATACACAAAGACATACAGTTTTAGACAGGTGAACAATAAGTAACTATTTAAAGAACTTTGGACCATCGAATTCTATCTTCTCAACAACCACTGAAGCTCTCTTTAATTAAGCAGCCTTGTATAATGTTCAATATGGGTGCAGTTCCTTCCTGAGAATTTCAGCAAACAGAAATCATTGTAGGAATTTCACTGTACTTCAACAGATAGCAGAGAGTTCTATGATTGGCCAGGCAAGAGGTAATCTTCATCCACTGGACAAAGCAACAGTCATCCTCTAAAGTGTAGCTTGAGAAGAAAAAGAGAGAGGAGATGCTGCAAGCAGACCTGTGAACTCATATTGACTACAGAAAGGTAAAGCCTGGAGTCTGTGAGAGTGCTTGCCTAGTAGAGCTAATGTATGTAGAGATATCCTTGACATTTGTAGATTTATTGATTAGATACATTTGAGCCTTTCATTGCTTACATTTAAACCATACTTGCTAGAGTGACAAACTATTTTCTCATTCATTTATTACTCCCTCATAGGTAGCAGCATGCCTGTAACAGGACAGACCTGAAGGAACAGGAAGGTCTTTGCATAGTTTCTTTTTAATATAGCATTGCCCACCTCCTGAGAGATGGGCTCCTTTTATTACAATGTTCTTGAATGAGTCCATATTTCATGTTCATCCACTTCAACAGGCCCATTCTTAAGCATCTAACAAAGATTTACTGATGTTATCACTTTCATAGTCCTGTCAAAATCTTCTAGTATGTTATTTAATTCAGAAAAGGGGATGTTATTCAGAAACATTACTGTTATTTTATCTTTCCCTTCAGATTTTGGTAATAAATGCATTTCCCATCTACTTTGTTAGAAGGACACAGACATTTTTATATCACCAGACAGTTGCATGAATAATGCCAGTAAATAATATCTGGCACTTGGTTAATTCAGAAAATACAATGGCCTCTTTCTCACTGCTTTAGCATGGATACTAAGACAATATAAATTTGAGGGCAGGAAAGGAATATTCTAGTAGATAGAATTTTTAAAACTATTAGCACATTTTCATTAGCACAGATCCAGAGTGATTTTGTGATTCTCTTTGAACACTTAATGCCTTAAGCAGACACACAGCTGGACAGATAACTTAAAAAAGAGTAAAGTGACTGACGTGTACAGTCTGCATAGAATCTGCAGGGATTACTTGATTCAGAGACATAGCACGTTTGTTTTCCTTAATTTTATGGGGCCTGCATGCTCACAGAAAACATGCATGATTGAAAGTAGCCACAGAGATACATGGTGTGCCTTTGCTCAGACAATTTCAACCTGTGGATTTCACAGTTAGCAATATATGTAAATAAATGTGATTATTAATTCATTGCTTCTGTTGTTTATAAAATCTCAAATGAATTCTTTAACGCCATGTGTGATATCAGGAAATTTATCTTACACACACACACAAAGCCAAGTAAATATCTAGCTTATTCTATAATTGGAAATAGCAAAGCAAAAGTTCTAAAACTAGAATGTACCATACAGTGGCCACCTAAAAGATTAAGAATAACTGGAATCAGCAAGATTTTTAGGAGGTAGAATTGCTTGACAGGCTTGCAATTGAGCCTGAAGACCTAAATTCAGTCCTCAGAACTCACATAAACATTTGTTTGCCATAGTTTCCTTCTCTAATCCTAAGGAGATGGGAGCCGAAGGCAGGAACATTGGCCTAAAGCTTCAATATGCTTGGACTGTGTGACCACAAACATTAAAAAAGACCTCATCTCAGAAGTTACCAAAATGTTGTCCTGTGACAGGCACATGTGTTCTGTGGAAGTATGTCCATTCCTAGTCCATTACAACATCTCTTTGCTTCTTTCTCCCTGCCTCTCTGTCTGTTTCACTGTCTCTGTCTCTGAGTCTGTTTATGTGCTTCTCTTCTCTCTCTCTCCTCTCTCTCTCTCTCTCTTTCTCTCTCTCTCTCTCTCTCTCTCTCTCTCTCTCTCTCTCTCTCTCTCTCTCTCTCTCTCTCTCTCTCTCTCCCTCCCTCCCTCCCTCCCTCCCCCCCCCTCTCTCTCTCTCTCACACACACACACACACACACACACAGAGAATCACATGTATACACACAGAATAAATCTTTAAAATTTAATAAATAAATAAGAATGTCTTTGCATGTGAAACAATAAGGAAAGCAAACATATCATTAAACTGGTCTGCCAGAGTGGATGTAAAATCCAGGAAGAAAGGATTCCAATCACTACAAGGAGTCATTGTTTAGATTTCAACCCGAGTTCTGCCTGCAAAACTGCTCACCGAAGACTAGTAATTACCCTTGAGGGCTATTGGTGAGAATTGAATTTTCATTCAATAAGACTGACACTGGGTCTGGAGGGGAAGGACTTGAAGCTTGCTGTTTGCAAATTAAATTATAAGGATAAGATAAAGATGCTGGGCTTGTCACTCTGTCAGTAGGATGGGATATTATTGAGGTGTTTGGATAGATGGTGACAATAACAGCTGTTTGTTCTTCCCCCTTTGACTCTGTGGACTTACTGAATAGATATGAGGATGTGACAGAGCTTAACATTATCCCTGGATAAAAAATAAATTGTATATATTCACCCACAGAATGATTTTCCTTAAAGAAAAGAGATTTATTATAAAAGTATCACTTAGGATCTAAATTATCCTGAAAGCATTCATTCACTATTTGCAGGTTATATCATCAAACAAATATTTAGCTTTCAATGTCATTTACTATGACATGATTAATGAATCATTTCATAATCTTAACAAATAATAGATTTAGAAAAGCAGTCACAGATGGCAAATAGACAAAGGCATGCTGTTATTTAAAGGCTATTGATAGGTTGTTAGAAATTAATTGATGCCATTTCTTTCAGCTTTCTTTCACCTTTCTTTTTACATGTTCTTATTAATCAAATTTGGTTTTCACATTTTCTTTAATTTATAGGCTAATTTATTTGTTTATATATCAGATATTATTTCCATTTCTGGTTATTCCTCTTCAAACACTCTATCCTATCCTCTCTCCCCCTGCTTCTATGAAGGTATTCCCCCGCCAACCCACCCACTTCTGCCTCAAAGCCCTAGAATTTCTCTATGTTGGTGAATTAAGTCTCCACAGGACCAGGGGCCTCCTCTTCCATTGATGCCAGATAAGTCAATCCACTGCTACATAAGAAGCTGGTGCCATGGGTCCCTTAATAATAAAATGTTTTTATTATTATTACTCTTGCCCTTACCCACATACGTGTCTCTCCTAACCATGTCAATCCTCCCTCCTCCCCAAAAATCTGCTTGCTTTTTTGTTGGTTGATTTTTGACTCACTTAGTTTATCCAGAGCCCTCTGTATTTCCATTAACTTGGATTTCCACAGTGCGTATTAGTGGGCTCAGAGATGAGTACACAATGAAGAAAACGTATGTCCCTTCCTAAGGATCCTTCAGTAGCTGTTTCATTTGATACCTACCATTCTATATATCTTGTCCAGGAATCATCTGAGAGACCTCAGCCTTGTGAATTTGTGGTGAAAGCAGATAGTTTATGCCTACAAAATGACACTTAGCCAAAAATCTCCCTATCTCCCAGATCTTATGTTCTTTACATCTTCTCTTCAATAATGGTCTCTGAACCCTAGAAGTGGCGTGATAATTATCCTACTTAGTGATGAGAACTCATCTTTCATTATTCTCAGCACCTTGAACATTCATGATTCTCTGGGTTTACCACCATTCACTACGGAGAAAAATATCTCTGATTAAGGCTGAGAGTAGCCTTTGTATATAAGTATAAATATAAATATTCAGAATTCAGTTTTATACCATGTCAAATTAGTTAAACAACAATCCTCCCTAGGATATTTGATCAGGTTTACTGTGGGAGGAATGAATTCCCTTCAGTGGAAAGACCTCAAAGGTAATCACAAACTGTCTGCCATCTCTATAATAGCTTTGGTACTATTGAACCAATGAGGGCATACCGGCTGGTAGTCTACTATTGTTATTTGTAGAATTCACAGTAGGCACAAAATAATCTTGTTGACCAACAGAATCAAACTCAAAATCCATACATAAATCCACATACCTATGAGCACAGAATTTTTAATGAGGAGTTCAGAAATACACACTCGGAAAGGAAAGCATCTTCCATAATTTGTGCTTATCAAACTGAACAGCAACATTTGGAAGAATCCAAATAAACCAATACTTACCACCCTAAACAAAACTCAATTTCAAATTGATAAAAGACTTCAACATAAACCAGTTGTACACTGACCCTGATAAAAGAGAATGTGGGGATTAGCCTTGAACTCCTCACCTTAGGAAAACATTAAGATCAACAATTAATAAATCAAATATCATGAAACCTAAAGTCTTCTGCATGTCGAAAGGCACTGTCATTTTGAAAAATATCTCCATTATTGCTCCTGTAAGTATATTGTTCCCTTTCTCAGCGGAACCCAATGGTTGTCTTTGGAGGGGCCCTGCCAGAGCCTTATACATGCAGAGCAGATACTAGCAGTCAAGCATTGGTCTGGCAGTGGGGTCCCCAATGGAAGAGTTGGAGGGCGGTCTGGAGGAGCTGAAGGGATTTACAGTCCCATGGGAAGAACAACAATGTTGGCTACCCAGTCACCCCAGGACTCCCAGGGACTAAACCATCAACCAAGAGGTACACATGGTTCCAGCCAAACATGTGGCAGAGTAATGACTTGTTGGGCATCAGTGGGAGGAGTGGTCTTTGGTCAAGTGAAGGCTCAATAGATGCCCTGACAAGGGGAAATTGAGGGGGGGAGGAGGTGGGAGTAGGTCGGGTGGAGGGGCATATACTTGGAGGCAAGGAGTAGAAGGAGGGGTTGGGGGGTTTGGGGGAGGGGGGAAACCGGGAAAAGTTTTACCACTTGAAATGTAAATGAAGTTCGTATTTAATAAAAAAAAAAAAAAGAAAGAAAAATGTCAGCCTAGAGAATAGAAAAAGATTTTTAGCAACTGTACATCCTTATCAGGGAAAAGCAAATAAAAACTACTATGAGATTTCATCTTATATTAATCGGAATAGCAAAGATCAATGAAAACAAATGATGTCTCATGCTGTAGAGGAAATATAACAAGGAAAACAATCATACATTGCTGAAAGAACACAAGCTTACACAGCCACTGTAGAAATCAGTGTGACTGTTCCTCAGAAAGATGAGACTCAATCTACCTCAAGATCTACTTATACAATTTTTGTGACATATACCCAAAGGAAACTATCTCAGCACAAAGACACATCATTTTCATTGCTGCTCTATTTATAATATCTAAAACTTGGAAATATACTTGATGTCCCTTAAAAGAAGAATGGATAAAGAAAATATGCTTTAGCAAAAAAATGGAGTGTTATTCAGTCATTTACAAAAGAAAGAAAATAATCACGAAATTTGCATGGAAATTAATAGAACCCCCCAAAATTGTCCTGAATAAAGCAATCAAATATGCCATGCATCCATTTGTACAGAGCTAAACAAAGAGTTCTCACCTGAAGAATATCTAATGGCTGAGAAGCACCTAAAGAGATGTTCATCATCTTTAGTCATTAGGGAAATGCAAATCAAAACAACCCTGAGATTCCATCTCACACCAGTCAGAATGGCTAAGATCAAAAACACAGGAGACAGCAGTTGTTGGTGAGGATGTGGAGAAAGAGGAACACTCCTCCACTGCAGGTGGGATTGCAAGCTGGTACAACCACCTTGGAAAGTCGTCTGGTGGTTCCTCAGAAAAATGGACATAGTACTACCTCAGGACCCAGCTATACCACTTGTGGGCATAAGCACAGAAGATGTTTCAACATGTAATAAGGACACATGCCCCACTATGCACATAGCAGCCATATTTATAATAGTCAGAAGCTGGAAAAACCACAGATGTCCATCAACAGGTGAATGGATACAGAAAATATGGTACATTTATACAATGGAATACTGCTCAGCTATTAAAACAATGAATACATGAAATTCTTAGGCATATGGATGGAACTAGAAAATATCATCCTGAGTGAGGTAACACAATCACAAAAGAACACACATGCTATGCACTCACTGATAATTGAATATTAGCCCAAAGCTCAGAATACCCAAGATACAATTCATAGACCATATGAAGCTCAGAAAGAAGGAAGACCAAAGTGTGGATACTTTGGTCTTTCTTAGAAGGGGGATCAAAATACCCATGGGAGGAGATACAGAGACAAAGTATGGAGAAGAGACTGAAAGAAAGGCCATCCAGAGACTGCCCCACCTGGGGATCCATCCCATATACAGTTACCAAACCCAGACACTATTGTGGATGCCATCAGTGCTTGCTGACAGGACCCTGATATAGCTGTCTCCCGAGAGGCTCTGCCAGTACCCAACAAGTACAGAAGTGGATGCTCACAGTTATTCATTGGAGTGAGCACAGGGTCCCCAATGGAGAAGCTATAGAAAGGACCCAAGGAGCTGAATGTTTTTGCAGCCCCATAGGAGGAACAACAATATGAACCAACCAGTACCCTCTGAGCTCCCAGGGTCTAAACCACCAAAGAGTACACATGGAGGGATCCATGGCTCCAGCCACATATGTAGCAGTGGATGATCTTGTTGGATATCAATGAGAGGAGAGTCCCTTGTTCCATGAAGGTTCGACACCCCAGTGTAGGGGAATACCAGGACAGGGAAGCAGGAGTGAGTATGATAGTGAGCAGGGAGAGGGGGGATCAGCTATGGAGTTTTCAGAAGGGAAAAGAGGAAAGGGGATAACATTTGAAATGTAAATAAAGAAAATATCTAATTAAAAAAAAGAAAAAAAGAAGATGAAACCTATGCAGGACACTGCTTATGCAACTAAAACCTAGGACCAGAGAGCTCAGGGATTAGAGTAAAAACAAATATTACTGTTTAAAAAGTAGCAATAAAAATGATTTCTAAGTGGATTCTACTATGCTCTATGAGTGCCTTGCTCAGAGACATCAGAGAAGCTTCCTCCTGCAGCAGATGGGAATGAGTACAGATACCCACAGCCAGACCTTAGGCAGGGAGTGAGAGATCTTCGAACACTAACCCTAAACAAGATGTCTTAATCAAATATCTCCCATCAGAGTTTAGGGAAACCTGTGAGAGAGCAGCAAGAAACAGTGGGCTTCGTTCCACAGGAAGGAGCTCTGTAAGATTGTGAGAGGCTCCTTGTCTCAATGTGGTGTCAGGCTCCTTCTTCTTTCATCATTATTGTTATTATTATTATCATTATTATTATTATATTTTTAATTTTACCTTATCTTATTTACATACACATTTTCTTCTCTATTTTACCCTATAGGTCCTTTGCATATGTACTATGGTTCCAATTTAGTGTTTTTACAGCATTCCTCAATGTGTGAACTAATAAGTGGGTCTCTGTTTCTTGTGTCTTCTCTTGGGCTCTTTTCCTTCTGTTTGTTTTACCCATTTCTGATATGTTGCTTTTGTTTTATTTTATTATGTTTTATTTTACTACTTTTTAAATAATTATCCTTTTGAGCTTCCTTGTTTTCTAAAATGAGACAGAAATGTATTGATTGGAGACTGGAGGAAATATGAGAAGGAGCTTAGAGAAATAGAGGGAGAGGAAACAGTAACCAGGATATATTATATGACAAAAAACAATTTTCAATAACACAAATAAACAAGGCAACACTGAGACAAAAAAAAATAAATTTAAGCTTCAATTCAAAACAATCAGTTCCTTCAGATGGGTAAAAAAAATTAGATTAGTTATTATGCATTTAATGTGCTTGCTTTTCATTAAATAAGGATCATCATTTATTTAAAAAAATTCAAAACTGCATTAGGCTTGATTTTTTTTTCTCCCTTGGCAACCTGTACAGCATCTTCCAGCTCTGTGAAAGCATAGCAGTACACTGGAAAATACTAGGGGTGTTTCCTCTTGACTCCTCCACTTATTGCAACCATGGTGTGTAGTAACTTCAGCAATAGCTTATTACCAGCTTGTTCCAAAGGGGTAACAGTATACTTTGAGCCTCCTTGTTTTAGGGGCCTCCTGGACCAGTCTGCCTTAGAGCTTCTAAAAGGGTATCCTGCACCTTTCGCTGAGGTGTTGTAGTTTGTTGTTGCTGTTCTTCTTGTTCTTTTGTTTTGTAATAACCCATAACTTCAAAAAGCAACATTATTGTACATTAAGGACTTTTGTTTATTTACATTTAATTGTTTACCGAGTAACTGAGTTGTATATGGATTTTTCATAAGTCCTTTGTTTTTGAGCAGTCAGTCTCCAGTCTTCCCCTCATTAGCAACATGCTCAACCTACTTCTCTGTTTAATTGTTTCCATAGCCAATATTTCCCATTGCTATACCCATATTACCTGTGTTTTCCTGTCACCTCCCTCCTTCGGGTAACTTCCTTCAATGGTACATTTGGTTTCCTAGCTCCTATATGTACTCTGAGTTTAATGCAAAAATATCTAAATATTCAAAGTTATAACTTCATTTGAGAGAGATCACATCACATTTTGTATTGGTTAGTATAGATCAGAAATCTTCTGAAACTTAGACAAATGTAGTATTATATGGCCCTTCCACTATTTCATTATATGGGGTAATTAGGGTTGTGGCACAATTTGTCTACTCAAGCATACAAGAGAGGAGGCCAAGATTTCAATATAGGATTTAATGCATGTATTTGAGTTAGGAGACTGAAATTTGGGTTTTTATTTATTTAGAAGTTCTCATGAGTAGACTTAAAATATTTTGGAGCCTCTTACTTCTTTAGCAGTTGTTGAGAACAATTCAATAAAATGCCAAGATGAATGAAACATTGACAAATATCAGGTACACTGGCATAGACTGGACAGATCTGTCTAAGGAAGATCTGTTCATAGTGAACTCTCACCTTTTGTCTATTATACTTTCTCTTGACTTGACAAATATCTATCTGGTTGTTGGCTTAAAATATATTTTCTTCTTTCTTGGATATCCATACAGTTGATGTAATTAAAAACTCTTTATTCATCTTGGGATATTTTAGTTGATCTATAGCTGCCTGCTTCTTCTCCACATTATAATTAACAACTTATTCCAGCACTGGGTGGCTCGTATTAGAGAGGAGATTCTTTATGTGTGTTCATCAGTCTACAGGTGTGCTGATATAGCTGGGATCATTGAGTGACTGAGTGCCAAGGTATTTGTCTGATACCAGACTGGTGCATTATTATATTTTACTATAGCAGCTTCCCTCTTTTTATAGACCCAGACAAAACCAAAATTGAAAAAAAAAAAAAAAACTCCTGTAGGTTGGCCAAGTGCTTAACTTGGTAACAGCACTTACTTACTTTTGAGCCTAATAAATTGCATCCTATTCATCAGTCCACATGGTAGACAAAGAGAACCGATTCTCTAAAGTTGTCTTCTGGTCTCCACATGCACATTTTTGCAAATATACACATGTCTCTCTCTCTCTCTCTCTCTCTCTCTCTCTCTCTCTCTCTCTCTCTCTCTCTCTCTCTCTCTCTCTCTTTCTCTCTCTCACACACACACACACACATACACACACACACACAAGATAAATGCAAAAAGTATTATTTCTCCTGTATCCAATATTCTTCATTTACAAGCTGAGTGTTTTAATACTTCTGCACAGGATTTTAATAATCAGAATGAACATGTCAAACATCAAGCTCAAAATTCTTATAACCCCATTTATTGTCATTTCATTAGTCTTCAACGTCGTCTGCTTTGCTCATCTCTTAAACTCACCCCATCTGATTTTCACTCAGCATTAGGCTAGCGAATATTCTATGAAGAACAGAACTCTGGTGTAGAATGAGTTTTGAGATTCAGGATGTAAACTTGTGTTCCCTCTGGGGCCATGTTCAGCTTCATGTTATATTTCAGTTATGCTGTGTGGTGTTCAGATATGATGTGCTCAGTAGGCAACATTAATATGTTGGTTTTTCTATATCTAGGAGCAAAGTTCAGCAATCCTACCTTCACACTTTCTCACCTTACTAACATGCCTCTCTTAAATAAAGTGCCAGGACCTGCCATCACCTTTTTGTTTTATAGTGGTTTCCATGGAGGACTCTAAACAGCACTGCTAATATAACTAATAGTCTCCAGTTGCTAAACTGAATATTTTATTTTGAGCATCTTCTTGTTCTATCTAACATTACCATTTCACACAACTGAGTACATCTTAGTCATTGAAGAGCTCTCCTCATTTGGCGTCCCTAACTTTCATTACGCCAACTGACTCCAGAACTCCTCAGAGATTTTTCCTCTCTTCTTTCCTGGGTTCTCTATGGTCTTAATATCACAGTGGTACACAGACAGTGTCCATTTGAAAGATTACAGTAGTACCTTTGATATTTCAGTCAAACTTTTAGTACTGAGCACCAAAATAGAATGGCAATATATCAGTGCCTCTGCATATATGTGGCTCTACAAACAGTGTTTCTTTATGGACTTGTAAATGTGTCAATCAATCCAAACACTTAACCTTACACAATTGCTCACTGTAAATCTTTCATGGCAAATAGAACTACAAAGAGAATTAGCGACTACACATAAAAATCTCTTAAGTTATAATAGATGGAAAAGAAATACTGCCATTGCTACTACTGCAATTGAGAGTAATAAGGACTACAGGAAGTACAATAAGCATTTCCATTCATGATCTTCATATAAAAAGAAATATAAATGATATCAAGTAATAAAACTTGGTCGTTACACTTAACAAAATTCCTCATAGCACTACTTCAGAGAAAAGATGGTAGTTTTTTTAAGCTATTTATCATTACACTATGGACAACAAAGCACTGCTTACTATTAGGACTGGGAGGGTGGGCTGTAATTTTAATAGTGAGGCTGACAATAGTAGGCTTCTGAGCACACTCTAGCACAGACGAGCACATATGGAGGAGATCATGGCTCCAGCTACATACGTAGCAGAGGATGGCCTGGTCAGGCATTAATAGGAGGAGAAACCCTTGGTCCTGTGAAGACTCAATGTCCAATGTACGGGAATGACAGAGCATGGAGGTGGGAGTGGATGGGTGGGTGGGGAAACACACTCATAGAAGCAGGGGGAGGTGGATGGGATAGGAGATTTCAGGAGGGGAAACAGGGAAAGGGAATAGCATGTGAAATGCAAATAAAGAAAATATTCAATTAAAAAGAAGACTCAGGTGACATTTTCATTTATTATCTTTTGAGGTGATTCCCAGATCCTTCAGAGAAACACTCCTAGATTAGATATCTGCTATGGCGCTTATTTAATTATGAAAAAGACTAGGATGTATTTAAGAAAAACAAAAAAATTATTTTTTTCTTTCAGTTGTTTCAGGGGCAGGGCAGCGAGGTCACTAACTTTTTTTTGTCTAGGGTGAGTGTTTCTTATTTGTCTTTCACATTTATCCATAAAACCTGGCTGAGATTCCTTTAAATAGTAGCATTGCACCATTTTAATATTTTTTTTCCTAGTTTTCTCTCTCTATTGCAGCTATCTAAATATCTCAATAAATTCCTAGAAGGATGCAAGTAAATAAAATTTCATTACCAAAATTACAATGATATAATACAAAAGTTAAGTTAATTTGATTTGGGAAAATAAGATTTTAATATAGTACATGGATCTCAAATGGATTAAACATATTGTTGATTTCCAGTCCAAAAGCATTCTTCTTAGTTGAATATTTACTTTTACAATTTTATGATATCTTGTTTATTGTCAATATCAAGTGTTTACAAGTTAACTCCTTATGAATAGTTGTCCTATAAACATCAAGAGTTTGATTATTCACACACACACAGACACAAATGCACACACACACACACACACACACACACACACACACACACATTAAATCTTCCTCCAAAAGTCTTCTCAGTTGTATTGAATAAACATACCAGAACTTGAAATTCTGATATTAAAGCATTATTACGAATCAGATTTTGAAAGTGACAACAGACTTCTGGTTGTTATTTAACACCCTTCTCACCATCCTCTTCCTCAACCCCCTCCTTACCATTTATTGAAGTTAGGTCAATAGCTGTACTTCTTTAGAAGTCACCCATACATATATACATATGAATGAGAAACAACTTATTTCACACTCTGTATTTGGATTTGACACCATACTCATCCTAAAGTTAATTCAGCAATACTGCATCTATCCTACAGTTCCTACTTGAAATCTCAGATATTTATTTGTGCATAAATTAGAACAATTTCTCTTCCAAATAATCTAACTAATAAATTCATTATTCATGTAGAATATTTAGCACTTGATTATCTAGATACATATTAATGACTTCATTTATTATCAAAAACTACTGATGAAGATGACCCACTTTCTTTTAAAGATGTGGGGGTTTATAGCTCCAGAAACTGTTTAACAAATAACCTACTTGTCTCCTAGTAAAATACTGTCCTTTAATAACTGAATCCCTTATTCTGTAGATAGGATAATGAAGAAGTTTATGAGATTAGTGCTATACTTATTTTTTTTTATTTTATTTTATTTTTTTAATTTACATTCCAAATCACTTCCCCTTTCCCGTTTCCTCCCTCCCCGAAAGTCCCATAAGCCCCCTTCCCTCCCTCTTTTCTCCATTCAACCCCCTCTCGTTACTCTGTCCTGGCGTTCCCCTACATCCAGTCTTTCCAGGACCAGGGGTCTCTCCTTCCATCTTTTTAGAAATCTATTGATATGCTGATTGTGTCTAGGGTATTCGGAGATTCTGGGTCAATATCCCCTTATCAGTGACTGCATACCATGTGTGTTCTTTTGTGATTGGGTTACCTCACTAAGGATGATATTTTCAAGTTCTGACCATTTGCCTAGGAATTTCGTGAATTCATTATTTTTAATTGCAGAGTAGTATTCCATTGTGTAAATATACCACATCTTCTGAATCCATTCCTCCGTTGAGGGACATCTGGGTTCTTTCCAGCTTCTGGCTATTATAAATAAGGCTGCTATGAATATAATGGAGCATGTGTCCTTATTGCATGCAGGTAAAGTCTCTGGGTATATGCCCAGGAGTGGTATAGCCGGATCCTCCGGGAGTGTCATGCCCAGTTTTCTGAGGAACCGCCAGACTGCTTTCCAGAGTGGTTGTACCAGCCTGCAATTCCACCAGCAGTGGAGGAGTGTTCCTCTTTCTCCACATCCTCGCCAACAACTGCTGTCTCCTGTGTTTTTGATCTTAGCCATCCTGACTGGTGTGAGATGGAATCTCAGGGTTGTTTTGATTTGCATTTCCCTAATGACTAAGGATGATGAACATCTCTTTAGGTGCTTCTCAGCCATTAGATATTCTTCAGGTGAGAACTCTTTGTGTAGCTCTGTACCCCATTTTTTAATAGGGTTACTTGCCTCTCTGGAGTTTAAGTGCTATACTTATAAAAAAAGTTACCTTCACTTCTTTGGGAATCATAGTGGAATCTTCCTAAAAGATGACTCCGTTAAAGGACTTGTATTCTGTCAGTTTTGTGTATTTTTTTTGACAGTTGTTGGTTGTTTGAGGTTTGTTTATATTTTTGTAGGTATTTCATGAGACATTCAGAGTGGCAACTCATCTTTCAAATCACAAAATATATGGAATCATTTAGGTGTGTCAGATTTCTTTTAGGGCACCTGTCTAGGTTTGCATGATGATATCTCTGGATTACTAGGGGAGAAAGACATGTTTCTGTAAGTACTGAATGTGCCTGATTATAAATTAATTCACTTATAAAAGGACAGGGACATTGAGTTTGACTCATCAACTTCCTACACAAAAATTGAGGTGACAGATTTGTATTTATCCACAATTAATTTGATATTTTTAAGAACAAAATTACTAGGAAATGTGGTAGTAAATCATTAGGGGAACATTAACATTAATCTTACATCATCATCACTAGAGTCATTTTTTTAAAACTAGCCTTTGATTTCAAGTAGTCTTAAGTACAACAAAAATTAAATGCAAAGCCTTCTCCAAATATACAGAACTTTCCAGTCTCAAATTCTGACAGCACAGTGAATCGTTGATTATGTTCAATGACCGGAGTGATAACATCGTTGCTACCATAATTTGGAGTTTTGGAATTGTACAGCCTTTAGAATCTAAGAATTGCTTTCCATTAGAGTATCATGCAACATAACTTAATGTCCATGAAGAAATGTGTACCAATCTTAAATAGTCTTTCTTTCCTGTGTGTTCTCATGAGAAGTACGTATATCCTCTCTCAGACTCATTCTATTTAATGTTTCTCTGATTCGACACTTTGTCTGCCCTCATTTAGATGTCACTGTCACAAATATCTGCTTTCTTCTACAAACTCCTTTTAACTTAAAGGTGCATGCTATGGACATGTTTGCATTCTAGCCAGAGTGATTAAATGGGTGTGGTATATCTGCAGTCCATCTAGATCACCCATACTTAGTTCTTTGGATATGATGCCTTGCCATAACAGTCATGTTGCTGGATTAAAATACCTATACAGGCTTTGGAGAAGATTATTTCCTCATGGAGTAAAAATAAAAAAATGGTGTTCAAGAAGTCTCCAAAGCTTAATAATACACAAGGCCTGCACCTCGTTTTTATAAAAGAAATTTGAAATGTTGGGAAGACAAGAATTTTCAACCAGTATATCTGTCTATAAGTTGTACAGGAAGCTCCAGATATACAATTTTCCTGAACTATCGCCCATGCCAGGTATTCTCATTGGTTCTGACCTGATCCCAGAGATATCAATGCCCTTGTAAGTAAACTGTCACATGAATTTCTGTAGGCAACTCCAACACATTTGTTTATTAAGATGATCTTGAGTGAAGGAATTTGTTTATTTGTTTATCTACTTTTTGTACCATATATATATATATATATATATATATATATATATATATATATATATATACCATATATACCATACTTTGGAGTTTTGAAATTGTACAGCCTTTAGGATTTGAGAAGTGTTTTCCATTAGAGTATCCTGCAGCATAATTTAATGTCCCTGAAGTAATGTGCACTAATCTTAAATAGTCTTTTTTTCCTGTTTGTTCTCATGAGAGTTGTATATATATGTATATATATATATATATATATATACGTGTGTGTGTGTGTGTGTATGTGTGTGTGTAATTTGATATATGCATATGATTAAATTCCCTCAGTACACCATCACTATTTCTTCACAAATATATGTACTCAGTTTTTAAAACTTACTGAATTCACTTTGTACTGTCAGTACCTGCATAGGATACATAGGTATAAGGTCTTCTACTGGAGCATAGGTACTTTCTTAACATAAGAATTATATAGTAACAAAATATTTTGACCAAAACCAAATTAGGAGGATAGGACTAATTCATCTTACAACCCTCAGGTTACACTCCATCCTGAGTGAAGTCAGGCCAGGAATTCAAGACAGGAATCTGGAGGGTGGAACTGAAGGAGAAACTATGAATGAAAACTGCTAGTTGGCCTGTTCACCTTTCTTTTTTTTCTTATATAACCAAGGATCACATTCCCAGTGCCTCCAGTAAACTGAGCACTTCCACATCAAACATGAATCAAGAAAGTGCAAAGACTTGCCTGCACTGCAATCTAATAGAGACTTTATCTCAACTAGGTTGACCTCTTCCCAGATGTATTTCTGTTTGCATCTAGTTGACAAAATATAGCTGGGGCATGTAGCCTCTTGGAGACCACATCATTAAAAAGAGACTATCCCTCCCACTGTGGCCATCAATTGTTAATATCTTCTCTCTTAGGGATTGGATTTTTATGAGTCTATACTTTGATACATAGTGAACATATTTTCTGACTGAGTTGTTTCAGTTTCTTTAAATATTCTTGTAACTGCTATGAGTTTATCTGGCAGGGGCCCTGTTTATTCAGAAAATACATTTCATGTAGCTCTCACAAACTTTTCACTACCTGTTCTGAAATGATCTCTTGAGCTTATGATGAAGGGATGTGATTGATTGATTGATTGATTGTAGATCTTTGTGTAAATTGTCAATTTCTACAAAAATAAGGTTCTCTAGTAATAATTGAAATGTGGACTAATATATGCCTATAACAATACACCTTTTGCAGTTGGTTTAATACTATCATTTTTAGAAGAATAATATGGTAGATTCTCCTGTATGAATAATAACAAGTCTAGGCACAGTTTCTTGACCTCATTAATTATGTCAGGCATGGATTCAGTCCTGTAAGACAGGCCTTAAAAACAATCAAAATGTGATTGTTTCCTCTTCCTGCCACTACCATTCCTTCAGGTATATCTTCCTAAAAATAATTATTGTAGCTCACATGCCTCACAGCATATGAGTTTAATTCTTCCCTGGTCGCATACATCATATCATTCAATATTATGAATGTTAGTCAGTAGAGATGAGGCTTAAATTTAGCCAGTAGATAGATTTATATATGTTTCACAACTTAACCATGCGTGATTTTCACCAATAATTTCTGGAGGGAATCCAAGATCAATGGCAATAAGCTACAATATTTCGGAAACCTCATTTATCACAATTTCAAAAGAGACAAAATCCTATTACTAAGTTGAGAATATTTTATTCATAATAAATGATGCCTAAAAGAGGTATTGCCCCATTATATGTTAACATCTTTTAAACTACTTTATATAAACATATATTTTAGGATACTTCTATAACTAAAGTTTTTTATGGGGCTACTAACAAAGGACTCCAGGTATAATGGGGTTTCCCATTCAGCATATTGTTTTCTATCTGACTATAGATTGGTTTTCATTTGTTATATTTTTATTGATTCTACATCTATTTTACCCAGTATAAATTTCCCTATATTGAAGCAATTCATCAATTTATTTCAATCAGGTACTTTTCCATCATATGACAAATCCTTCATCTTTCAAAAGACACCTGCAATATCAGTAAATTGTGTGTTTACACCATGCCCAGGAGGCAAAGGCATTCTGTCTGAAGGACAAATATGACAGGTCTTAAATTCACGGCTTGCCATTTCTAATTTATTCCTAGTATTTTAAAAGGGAAATAAAACACTCTATCTCTAGTCAGTGACTCAATCTGTAGTAGAATGAAAAAATAATACATAGAATGATGATGCAAAATATCACCATCCTGCATTGATCTGTCATCAAATGCAAATAGAAACAGTGCTGAGAGATTTATAGAATAAATAGAATTGAGGTGTCTCTTTAAGAAAAGATAATAGAGTGGATAAAGAAAACACAATTGACACAGTTACCTTTTTCTACGTTTGATATTCTTTCAATTTTGCCAGCTTTACCACATTTTATAGACAAAACATTTTTTAACTAGGCATTCTAATCCTTATCCCCCAACTAAGGTATCTTCCAGGATCTTCTTCTAAAACCATCTTTTATCATCTTGCTTTATTTTGATGTTAGTCTGCCCTCCCTACTCTTCAGTTCCCTTCTTTCCTCCCTTCCTTCCTTCCTTCCTTCCTACCTTCCTTCCTTCCTTCCTTCCTTCCTTCCTGTTTGCCTGCCTGCCATCCTACCTTCCTGCCTTCCTTCCTTCCTTCCTTCCTTCCTTCCTTCCTTCCTTCCTTCCTGCCTGCCTGCCTGCCTGCCTGTCTGCCTGCCTGCCTGCCTGCCTGCCTGCCTTCCTTCCTTCCTTCCTTCCTTCCTTCCTTCCTTCCTTCCTTCCTTCTCCATCTCTTCCTTCCTTCTTCCCTCACAACTTCCTTATATTTATCCCCCCTTAAGTCCTTTCCTGCCTTTTTTCTTCCTTTATTTGTTTAATTTGAAAGATTAGCCAGTGCAATATGTTCATCAAATATAATGTTTGTTTATTTGTTTATTTATTTATTTATTTGATAGTTTATTTATTTACCTTACATGTTATCCCCTTTCCCAGTTTCCCCTCTGGAAACTCCCTATCCCATCCCACCTCCCCCTGATACTATAAAGGTGCTCCCTATACCCACCGGCCCACTCCTGCCTCCCCACCATGGTATCCCCCGACACTGGGGCATCAATCCTTCACAGGACCAAGGACCACTCTTCCCATTGATGCCTGACAAGGGCATCCTCTGCTACATATGTGGCTAGAGCCATGGGTCATTCTACTTGTACTCTTTGGTTGGTGGTTTAGTCCCTGGGAGCTCTGGGGGTTATTATTGTTTGATATTGTTCTTCCGATGGGGTTGCAAAATCCTTAAGTTCCTTCAGTCCTTCTCCTAACTCCTCCATCAGGATCCCTGTGCTCAGTACAAACCCCAAAGCATCATCAGGCTGTGATAAAATTTTATTTTCATTTATTTATTCCAAATTGCGAAAGAATTATTAGCAAAGAAAGTGATAGAATAAAGGTAAAATTCATGAATTATTTTCTAACTGCATGGTAATTCAGACAAGATTTTGAAACACATACATGTGAGTAAATTAATAATTTAAAACAATTTTAAATTAATTTGCAATAATGATACACATTACTGGCATACCCAGTGACATTTCAACACATGTGTACAAGATGCACAAATGGAAGCTGATTAGCATTTTTCTCTCTTTGTCATTTCTTTACGTGAAGAAAATTTAATGGGTGCTAAAACACAAATACCAGGAATAAATCTGGTTTCCTTTTGTGTAATGAGATAAGGGACTAGGAGAATTGCATTTGAATCTGCTACTGCTTGTCCATGCAACAGATATTCAAAACTAACAACTATATAATCAGAAAAATTAATATGTCCAGGTCTCTCACCTAATTGCTTCAGCTGGTATACTCAGCTCAGGATTTCCTAACTTGTTTTCCCTCCATATTTTACTGGGCTGGTGTCTACCAGACAATGAATGGACTCCATCTACACAAGAATGGGTAAAATAATGCACTGAGTTCAAAGAAAGAAATTAGTGGGCTTTGAAATTGAGTGCCACCTAAAACAGTGACTCCAAGTCTGTAGATTATGACCTCTCTGATGGTCACATGTCAGATACTCCGCAAATCAGTTTATAAAGTAACAAAATTACAGTTATGAAGTAACAAGAAAATATTATTACTTTTGGTGTAACAATATGAAGAAGTATATTGAAGGGAGAACAAAATACTCATGGGAGTGAATAAGGAGACAAAGTGTGGAGCAGAAACTGAAGGAGAGGACATCCAGAGACTTTACTTCCTGGGGATCCATCCAATATACAGTCACTAAATGCAGAAACTATTTTGGATGCCAAGAAGTGCATGCTGACAGGAACCTGATATAGATGTTTCTGAGAGGATCTGCCAGAGCCTGACATATCTAGAGGTAATTGCTCACAGCTAACCATTGAACTGATCACAGGGTCCCCAATGGAGGAGTAAGAGAAAGGAATGAAGGAGCTGAAGGGGTTTGCAACACCATAGGAAGAACAACAATATCAACCAACCAGAACTCCCAGGGACTAAACAACCAACCAATGAGTACACATGGAGGGACCCATGGCTCCAGCCATACATGTAGCAGAGGATGGCCTTATTGGGTTTCAGTGGGAGAAGAGGTCCTTGGTCCTGTGAAGGCTTGATGCTCTAGTATAGGGGAATTCAAATGTAGGGTGGGGAGATGGGAGTGGGTGAGTAGGTGGGGATACACTCTCATAGAAGCAGGAGGAGGGAGAATAGGATAGGGTGTTTTGGGGGGATCAGGAGAGGGGATAACATTATGGCTATTGTGAATGTTTTGCTGTGTATCTTTCTGGCACATATTTTCTCCTATGTGACAAAGCGAAGTTCTGGATGTGTGGTATGCAGTTCTCAATTGTTACCCTGAGCATGTGTGTACTCAGGTTTTCTTGTTTATCATTGGGAAATATCTACCATGCAAAAGAGTGCCATTCAAATAAGAATCCTGTAAATGAGAGTCAAGCAAAACAGTTATTCCTGGTAGTCTGAAGTAAATACCTAGTCTTGGTCACAGGGCAATGTGATGCAGCTCCCAGGCATGTGTTTACTGCATCCTGCACCAGCAGTTTTTTATTGCAGTACAAAACTTGGGAAAACCCATTGTCAAAACCAGCTGCATTTAAAAAATCTTTCTTAAATGTCCTTCCCTCCACACTCAGGTTATCTAAAAACTGTGAAAATAGAAAGGACTGGGGTAGTCCACTAAGAGACCATGGATTGATAAATTGCTATCATTTCTCATAGTAGAGAAATCACCTAGGATGTCACAGAATGAATACCACTCTTTCAAATTGCAGAGTAGTCTACTGTGAGCTCACTGATACAATTCTACGTTTTCACTGACTTGAGCAGTTCACCAGTAGTTTCAAGACAAATAAAGCCTCTCTATTTCATAGCTGAGCTATATACTAGGAGACCACAGACGTGTATCTGTAGAGCAGATACAGCGCATTGAACACACATTCTCACGTTAGCATTGGTGCTCAAGTAAGTGGACACAGCATGAGGTAGCACAGGTTGTTTGTCTTCAACTTGCTGAGGTGAAATTTTGTGTTATCTAGTAGACTTTGGTCAAAGAAAAACCAATAAATTATCATTATGGAAAAAAGTAGTGTTTAAATTGAAATGAGAATCCCAGCAACTAACAAAACTGGAGAGACAGAAGCACATTATTCTGGATGATTACATCTCAAAGCAGTAGTTCTCAAGGCCATAAAAGAAGTAATCTTCAGTCAGGAAACCAGCAAGAGGCTTATTTAGCCTTTAAAGAGATTATTAATGTGTATTTTGGATAGAAAGAGCATAAGCACATTTTATAAGATAAATGTTCTAGTAAAGAAAACATCTTTTTTGTTTTCAATGTGAACTGTTTTCTTGTACTAATTTAAACAACATAAAACTAAAAACATTTGCCTTGACCATCGAGACGGTACAATGCATTCTCTCCTTAGTAAGCTAATAGTTCTTTCTTTCCTCCATCAAGCTTTATTCTCTGCATTTGTTGTTCTTTCAAAAAAAAATGTCTACAAACTAGCCATCGGGCACCTTCACTGATAATCCTTCTCTAGTTCTCATTGAGGTACCAACTAAATTCTTCTTTCTTTTATTTGAACATGAACCCAGTGTTATCTGTCTTCCAAAATGTAGCTTCATTCTATTTTCACATAGTTGCAAGGTATTCTGTTTAGAGGAATTATCAAATCACTCCTCTTTCGATGACTCCTAAACTACTCCCTCAGTAAGGTCAGTGAAAAGCCAGGCAGTTGCATTGATGCTCCAAATTGGTCTCTATTTATTTTTCATTTTCTTTTCTTTTCCTTTCTTTTCTTTTCTTTTCTTTTCTTTTCTTTTCTTTTCTTTTCTTTTCTTTTCTTTTCTTTTCTGGTGTTGTCTCCTGGTTGTGCTTTACTTTGTGAGTAGTTCATTCCTGTAGCAAAAACTAAATATGATCCACTAGGTACAGTCCAGTTCTCTTATCAGGCAGACACCACGAGATGGCAATTGTAGTTCAATAATGAAGAATCCTCAAGACTCATCAACCAGCCTAATGAGCTACCACAGAAGTAGCAAGTTGCCACAGGAACCTCGGGAACAGTTCTTTGGTGAGTTTCTTTCAATGTCAGCATTTTAAAAACTGAGCTCAATAATGGTATGTAAGGAGAACAAATACATGTGTGTCATTATTTTAGAATAGCTAGACAGAACATATCAAACCAATGCTCTCTGCTCTTCTCTCACTATCTGTGAAGTCATATTTATAATTCCATCTTCAAGCATCCTTTTAAGTGTCTTCTATATCAAACATTCTTTCACCTGTTTTGACTCCAGCAAAACATCCTTTTACTTGTGTACTCCAGGCAGGTAGGGGTCCCCCTGGATATCTCAGCCACCCTAGAACTTCAAGTCTCTGAGAGGCTATATACTTCTTCTCCCACTGAGACTAGACAAGTCCACCCAGGTAGTAGAATATATCCTAGGTACACAAATCAGGTTTAGGGAAAGCCCTCACTCCAGTTGTTCATGACCAACATAAGGTAGCTACATATCTGCTACATATGAGTGTATAGGCCTGGGTTACCAGCCTTTGTATGTTCTTTAGTTGATGGTTCAACCTTTAAGTGCCCAAAAGGACATGGGTAGTTGAGGCCTGTTGGACATTCCCAATAGGACTAATAATCCTTCCTACTATTCTTCTGTTAGAATCCATGAACACCATCCACTGACTATGGGTATCTCTGTGTATCTGAGTCAGCTGCTGGGTGGAACATCTGAAAGGATAGTATGGTCCTATCAGTAAGCATAACAGAGTATCATTAATAGCATCAGGGTTTTGTACTTGCCCATGAGATGGTTCTCAAATTCAGCCTGTTGTTGATTGGGTGTTTCCTCAGTCTGTACTCTGTCCCTTGTGCCTGGGTTTCTTGTAGACAGAATAAATTTTGCTTTGAGTGTTTTGTGGGTTATTTGCTTTATTTATAATTCTACTGGAGTCCCTTCCTGGCTATAGAAGGTGGTTTCTGCAGAGTGGGGAGCCATCAGGGAGAAGATAAAATCTAACAGGTGATCTTCCTGAGATGGGTTTACCTTAGCTTAAAATCTACAACTGATTTGGTACTTCAGGAAAGGCCCAGTAGAATTTCAAAAAAGATTTCATCTATTAATATGATATGTATAGGCCATTTTGTCTCCGGCAACTGAGCGGGCGGGTACAGCCAGGAGCATAGGGAACATAGGAGTGACAGAGCAGCCTGGACAGGGTACTTCAAGGTTTCATCTGCACCCAGGAACTGGGCTGAGCTACAGCATTCTGTGCCAGGGGAGAGCCAATCACTCAGGGGTGCTGAGAGAGGCTTGAAGGCCCACAGGAGGGACAAATGCCAGCCAGAGACAGCAGGACCAACCTACACCAGGAATAACCAGATGGCAAAAGGCAAACGTAGGTATGTTAGCAACAGAAATCAAGGCAGCCTGGTACCATCTGAACCCAATTCTCCCATAACAACAAGTCCTGAATACCCCAAAACACCAGAAAAGCAAGATTTGGATTTAAAATCACAGCTCATGATGCTGATAGAGAGCTTCAAGAAGGACATAATCCCTTTGAAGAAACACAGGAGAACACAGGTAAATAGGTAGAAGCCCTTAAAGAACTACAGGAAAGCACAACCAAACAGGTGAAGGAATTGAACACAACCATCTAGGATCTAAAAATGGAGGTAGAAACAATAAAGAAATAACAAAGGGAAACAACTCAGGACATAGAAATCTTAGGAAAGAAGTTAGGAATCATTAGGAATCATGGTTGTAAGCATCAACAAGAGAATACAAGAGATAGAAGACAGAATCTCAGATGCAGAAGATTCAGATACCATAGAAAGAATTGACATAACAGTAAAAGAAAATGCAAAATGCAAAAAGCTCCTAACCCAAAACATCCAATAAATCCAGGACAAAAATGAGAAGATGAAATCTAAGGATTATAGGTATAGAAGAGAGTGTAGATTTCCATCTTAAAGGGCCAGTAAATGTTTTCAACAAAATTATAGAAGAAAACTTCCCTAACTTAAAGTAAGAGATTCCCATGAACATACAAGAAACCTAAGGAACTCCAAACAAATTGAACCAGAAATGAAATTCCTCCTGTCATATAATTAAAACACTAAATGCATTAAACAAAGAAAGAATATTAAAAGCAGTAAGGGAAAATGTTACATATATAGAAATATATAAAGACAGACCTATCAGAATTACACCAGACTTCTTGCCAGAGACTATGAAAGCCAGAAGATCCTGGGCAGATATCATACAAACTCTAAAGGTACACCAATGCCAACCCAGGCTAATATACGCAGCATAACTCTCTATTACCATAGATGGAGAAACTAAGGTATTCCATGATAAAAACAAATTTAAACAATTCCTTTGCACAAATCCAGCCCTTCAAAGGATAATGAATGGATAACACCAACAAAAGGAGGGAAACTACACACTAGAAAATGCAAGAAATTAATCTTCTTTTAACAAATCTAAAAGAAGAGAGTCACACAAACATAACTCTACCTCTAATAACAAAAATAACAGGAAGCAACAATCATTTCTCCTTAATATCTCTTAATATCAATGGACTCAATTCTCCAATAAAAAGACATAGACTAATAGACAGGACCCATCATTTTGCTGTACACAGGAAACTCTTCTCAGTGACAAAGACAGACACTACCTCAGAGTTTGAAAACAATTTTCCAAGCAAGTGCTCTCAAGAAACAAGCTGGTGTAGCCATTCTAATATTGAATAAAATCGACTTTCAACCTAAAGCAATCAAAAAAGGAAGGACACTTCATACTCAAGAAAGAAACAGATCTGACAAAATGAACTCTCAATTCTGAACATATATGCTTCAAATACAAGAGCACCCACATTCATAAAAGAAACTTGATTAATGCTCAAAGCACACAGTGTACCATATACAATAATAGTAGGAGCGTTCAATACTCCACTCTCACCAATGGACAAATCAGGGAAACACAAACCAAAGAGAGAAACAATTAAACTAAAAGAAGTTATGATACAAATGGGTTTAAAAGGTATCTATAGAACACTTTATCCTAAAACAAAAAAATATACCTTCTTCTCAGTGCCTCACAGTACCTTCTCCAATATAGAACATATTCTTGGTCACAAAACAGACCTCAGTAGATATAAGAAGACTGAAATTATTCCATGCACCATATCAGATCACCATGAACTAAGGTTGGTCTTCTATAGCAACAAAAACAACAGAAAGTCCACACACACATGGAAACTAAACAACATTCTACTCAATGATAACTTGAGCAAGGATAAAATAAAGAAATTGAAGACTTTTTAGAATTTAATGAAAACAAAGGCACAGCATACTCAAGCTTATAGGACACAATGAAAGCACTGCTAAGAGGAAAACTCATAGCTCAGAGTGCCTCCAAAAAGAAGCTGGAAGGAGCATTCACAAACAGCTTTACAGCACAGCTGAAGGCTCTAGAATATAAACAAATACAGGCAAGAGGAGTAGTTGGTAGGAAATAATCAAACTCAGGGCTGAAACCAACTAAATAGAAAAAAAAATAATTATACAAAGAATCAAACAAACCAGAAGCTGGTTCTTTGGGAAAAATCCCAAGAAGATAGATAAACCCTTAGCCAAGCTAACCAGAGGGCATAGAAAAAGTATCCAAATCTGCAAAATAGAGAGAAACTCAAAGAAGTCCCAGTAAATCAGGGACTAGACAAGGCTGTCCACTCTCTCCAAACCTGTGCCATATAGTACTCAAAGTCCTGGCCAGAGCAAGTAGACAACAAAATGAGGTCTAAGAGATTCAAATTGGAAAAGAAGTCCAAGTATCACTATTTGCAGATGATACGATAGTATACTTAAGTGAAGCCAATACTTCCACCAGAGAACTCCTAAACCTGATAAACAACTTCAGCAAAGTGGTTGGATATAAAATTTACTCAAGCAAATCAGTAGCCTTCCTATACTCAAAGGATAAAGAGGCTGGGAAAGAAATTATGGAAAAGACAGTAATCACAAATAATATAAAATAACTTAGTGTGACTTTAACCAAGCAAGTGAAAGGTCTGTGTGACAAGAACTTCAAGTCTCTGAAGAAAGAAATTAAAGAAGATCTCAGAAGTTGGAAAGATCTCCCATGCTCATGGATTGGCAAGATTAATATAGGTAAAATGGCCATCTTGCCTAAAGTAACCTACAGATTCAATGCAAGCGCCTTCAAAATTTCAACTCAATTCTTCATAGAGTTAGAGAGAACAATTTCCAAATTTATCTGAAATAACAAAATCCCAGGATATCGGAAACTATTCTCAACAATAAAAGTACTTCCAACTGAATCACCATCCCTGACTTCAATCTATACTACAGATAGATAGTGACAAAAACTGCATGGCATTGCTACAGTGACCAGGAGATACATATATGTAATAGAATTGAGGACCCAGAAATGAACCCTCACACCCATGGTCACTTGATATTTGACAAAGAACCTAAAACCTTCCAGTGGAAAAAGAGACAGCATTTTCAACAAATGTTTCTGGGTCAACTGGCATTCAACATGTAGAAGAATGCAAATTGATCTGTTTTTTTCTCCCTGTACAAAGTTCAAATCCAAGTGTATCAAGGACTTCCACATAAAACCAGATATACTGAATTTAATAGAAGAGAAAGAGTTTAAAAGCCTTGAGCACATGGGCACAGGGGAAAATTTCCTGAATAGAACACTGATAGCTTATGCTCTAAGATCAAGAATAGAAAATGGGGCCTCATAAAATTGCAAAACTTATGTAAGGCAATGGACACTGTCAATAGGACAAAATGGCAGCTAACAGATTGGGACAGTATCTTTACCAATCCTACATCTGATAGAGGACTAATATACAATATATACAAAGAATTCAAGAAGTTAGACTCCAGAGAACCAAATAACCCTATTAAAAAATGGGGTACAGTGCTAAAGAAAGAATTCTCAACTGAGGAATACTGAATGGCTGAGAAACACCTAATGAAATGTTCAACATATGTAATCAACAGGTAAATGCAAATCAAAACAACCCTGAGATTCCACATCACAACACTCAGAATGGCCAATATCAAAATCTCAGGGGAGAGCAAATGCTGGAGAGGATATGAAGAAAGAATACTCCTCCATTGTTGGTGGGATTTCAAGCTGGTAAATCCACTTTGGATATCAGCTTGTCAGTTCCTCAAAAAATTGGACATAGTGTTACCTGAGGACCCAGACATACCACTCCTGGGCATATAGCCAGAAGATCCTCTGACATGTAATAATGACTCATGCTCCACTATGTTCATATCAGTCATATTATAATAGCCAGAAGCTGGCAAGAACCCAGATGTCCCTCAACAGAGGATTGGATAAAGAAAATATTGTCCATTTTCACAATGGAGTACTACTCAGCTATTAAAAACAATGAATTCATGAAATTCTTAGGCAAATGAATGGAGCTAGAAGCTATCATCCTGAGTGAGGTACCACAATCACCAAAAAACCCATAAGGTATGCAATTGCTGGTAAGTGGATGTTAGCTCAAAAGCTCGGAATACCCAAGATACAATTCACAGACCACATGAAACTCAAGACGAAGGAAGACCAAAGTGTGGATACTTTGATCCTTATAGGAAACTGGATCAAAATACCCATGGCTCACAACCTATCAATAGAATGTGAATAGGGTCCCCAATGGAGCAGGTAGAGAGGACCCAAGGGACTGAAGATGTTTTCTGCTATGTAGGAGAACAATAATATGTACCAATCAGTACCCCCCAGAGCTTATAGTGGCTAAACCACTAACCAAAGTGTACTCATGGAAGTGCCCATGGCTCCAGCTACATATGTAGCAGAAGATGACCATTTCAGACATCATTGAGAGTAGAGGCCATTGGTCCTATGAAGGGGAAGGTCTTGTGAAGAATAGGAGAATGCAAGTCAGGAAATTTGGGGGAGGGGCTGAGTAGGGGGAGGGAGGATGGGATGGGGGTTTTTGGATGGGTAGCGTGGAAAGGGGATACCATTTGAAATGTAAATAAAGCAAATATCTAATAAAAAATTAAAACAGCTATAATATTTTTGAAAGTAGAGATTAAATTTCAAATTGACATCTTTAAAAGGTTCAAAAAATAGGCCACCATTTTTAGAAGATCTCTGCACAGCAATCAAGTTGCAATGCCTTGAATTGATGCTATGTAGACTGCTTTGTTAACTCTCGATGATTCTATTAGAATTCCTAAAGTTATAGTAATTGTTAAGCTGTTTTCAGATAGTCAAAACTTCAATGAGAATTCTGCCACTTTTCACATGTCATGAGTTAATTGCTTCTGGAACAGCAAGCAGGCATCTACTACTCAGAGCACATTGTAAAACTATTAACCAAAGGACATAAAAAGGGAACTGATAAAACATTGAGTGGGTTTATCTATAAAAATGCACTAATAACTTATTCACAATAGTTATGATTTTTAGCTCTCCATGAACCTGCAGAGCTGGTAACCAGATAATTTCTCCTAATGGATACACATGTAAACATTCTCTATTTTAAACTTTTTATTTGATTTATAGTTTGGATTTATGTGTAGATTTTTGGTGAACTTTTTACTATGTGATTATGCATTCTTAAAGAGGTATAAGGGCTGAGGACAAAGAAAAGAGACAGCCCTTATTCCCTCTTATTTTTAGAAGCCCTTATCCCCCTTTCTTGAGTCTATCCCCCTTTCTTGAGTCTATCCCCCTTTCTTGAGTCTATCCACCTTTCTTGAGTCTATCCACCTTTCTTGAGTCTATCCACCTTTCTTGAGTCTATCCCCCTTTCTTGAGTCTATCCCCCTTTCTTGAGTCTATCCACCTTTCTTGAGTCTATCCCCCTTTCTTGAGTCTATCCACCTTTCTTGAGTCTATCCACCTTTCTTGAGTCTATCCACCTTTCTTGAGTCTATCCCCCTTTCTTGAGTCTATCCCCCTTTCTTGAGTCTATCCCCCTTTCTTGAGTCTATCCCCCTTTCTTGAGTCTATCCACCTTTTTCTTAAGTCTTTCCACCTTGTTTTCATAGTAACCTTTTTAGAGGAAATTAGACATAAAGGTTAAAATAATTTTTCAAAGTATCCCCTTTTCTTCCTGGGATATCAAGTAGCAGGCTGGAAGTTAGAGCCCCAAAGATAGAAGAGAGACTAGGGTTTTTTTTTTTAACCTCCTGCTTTTTTATGATGCAGTGTTAAACAGTTTTTCACCTCACCTGTCCTTCCCCACACCTGAACTTGAAGGCCCCACCCCTCTCCTTCCCAGTTCTCTCCCTCCATCTGCCTCTTATGACTATTTTATTCCCCAGTCTTAGTGAGAGTCAAGCTCCTCACTTGGGTGTTCCTTCTGGTTTAGCTCCTTAGGATTTGTGCAACTTAGCATGGTACCTATATTTTATGGCTGATATCCTTGCATGGTATATACTCACTTATAAATTGATATTAATCATGTTGATTTAAAGGATGTTGTTTTCTTGGTTTCCTCTATCTTCTCTGATTCTTATACTCTTTAAGGCTCTTAATGTGTGGGATACCCTGAGCTCTGAGGGGATGGGTTTGATGGTTCTAACCCATTAAAGCAGAATGTTCCATGTTCTACATGTCTGTGAATCTTTGTACCTGTTCCCATCTCTTGTGGGAGGAAACTTCTCTGATGATGTCTGAACAAGGGGTTGCTCTGTAAATATACCAGGATATCCTTAAGATTCACTTTATATGCATATATGTTTCTTTTTTGTAGACTAGTATCCCTAGGCTATCTAGTCTCTGATTCTTTATCATCCAAGCAGTCTTGGTTATGTGATCCATCTTGTGAAATGACTTCTGTGGGTATTGTCGTTACCAGTGGAACCATGCTGTCAGTTTGTGGAGAACAACCTATAATATTGGGAACAGCTTGGGTTGTTTGGGAATTCTACAGAACTCCTTTGGCCAACAACTGAATTGCATGCAGCCCAATTCTGGTAGAGAAAGTATCATTTGGTGAAAAGAGATGATAAGTTGTGGCTCTGTCTCCTTAATTACTTGGTGATTTCATTTAGATCAACATCTATATGTCTATATTTTAGAATGTTTCTAGTGTACTTATTCCCATATTCCCACTCAAATGGCTCTTGATTTTAGCTGTCTTTACTTACTATATTCCTTCCTTCAACCTCCTCTCAATACCCCACCTGATTCTCCTATTCCAGCTACCCTATTATTCTGTGGCTATCTGTTCCTTCCCTTTCCTAGATATATCTCTCTGTTCCTTCTAGTACCTTACTCTATACCTCCCCTTTATAGTTCTATGGATTGCGGCTTGGTTATGATTGAACTAATGCTATTATCCACTTACAAATGAGTACATCCCATTTTTTTTTTCTTCTTGGCCTTCCCCTGTACATGGCTCATGCTACGCACAGAGGTAAACAAGACAGACCCTACTCCTTCATTTATAAGAGCTATAGGAAAAGGAAGCATTCGATAATATGGGGTTCAAGCAGACAGACAAGTGACCTCCAGTTGAAGGCTCAGGGAAACTTCTTCAGAGCCAATGACATACGAGCTAAGGATGAAGAGGGACAGCATGGTAAAGGAATGCAGGAAAGAGAAGCCTAGCATAGCAAGGGTCTTGATAAGAAAGCAGGACTGTTTCTCAAACTTTAAGATTCCAACTTTCTGCTTTCACAGAACAGCAAATGCTAGACCATTTAAGTGGAATTACTGCGAAGAAATGAGGCTAATTCCTTTAACACCAGCAGTGTCCGACAGATAAACACTTAAATAATTATAAGACAGTGTTATTGGTGCCACCACAGAGCCAAACTCAAGGAGCATCTTGATCTTCTAGGGTTTCAGACCAGGCATTTGACAAGATGAAGTAGTGTCTCTCAGCATGGGGAAGCGGAGAAAGTTTTATATATGGGGAATTTATAAAATAATCTAGGACATGAGAGCCCAGAAGACAGTAGAGAAAAGGTGGAAAGCCCTTTCCACAGAAGAGTCATAAGGTTCAGGAAATAAAGGAACTCATAGGTAATAAAGCCTTACAACAGAGCTCTAAAGATGAGTTCATTTAGGAATTTAAAGAAATAAAGGATAAAATGAAATGCCTGCCTGGTCAAGAATATCACCCATATGGAAAGGGTACATAAACAAGCATTAGGGACATTTTATAAAACTGATGAAAATTTACAAAGAAACGAACTATGTATGTTGAGTAACTTGGTAGTTAAGGATTAGTTTACTGAAATGTTCCAAAAAAATTACCCAGCAAGTAGCAAGGGGGAAGAAAAGGGAAAAGGAAAGACAAACTAAAAGCCAAGAAGTATATCCTGAGATGCTTCCATGTCTGTGTGAAGGATGGCTCAGCCGTTAAAGGCTAGGGTCACAACCATAAAATATATCCCATTTTTATCTTTCTGGGTCTGAGATATCTCACTCAAGATGACATTTTCTAGCTATATGTGTTTGCTTGTAAATTTCATGATGTCATTTTTTTTAAATATCTGAGTAATTTTCCATTTTGTAACTGTATGACATTTTATTTATTCTTCTTTTCTGTGACAGACAAACTATTCCTAATTCCTGGAAACTATTAAAAGAGCAGCAGTGAACATGTTCTTCAGGGTAGGATCAAGTAGACATCGGGTATATGTCCAAGAGTAGTATAGCTGTACCTTGAGTTAGGTAGATTCCCATCTTCCTGAGTAACCACCACAGTAATTTCCTTAGTGGCTGTAGGAGTGTGCACCCACAGCAGTAATGGATGCATGTTGTTCCTATACACCATACTCTTGGCACCATGAACTGTTACTTGCTTTGCTGAATTTAGCCATTCTGACAGATATAAGATGAAATCTCAAAGATGTTTTCATTTTCATTTTATATGATTATTAAGGATGTTGAAGTTTTAAGTGTTTCTTAGACTTTCAATTTTCTCTGTTTTGTAGGCTTGATGCCCCAGTGTAGGGGAATACCAGGACAAGGAAGCAGGAGTAGGCAGGTGAGGGAACACCCTCATAAAAGTAGGGGAAGATGGGATATCACCAAGGTTTTCCGAGGGGAAACCAGGAGAGGGGATAACACTTGAAATATAAATAAAGAAAATATAGAATAAAAATTAAAAAAAAGGAAAATTCTCATTTTAGATTTCTACTCATTTTTTGATATGTTTTCTTTGGCTCTTTATATATGGTTGGATATTAAACTTCTATCTAATATATGGTGAGTAAAAAATAGACTCAACCTTTGTTTGAATGATTGTGTTATTAGCCTTGCAAAAGTTTTCAGTCATGAGGTTCTATTTATTAACTTTTAATAAGTTCTTCTGTTAATGGTGATTTGTTCAAAAATGCTTGTCCTGTGCCAATGAGACTAGAAATCCCTGCTTTCTGTTCTAGCAGGTTCAGGGTAACTGGTTTATGTTGAGGGCTTTGACTCACTTGGAGTTCAATTTTTGTGGAGGATTGTACGTATGGATCTACTCAAATTCTTCTACATCCAGTTTGACCAGGATCATTTCTTATTGATGCTGCCTTTTCCCCAGGTTTGTTGCATTTTTCTTTGTATATATTTGAATGATGCATGTTTGTTATCTTCATGTGTGAGCATATGAATATGCCTTGAGAATTATGTGGAGGTTCTGGGGACAATTCTCTGATATCTGTTTTCACCTTCTACCTTTCTGAGGTGAGTTATCTTTTTGTTTTATTTTGTTGTTGTTGTTGTTTTGTTTTGTTTTTTGTTTTTCTCTTAATTCAAGCTGAATTATTTGGAGATTTTTGTTTATATTACCCATCTCCCGTACAAAATGAAAACTGGAATTTCTGATGTACCTCTGATGCCTAAAAGTTTTATGTAGATTCTGCAATTCAAACTCCAGTCCTCACATATATATGACATGTAGATGTATGAGCTTGTTCATCTCCATAGCCTATAAATGAGCATTATAAATTATCCTATTCATGTTATTCCTATATGCCAATAATGTGATAGATATTTAGTTGTGCTTAAATATACACATAACTAAATACAATATAAAATGAACTATCTTATGTGGTTAAAATATCATGACTTAAATGAATAATTTAATCATCAATTTTAGATGAGTGAAAATTCATAACATACAATTTATATTTTAGAAACTAGAGAAACATTTTAGAGTCAAAGAGTAAAATGGGCACTATGTTAATCTATAATAGGGAGTTTTAAAAAAGAATGATACTACACAAAAAGACACATGATGATACGCACTAGAGTTTGCTTCATTCTTTAAACACCATTTAATTATGCAAAATTGCATATGATAAGATGAAAAATGATATCTTTAAAGAGTAAATGACAAGCAGGATCACTAAAGTGAATGAAGTTTTTGTACATTATGCACTCTCCACTAGAAAAGCCACTTTCCATTCATTTATTCTGGCCAGCTAATCTAACAAATTAACCTGAGGGACACTGGAATAAGAAACAACTCAATTATAGCTCCATAGCTTCCATTATGATTTCATTATTACCCTATTCTACTTAGATCCATAGTAATAATTCTGAAGAATAATTTTGACTCATAATTCACTGGAAAATTTTCTACCAAGAGCCCACTTATTAAGCATAATTATTAAAGAATTATATTTATCAATATATTTTAGTATAATTTTTAGGAAAGAGAGTCTCATTATTTCAAAGCAAGTGATAAAACCTTACAAATAAAAATAGAAACAGCATAGGCAAACAATATAACCTAAATATGCCCAAGTGTTACTGAATGTGCCTGGTGAGGGTATATCAGTGATGCATTATCTTCCAATAACCCTAAGCTAATGGTTGCTTAGGCTTCAGCTGTAAAAGCTTTAGAACCTCTTTTACCCATCACTATTTTCTTTTTTATTCAATAGTACAATTACAGGCTTTCTTAAATATAAAAGTAATTTGTAGAAAATGTATGCAGCGGGTTTATTTTATAGCATCTTGCTCAATAAAGACTTTAGACAAAAATCCAAAAAACATCATAACAGTTTCTTATTATTAAAATTTTTAAGTGGCAAAGATACTTACCAACCTGGCAAGCTTAAGTTTGCATTAATTGTGATATTTTCTGATGTTTTCAGTCACTTCCAGTGAATTCTTATCCATATAAAGTTTGTCTTTGTTACGTTAAACACCTCTAATCACACCACTATTTTTTCAGTGATTGTCTTTTAGTTTTATACCTGAATGTCCAAACATCTGAATTTTCTGTCTGTATGACTTAGTGTATGTGTGGAAAGTATTATTTCTTCAACATTCATCATTGATGCTGTGCCCATCCAGGCTCCTAATCAATCTAAAGCTTATCTGTTATATTTTGTTTGCCAAAATCCTGTGCCTCTCCTTTGTATTAATTTGTTTTTATTGAATTCTGAATATTGGATTGCACTTCCCTTGAACAGCAGATGCAGTACTTACTAATCATCTTATTTAATGCATTGCAAGGCAGGATAATGGAGATGGTACAGCTAATTGGGAATATTTTCTAATATGAATACAGATTTTTTTCTTCATGTGCATAGGAACACATTAAACAAGGGGACACAAAATTCATAAACTCATTGGAGATTCTCCATGATGGATAATTTTCAATGAAATTGGATTAAGAATTGGAGTGGAAACTATTTTTAATCAAAGAAAGAACAAACACCTAGAGTAAGAAATGAAATTTATGGAATGGAAATACAACATTAAACTGTAGGCTAAGGCCATGTGCATGTGACAAAAGATAGATATGGATTCCAGTTTCTCTTATTAATTATTCAGAGCACTAATAGCCAAAAATAAAAAGTTAGTATGCAATTTTTTTCTATACTCTCATAAAATTGACATGGAAAATTTCAGGCAACAGATACCAGATGTTATCTTTTCACAAATGCTTGTCCAATGATCTTGGGCAAAAGAAAACCTGAGTTAATGATCTACATTGTTATATTTGAATTTAATATATCCATTATCATAATATACTAGCTGTCATAAAGAGTTTATGTGAATCCAGACTTAGAAGGAATCAAAGAAGCAGGTTTGACCCTAAAAGATAAGACATAAGCACAGAGATGGAGAAAATAAATCAAATGTAATATGCAATTTGAAGTTTTAAATTAAAACCTTAAGAAAGGTAGTCAAGTCATAATTAAAAAGGAAATAACTCTGAATAAAATTAAATGAATATTAACAATAATCAGTGTGGAAGTGCTGATTAATAAATTCACTAAAAATAAATCAATTTAAAATTCATGTTTTAATGTCAGTGAATATATAAGATTGCTGTATATTTTAAAATAAAAAGAAAATGAATTTTGTCTAATAATGACAACAGGAAATTTTTATAATAATTTCCAAAGAACTCTACTATTTACAAAATATATAGGTGAGACAAATAGTTCAGGAATCTTTTCAAATAAGATATGATTAAAGAACCAAAAGGAGTGAAAGGAAAGACAACTTAGAGAAAACAATAAAAATACAAAACACAATAAATATTTTATATTAATCAGAATAAATGTAAATAAGAAATTATTTGGAAATAAACTTAGACTAGAAAATATGTATTTATTATTTACAATGATCCTCTGATAAACTTCTTTGAATCAATACATCAGATTAAACAAATAACATGCATATTTGCATCTGGAAATCAAAAGCTTTATTTTGATGGGCAAGTAAGTTTCTAAAGAATGACACACAGACATTTTGCAAAATATATCATAAAAGAGAAATTGATATGCTGAATGATAATGGGGTAAGTACAATTATAATGTCATAAGATGCACAGACATAAAATTTAATATGAAAGCAGAATACTGCTAATCTTATAGTTTTGACAAAAGAAATGGACAAAACTCCAATTAGAAAAGATTATTTAAATGTTTCATCTTAAAAGCTATGAGTGAGATAAGGCAATCAGATTATCAAAAGGATGAAAATTTCAA
The DNA here is from genome assembly GCA_036184795.1 of Tokudaia tokunoshimensis. NCBI lineage: Eukaryota > Metazoa > Chordata > Mammalia > Rodentia > Muridae > Tokudaia > Tokudaia tokunoshimensis. The sequence continues at coordinate 115,437,128 of BTHU01000003.1, read as the reverse complement.
ATTACTAAAATGGTCATTATCACTTCTGAGTGTGATCATCAAACAAAGATTTGTAAAACTGATGTAAAAATTATGTGCAAAAACATTTTTAGCAGAAGAAATAGCCAATAACAATGTCCTGAGGTCAGTCATGTTTAGTGGGTACTATGTATGAACAACAATGAAAATGGTGAGAAAAAGAGATATGTAAAGAGAATTTTTTCAGGAGGTATTTAGTGACTAGGGTTTAAGACCACTTAGAATAAAATAAAAGCTATAGCCTTAAAGATCTTCTGAGGATGTTCACTTCATGTGGCCTACAAAGGGATAAAACCATCAAGGGAAACTAATACAGAGAATGTCTTCTACAGTTTGTTCTTTGACCTTTTTAGATTGTCGAAATATTGTGTTTGTTTTGCACAGTACATGTTAGACTCTATGGAGCCTATGAAGAAAGCAATAACAGCATGGCATTGGGACAGAAAATTTGCCACTATGGTAGGGAAAAATCATAAAGTTCATTCTTAGCCATGGACAGGCTATGTGATCAAGAGGAGTGACAGAAAATATGGGAAAACAGATGCTCATAAAATAATTTGTGTATATTTTGTGAATTTGTGATAAACCTGCTGATCCTCTGGGGTGGGTGCCAGTTGAAGTCTCATGGGTCTTCCCTTGGTCTAGGTTAATTACCCTCCATATGCTACTATGCTAATTATTGTCCACATGGTACTTAGGTTAATTGCCATTGCATTTATACACACAGGTTAATTTCCTTCCACCTGGTATTATGCTAATTTCTCCTCACATGCTACTAGGGTAATTATGCTTACATAGTAGTAGCTTAATTATCCTCTAGTTACTACTAGGTTAATTCTCTTTCACAGAGTACAAAGTTAATTATGCATCAGCTTCATATGTTACCAGCCAGTAGAAATATGCACTAGGTACTAGAAGTTCCTATATGTTGCCCTAGGTTATTTACCCTTCACATGATACTAGATTAAATATACTCACATGGTACTCAGTTAATTATCCTTTTTACATGTCACTAGGCTAATTATTCTTCAAATGATTCTAGGGTAGTTATCTATCACATGGTACTAGATTTATTATATAGGACCCAGGGCTACCTTACTAACTACATAATAAGTTTCAATTGGCTTAGATCCAGAAACCTCAGAGACAATCAGAGATATTTCCATGGTTATTAGTAATCTAAGGGGATTTGTGAGTTTGTCCCTGATCTTATACAACACAAATTCATTTTGGTAATCATTTTGTCAAGGACTCTGCAATATGAATGATTAATCTTAACTATACAAGTCCTCAAAACACATAATGGTTATATGGAATATGGATATTATGGATACTATGCATGGACATTATTATATAAGAAACTAGCAGGTTCATTGTAAAGTGTATAAAGAGGTTTACATTATTGTTTGAAAGAAAACAACCTAAGGTCTCCTGAACACACACACACACACACACACACACACACACACACACACACACACACACTTAAAATGGGAATCTCAAAGTCAGAGATTGACTCAGAAGGACTGTAACACATTAATGAAACATTGATTTCAGCCCAGTTATACCTACTTTTAGCTTTCAGAATTTACAGAATAAGTTTGCATTGCTTTGTTTTGTCAAAATTACTAATGTGTTGCAAGAATGATTGAAAATAATATAGCATTCAGCGTGAATTTCACATAATTTTGGTCAGACCCAGATGTTAAGGGAAGAGTGTATTATAAGATAATTTTGGAAAATTACAATGCATTTTGAACAACTGCTCTTCAGTGTGCAAATGTGCTTGTTGACATAAAAATCAAGTAGTCCCTAAAAAAAAAAAATCAGAGTACTACAAGCTCTTATTCTAATGGATTATATAATAAGATGAGGTATATAAAAGAATAATGCTACCATCCTTGGTTGGCATAAAGGAAATTCATGGAAATCCTAAATTTGCGTATACATTTTTTTTTCTCTATGCCATGTATATGTGATGTCTTGTACACAAATTCATCAGTCTCTCTCTGGAGAGAGATATTATCAGCATTTATATAATATGAGTTGTGTGTCCTCATTTTGACATCCAAAGTTTAAGCTGAGGCTCATCCACAAATGAATTGAATTAAGTTGTCTCTAAAGATGAATTTAATTATAGAGTTATATGACATTATATGAAAGATAGCTTATTCAACTGATACCATCATCAACAACAATAACAAAACAAACTTTTTCCTCAGCATTTACTAAACTTTCTACTGTATTGTGCTTTTTGAATAATACCTTCTCAGATTTTATTTACAAATATTTTCAATTTGCCAAGTTTTCTCTTCACTCTTAGATTGATTATTTTGATTTTCAAAATCTTTTCAGATTTATGAAGTACAAGTTGCCAATTTTTATTTTGGTTTTACAGTTAAATTGGGGTCAACCTGAAAGATATTGACCCCAAGCATTATCTTAAAATAATTTCTCATTTTTTCCTGGTTGTTTCATAGTTTCAAGCTGTAAATTTTAGTATGTAATTCCAAGTGGTTTCACTCTTTAAATTTTTAAACTCCCCTTTTTGCCAATTTCACATAATGTAAAATCTGCAACATAATATCATTATTTTCAAAAATAGATGTCTCCATTGCAAACATCCACAGAGATTCATCATAGTAGATTATCCACTGAGTCACACATTACACTAATATTCCAAATATCAATTCCATGCTTATAATAATTCTTCAACTTCTTTCAGCATTTTAAAATAAATTCTAGATCCCTCGTGCCTCTTTTTGATGAATAGCAGAATATATTTTCTAGTTTCAACCTCTTAACTACCGTCTAGTGTTCTTTCTATCTACACTCGAAGTTAAAGCATAGTTATAAATCCTTTTAATGGGTGTACTTTAGTCTTGATTTTATAATCTAACCTGGATGCTTTATGGCATGTCTGGGAATACATACCTTACTCAATTTCTTGCCAAATATTAATTAGTAATTTTATTGCTACATTTTAAGACCAAGGAGTTCACTTATATTAAGAAATATTAAGGGGCCTTTTCTCCTTCTACTTCTTTTTTGGCTCTATAAAGAACACTAAAACAAGCATTACATTTTTTCCCATAAAGAAGTAAGGAGAAAGTTACACCTCGTGCAAAATTGCAGCAACAGGTTTTGTTTGTTTGTTTGTTTGTTTCTTTGTTTTTTGTTGTTTTTTTTTTTTGCTTACATTATATATAACATTCTTCCATGTTCCTCTCCTGTGGAATCACCTCCAAACATCTTGCCACTGTTCTTTAATACATCAGACTTGCGTACAGAGCTAAACAAAGAGTTCTCACCTGAAGAATATCTAACGGCTGAAAGGACCTAAAGAAATGTTCAACATCCTTAGTCATTAGGGAAATGCAAATCAAAACAACCCTGAGATTCTACCTCACACCAGTCAGAATGGCTAAGATCAAAAACACAGGAGACAGCAGTTGTTGGCGAGGATGTGGAGAAAGAGGAACACTCCTCCACTGCTGGTGGGATTGCAAGCTGGTACAACCACTCTGGAAAGCAGTCTGGCTGTTCCTCAGAAAACTGGGCATTACACTCCCAGAGGATCCTGCTATACCACTCCTGGACATATACCCAGAGGCTTTACCTGCATGCAATAAGGACACATGCTCCACTATGTTCATAGCAGCCTTATTTATAATAGCCAGAAGCTGGAAAGAACCCAGATGTTCCTCAAAGGAGGAATGGATACAGAAGATGTGGTATATTTACACAATGGAATACTACTCTGCAATTAAAAACAATGAATTCACGAAATTCCTAGGCAAATGATCAGAACTTGAAAATATCATCCTTAGTGAGGTAACCCAATCACAAAAGAACACAAATGGTATACAGTCACTGATAAGGAGATAATAACCCAGAATCCTAGAATACCCAAGACGCAATTCACATATCAATAGATTTCCAAGAAGATGGAAGGAGAGACCCCTGGTCCTGGAAAGACTGGATGTAGGGGAATACCAGGACAGAGAAGCGAGAGGGTGTTGAATGGGGAAAAGAGGGAGGGAAGAGGGCTTATGGGACTTTCGGGGAATGAGGAAACGGGAAAGGGGAAATCATTTGGAATGTAAATAAAAAATATAGAAAATAATAATAATAAAAAAGACTTGCAAAACACATATCATGTGATAAACTTACCCTCTCTTCTGTATGTAGAAATAGTATCGCTATGCACAAACATTCTATAAATGATGCAAAACTCCCACTTTGTTCTGTAATCTCTTCCAAGATGTCTCTCAATTCAACATTCTCGGACTACCCTGAAAAATCCTCATTGTTGTACACAAGGAAGAAATATGCTCAGTATTATTGATTCTTATAGAATTAGAAATACTTTCTATTGATGAATATAGTACTTGACTTTATCAGTAAATTTCAAGAGCTAATGAGGAAGTTCTTAATTTCACTCACAAGGGCCAATATTTGAATGACTAACAAATTTTTTATTTGATATTTTATTTATATATATATATATATACATTTCAAATGTTATCCTCTTTCCACATTTTCCTGCCTGGAATCCCCCATCCCAACCCGCTCTCCTTGCTTCTATGAGGGTGTTCCCCTACCCACCCACCCACTCCCACTTCCCCGCCCTGTCATTCCCCTATACTGGGGCATCGAGCCTTCACAGGATCTATCATAACCACATTCTGGAAGTGCCAAGAATCAGCACAAAGAGTCAGATGCAGATAGTTGCACCCAACCAAGGGACAGAAGTGGCTGACCCCTGTGGTTGAATTACTGAAAGGCCTAACAAAGCTGAGGAGGAAGGCGATCCTATAGGAAGACCAGCCATTTCAATTAACCTGAACCCTTGAGATCTCTCAGACACTAGACCACCAACCAGGCAGCATACACCAGTTGATATGAGGCCCCCAGAAAATACATAGGAGAGGGCTGCTGGGTCTGGTTTTGGCATAGAAGATGCACCCCACCCTCAAGAGACTGGAGGCACTAGGGAGTTTAGATATCTGGTTAGATGGGGTTTGGGGGTATGGGAATCCTCATGGAGACAGGGGTTTGGGGAGGAGGTATGGGATGTGGAACAGTCAGAGGGTGGACAAGGGATAAAATCTGGAGGGTGAAATATAATAAATAAGTAAAAGAAATTTACGAAAGAAAGAAAGAAAGAAAGAAAGAAAGAAAGAAAGAAAGAAAGAACAGAGAGAGAGAGAGAGAGAGAGAGAGAGAGAGAGAGAGAGAGAGAGAAATATACTACTCTTTTGATACTAAGCTTCATTCATCTGAACGCTCCTTCCCTTCACCAGTTCTCAATGTGAACTTGTTTGGAATCCTCAGGCTTCACTCATGTTTTCTCTCTTTCTTTTTTTTTCTCCTTGCTTCTAAGTTAACTATTAAAACTATGAGCATAATCACGGGCAAATTAATATTCATCTTCCACTTTTATAATTCAACCACATAATTGAAGATCATTGAAGACCTCTACATAGATTGGTCATATCATGCATTGTCAATTGTTTTGCTTGTCCTTTAAACCTGGCCTTTGCTTTCTTATACAAGCCAACATCATAGCTCCCCTGGATAACTGCCTCCTTCCACACTGTATGATTCCAGTTAGTGCACAGCTAAGTTACATTTGTTTATTTATTCAGTGGATAAAAAGTGAATCTTTAAAAACCTAAGCCAGATTGGGTTAATGAGATAAATATAGTATTCAAATTATGCAGAGACTTTTTAATTTTAATTTGTTAACAATTCATTGTGATGTGGAATATCTGATTTATATACAAGCATGTATGTCTCATTCAATATAAAGATTTTAGTTTTAAATATATCAGTATTTTCTACTCTAAACTATGGATGTCTTAGAATATTTTATATGGCTTAAGAAAAAAAGTAAATCCAAATAATAAATAATTGATTAAAAATATCATGACACTTTTTTTCTTCAACAATCCCTCCATTTTTTATTCATTTCCCAGGTAAAATTATGATTCGATTACTCTGCATCTTACTGTAGCATACATAGCAATTTGCATAAGGTTGCCTTTGAATAAATTGATGTTGTGTGGTTTTAAAAGGTATATTTTAGTAACATCATATTATTTTCATTAGATACTCATCTTCTAAGTACTGTAATTCAGAAAAAGGACTTAGTTCTGTTATAGACCTGTAATTCCTCACATGTATTTTTGATACCATAATTTATGAGGTACAAAAAAGCTATTAGGGGCAGTGAAAGTGTTGAATGACATGGGATAGGGATTGGTGTTTGGCGAATATGAACTTTTATGTCAGTTTTGGGATTCTGTTCTGTTTTTGGAATACTATTATAAGTGGATCTGTAAAAAGAAACCAAACAGTTATTTTATGTACAAACACTATATTTTGCATATTCTTAAAAACTTTTCAAAACAGTTCTCTATGTCCTCTATTATGAATGATGACGATACTATTTTTAAAATGTGTTGTTAAAATTAATTTCAGTGTTTATCATTTTGTTCTTCCATAACCTAGGAGCATTTATTTCAAATGTTGTGGCATCTTGAACTCCATTTTCTCAGTCTAAGTAGCTAAAAAATTATGATGTGGTAACTTTATATTGTAAATGGAACTATGTTCCTCAACATTTGTTTATTGATGTCCTAACCCTTGATATAGTTGCATGTGTAGATAGTGTCTATATGGAGGAAATGACATTGAAATGTTTACATATGATAGTGAGTCTAATCTGATGAAACAGTATTCTTCACAAAAAGAGGAAATGATACCAACCATATCTCCTTTAACTCTATGAACTTCTGTCAGAAGACTCTGACACAGCTGAAGAAACAACAACAACAAAAACAAAAACAAAACAAAAAGGCCCGAAAACATAAAACAAAGAAAATCAAACTAACAAAACCCAAGAGAATATGCAATGAACAGAAAGCTAGGTAATATTAAGCCAAGAGATCTTTCCAATAGTATTGGTTTGGATAACCAATGCTCCATGTGGGCTCAGGCATTTAAACACTTGGTCTCCAGGTAGTCTAAGCAGCACCACATGTTGAGCTCATTCTCCTTATTTCACACTTTTGGTTGAAGATACAATATCACAGTTCCCTGCTCCTACAGCCATGCCTTCTCTCTGTGTCTTGATTTCCAAGATGAAATTAGCACCCTGGAAACATAACCAAAGTAAATTATATTCACTATAGGTTATATGTTCAGGGTGTTTTTATCAAAGCAATGCAATAGTAAATAATAGTCCAGAATACACATTTACTATTCCCTTGGCCTAGTTCCTACGACTCTGAAAACATACATTTTAGGCATTCTGGACTGTGCAAGTTCTTTGGTATCCTGAACACCACAGTACAACAAATGATTCAATTATGTTAAATATTTGAGCTGAGACATACACTTACCATTCTGAATGGATGAAAATACTGACCACAGTGCTTTTGATATTTTGTCAGATATGCCAAAAATTATATCCATAGATATTAGCTTTTACAATTCCACAAAGAGCAGACCTCCTGAAAATGATTTGCATTTTACTGATTTATATAAGTTTTTTAGAGATATTCACAGTATTATTTCCTCTGAAGTCTTACTGACCTATAATATGCAACTACTAATATTTTGAAGAGGATTTTATCATTTAACATGTCTAAGTAATGTAATTTCAAGTGCACTTTTCCAGAAGAAACTAATAACTAATAATTAAAAGAAATCACATGTACCTCTTGGAACATTTTCTTAATTACAACTCATTAAACCAAATTGCAACTTATTATCTCTATTATAATTTCCAAAATAGACTTTGTAATGGTCTTTCTGACACTTTTACACGTTGTAACACTAATTTATAATATTTGATAATCAAGATTCTTATGTAACAAGCCTCCATGCTGTACATTGCACAGTGAGGGATATTTTCTAATTTCAAAATTTATTGGCAGTATCAGAGCAGGTTTTCCATTTCTCCTTAATAGCTCACCAAAGATTACATGAATGGAAGCAGATCGATTCAGTTTCTAACATTTTTTCCTGATTTTTTAAAAGTTAACTATTATGTTTGTAATAATTTATGATTCAGTATTTCAATATGCTTTATGCTTAAGGAAAAATCATTCTACTAAAATATTACAAAATAAAAATGTCATTCTACAATGAGTCCATATCTCTCATTATAAGTTACTCCCAGGCATTTAAATGGAATGCAGAAAATATTAAGTTATAATTCTATTTTATGAATCAGCCAGGCTACTCTAAGTCTAGTGAGCAGATATTAAGAATACAATTTATTCTAAATACCAGAAAAATTATGCAATGACTGGGGAAATGACACCAGCACATTTACATAGAGAAGTGATCATGTCCTCTTTTGTTTATATATATTGTGACAACAGAACACCAATGTTTAGTATTTTCACAAAAGGAAACAGTAAAAGGGAGCCTATAAAACTGAGACTGAAAAATTTGAATGACTTTTTACTTGTCATAAAATTTTTAGTAATAACTAGTGTAGCTTACTTACAGGAAGGCATGTTTTGCTTTTCTCTAAATTATGAGATTTCTTAGGATATATATTATATATTATGTCAGCTTGAAGCTGACTCTTTTATGAAGATGTTTTGTAGCAAATCTGAGCATAAAATATCTAACATCATACTTAATATCCACATCAATATATTTGAAAGTTAGCATTCTAAGTTAGATCAAATAATCCTTTTGTAGTATTTTCTCCATCTTTTCTCTTTACTATGTGACTGTACGGAATTTAGGCAATCCTGACATACTTCTCACACCCCTGTCCTTCTGTTTACACACATGCTTAATCAAAGCTAGTTTTCATGAGAATATTCAGAATGTTGATCTCTGTCCTTATTTTTAGCACTTCTTTGTAATCTGAGTTATCTTTTTCTTTCTGTGCATATTTGGCTATGTCCAGGTTTAAATCCCCATGTGAGCACTTTTATTTATGTAACACACTAAACAAAATACTATATATTACTCTTATATCTATTTTTTACATTATATCATCCTTTTTATATCATACAACCATTTAATTATTGCTTATTAAATTCTACTGAAAATTATAAAATAAAAATGTCATTCTCTGATGAGTCCATATCTTTCATTATAAGTAATCATTAGAAAGTAACCAATAAGAAAGTAATCATTTTTATTCTGACTTTGCCTCCAGTCTTCTCTCCAATTTTGCATACCCCATCACACAGGTAGAACTGCCATAACAGATGTCAACGGGTGGCAAAACATAGCTTATTCTTTTATTTATTAGATATTTTCTTTATTTACATTTCAAATGTTATCCCCTTTTCTGGTTTTCTCTCCAAAAACCTCCTAACCCTTCCCCCTGCTCAGCAACCCATCCACTTCCCCTTCCCTGTCCTGGTATTCACCTATACTGGATTGTCCTCCCTGGAAAGTTTGCTGTATAGTTTTACTTGTTGTGAAACACTAAGTGTCTAATACATTCTGCATGTCTCCTGTCGTTAGTGATTCTACTCTGTCTTAGTAGACATTGTAACTCTTGGTATACTGTTAGGTTTTTTTTATATTATTTCCTTTCTTGTATCTCAAATTATGAGATTCTCTGGGGTTCTAAGATTAGCTTTCTTGGCTTTATACTGTCATTGAGAGATTTCAGTGTCTTGTAAGCTTGGAATTTTGTTTTTGTCATCCTAAGCCAATACTACTCAGAGATCTCACCACTCATTCATCATCTATATTGTGCATCTACTGTTTCTTAAATTACTATCTATAATAGCCAAGAATATCGTTCAAAACTATAACTAAAAGTGGGAACCGTATCCCACAAATGGTATGCCTAGAATTTCATTCTATCTATTATCATATCCTGTTCATTAGCAGAGTTCTTGCCTGTGTTCTTGTGTCACACTGCTTTATGTACCAAACCATACCTGAATAGAACAATTGCAGGGAAAATGTAACTTGTGTTTTTAAAGAGTTTCAGTCCATCATGGAGATGTTCAGTTTATGCAGGCTAAAGTATGTGATAGAGTCATGACAATCATGATGGAACAGGAAGAAGAAAACATAAAGATTCCAATTAGAATACAGAGAAAATTAGCTGTGGAAAGCCCACTCCTAGATATTTATTTTGCTAGTCGCTACCTCAGAAGGATTCCTAGTTCTCTTAAACTTCCACCATCATCTTAGGATCAAAAGTTCAATATTGTTATATGGAGGAAGGCTTCCCTTTAAAGCTATAAAAATTATTAATATCAGCTAATGGAAATAGTCTCTGATGCCTCAATCTTTACTTCCTAGGCAGAAATTTCCTTCATCCAAAAAGAGCTTCCATACTCTGGTACTTCTGGGGTATGTAATATTAGTACTTTTAGTTTTTATTCTTCATGACAACACCTGCTTCTGACTACACCGCACTCCATACACCTATTACAGTTCTACTGGTCCATTTGACCTGTAAGTTTTATTTCCATTAGTTCTGTGATGTGTTGTGAATCCTCTACATAGTAACTGAATCTCATTGCTTTCTTAAGTAATGAGGTAAGGCACCTGTTCATAAAATACAAAATAAGTCCAATCTCCTTTACCACATACTCTTATTTTTTATCTTGTTGCTGCAAAATTATTTTCATTTTTGCTTGATTCTTTTCAGATGAGGCCCACCATCCTTGCTATTTTGAATTCAGTTCTCATAACTCTCCCCAAATGCAAACTCATACTTTTATTGAGTTATATCTTAACTGTAATATCACTGAATTAAACATTTTTGTTTGTTTAGATGCATGTTTCAAGTCTGAACTTTCCTCAATCACTTCTTCATTTCTGGGTATTTCCATATGTAGAATTAGTACTATAAAGGAAGAGAGTGCAGATGTTCATTACTAAACATAATACAAGGCCAACATAAGGTGAGTATTATTCAACTACATATAAAGAAATAAATGTTTAAATGAGAATCTCTAAAATCACCCCAATATGTCTGGGAAATTCACATCTTCAAACAAAATTAAAACTACTGCAATTTGGTCAAAATCACTGCTCATAAAACAGAGCTAGTGAGTTAGATGCAACTTTCACAGGAAAATGGCAATTTCCTGAGGTATTGCATTTCCCTTATCTAAACATTGCTCTACTGTATTCATACAGTTTGATTTTTCCCTTGCAAGAGTATTTATTTACTTAATCATCTTTTTCTTTTATAATAACGAATCATAATAAATCAGTCACTAAATAAACTAGACTCTAAATGTTCCATCCAGGGACCCTTACATCCTTCCAACAATGTCATCCATGGACCAAGGGTTATTCCCGTTTTTTAGTTTCTCTTCTCTATGATTCTGTTAGTTGCATGATGATTTTTCTTCATCTCCATTGTTCCTTATGTTTTGCTATTAAAATATCTTCATAAACTATTTATATGACTTATTTTATGAAAAGCAGTGTATGTAAGTGCCTTGGATTCTCAACCTTTTTAATGCAGAGGCACTTTAATACAGTTCCTCCTGTTATGGTGACTTCCAAACATAGTTATTTTTTGTGGCTAATCCATAACTTTAATTTTGCTACTGGTATGACTATTGATATAAATATCTTATCAGTGTTACATATCTGATATGTAACACTTATGGAAAAGTTCATGGCCTAGGGGTTGAGAACTTTTGCCTTAAAGCCTTATAGTATATTGTTTAAATGTATGATTTTTATACCTTGCCTTTCTCCTGAGTTATAAACCTCACACCTTATTGTCTAGCCTTAGCAATTCTCACAGTGCCTTGTTTACATTTTCTACTGACTATGCCCGCATTGTCATTTCCTCTTACCTAGAAATTTGCTAAAATCCTACCAATATAATACTACCCATTGAAGCATTTCATGATTTCACTACTTTTAGAAGTGATTATTCTATCATCTTTAAAAAAATTTTCCACATGTGTCTCTTTCAGTAATTTTAATCTGTCTATTTTCATTTTGTTACTAGTTTGTTTCCTCTAAAATGTTTCCAATAATGAAGAAAAGTGCATGTTTTATTTAACTTTGCTGAAGACTATGTTTAGTACATGCTCTGTACTTAACCCCCAAGAGAATAAATGGATGTGCACTATCTAAGGAGTGTGATAGGGAAAGCAGGAGACGAATAACATAAAAATTTCATATGAAAGATATTATACCCAAGTGCTTGAAAACACATATGTTCAGAGAATAAAGAACATGATTTAAGAACTAATAAAAATTACACATTCATTTGAGTGGAAGTGAGGGTCAGAAATAACTGGTGTTTTATTCAAATGGCAAGTAAGTGCAGGGTTCACAAGGATAGGATTTAAAGTTTGACTTGAAAGTCACAATGAAATCAGCATTACTAGAAGAGTTCCGTATTGATTAAAAAGCTGAATATTTCAAAGTGTAAAACCGACAACAACCAAACCGTCCAGTGAGAAAATGTATGCACAGAATATGCATTGTCATATGAAAATCTATTTGCTTCAAAAATAATGAAAGTCATTTAATACTTTACAATTTCTGTTTTAGGTCATAATAACTGATTGCTAACACCACAGTAGACATTGTTAGTGTGATTGTAGTATGAAATTTTGGGTAACTGATCAGGAGGAGCTATTATGAAATCTCCAATGATGTATTATGTGTATATTTACATCCCTAGTCATACAATGAGAATGAAATATCTCTTAAGTATGTTGGACAAGATAAAACAAAATACAGGAACAAAATTGTTCAATGTATACAACAATTCTTAGCAATAAGGCATATTTTAGACATTAATGTACAATAAAATATTAATTTACATGTACATATTTAGTTATTTTAGTAGTGTTTATTGACTATGCAAAAATATTTATTTCATTATATATTTTCACTGATGTATTTCAGATACTCTCAGGTTTACACTTCATTTCTGCATCTGCCTTCTCCTGCTTGACACATGTTCTGACCAAACGGATGTACCCTCTTTTAATTAATATTCCTTTTAGTTCCTCTATGAAGTCATACGCAAGAGAAAAAAATGGCATTCACATCAATTAGTCTTTCTTTATCTCTTTCTCTCTTTCTTTCTTTTACTTTGTTTTCACTTAAGATGATCTCAAATTTCTCCAACTTTAAGATAAATACCATGAGTCTAATATATCTTTGTAATTATTTATTTTTGTAATATGCAAATAAATGTTTTACCTGGATTCATGTATTTCCACCAAATCCGTGCCTGGTTCCCATGGAGACATAAAGTTTTCAAATTCCATGTAGCTCATGTTAGACACATTGGTGATCTAGTATATGGGTGCAAGAAAACAAACCCAAGGTTTCTGCAAGGACAGAATGTGTTCTTAAGTATTGAACCCTGTTTCAAGTTACTGCATTCTTTTTAACAGCTCAATTATGCTTCATGTTTTACCTTTCTTTTTTTTTTTTAGATTTGCTTTGTTCATTTGATTTGTCTTGTTTGATTATTTATATTTATATTTTTACAGCCATAAAATTGTATAGAAAATCATGCCCTCTACCAAACACAGCAGATTGGAAACTAGGTGTATCTTACCTGTTTTTAGTTAGCAGCAATAAAGTCTTAGCTAAATTAAATAGATATAGATATAGATATATAGATACATATATACACAAATATATAAATATATATAATTTTTATATATATACAAATATGTATATACAATTATATATACTTGTAAAAATAATAGATAAGATAATAAATTACCAAAAACAAAGCATTGTTTTAGTTTAATTGGAACACATCAAATAAATACCATAATAGAATTAGATCTTGATCTGTGAAAGTTTACTGCTTTCTATTTAATTATAGCTATAATTTCAAACATGCATCATTTTTGATGTGTTCAGATGTCTGCCAGGGAAACTAAGAAAAGGAAAATTGGGAACGTCTGATGAGTGAAAATAAATGTGATAATGCTTGTGAGATTTATAGCTGCTCTGTGGATTATAATTACATTCATTATTTGATTTATATATATATTATTATTTGATTTTTAATTTTAAATTTTCTGAATCCATTCCTCCGTTGAGGGACATCTGGGTTCTTTCCAGCTTCTGGCTATTATAAATAAGGCTGCTATGAATATAGTGGAGCATGTGTCCTTATTGCATGCAGGTAAAGTCTCTGGGTATATGCCCAGGAGTGGTATAGCCGGATCCTCCGGGAGTGTCATGCCCAGTTTTCTGAGGAACCGCCAGACTGCTTTCCAGAGTGGTTGTACCAGTCTGCAATTCCACCAGCAGTGGAGGAGTGTTCCTCTTTCTCCACATCCTCGCCAACAACTGCTGTCTCCTGTGTTTTTGATCTTAGCCATCCTGACTGGTGTGAGATGGAATCTCAGGGTTGTTTTGACTTGCATTTCCCTAATGACTAAGGATGATGAACATCTCTTTAGGTGCTTCTCAGCCATTAGATATTCTTCAGGTGAGAACTCTTTGTGTAGCTCTGTACCCCATTTTTTAATAGGGTTACTTGCCTCTCTGGAGTTTAACTTCTTGAGTTCTTTGTATATATTGGATATTAGCCCTCTGTCGGATGTAAGGTTGGTAAAGATCATTTTCCAGTATATTTACACAATGGAATACTACACTGCAATTAAAAACAATGAATTCACGAAATTCCTAGGCAAATGGTCAGAACTTGAAAATATCATCCTTAGTGAGGTAACCCAATCACAAAAGAACACACATGGTATGCAGTCACTGATAAGGGGATATTGACCCAGAATCTCGGAATACCCTAGACACAATCAGCATATCAATAGATTTCTAAAAAGATGGAAGGAGAGACCCCTGGTCCTGGAAAGACTGGATGTAGGGGAACGCCAGGACAGAGTAACGAGAGGGGGTTGAATGGAGAAAAGAGGGAGGGAAGGGGGCTTATGGGACTTTCGGGGAGGGAGGAAACGGGAAAGGGGAAGTGATTTGGAATGTAAATTAAAAAAATAAAATAAAATAAAAAAAATAAAAAAAAAATTTCATTGCACATTGTGAATGTGCTTTTAAGTTTGAGTGGATGTTTGACCATGCGTTCTTGTGTGTGTGTGTGTGTATGTGTGTGTGTTGGTTTGGGCATGCTCCTGTTTAGACATGGTATATGCTCCTTTGTGTATGTGTGTGATTATGTGGGTGCAAGTGTGAGTATACAAGCTTCTTTTTTCTGTGGTATGAATGCATTATAGAAATTAAGCTCAGGTTGTCAAGCTTAGCAGAATGTTTCTATATCTGCTGAGCTATCTTCCTAGTTACCACAATTATACAAAGTTTGAAACTGTTATCACTGTGATAAAACTACAAAGAAGTCACATTTAAAGAACACAAGTCTCCTATACACACTTTATTATTTAGAACAAACTAACAATCAAATAGACTTGCCTTAAGATTATTTCTAAAACAGTACAGGAGAGCAGCAATCTGCAAACTTTGTAGAATAAAGATCATGCCAATTTACCTCTCTTTATGTTGACAGATTAAGGTCATTTCTACCTCACCTTCAAAATGGTTGGGGCACTTTGGAAACCTAAGAAGAAACTGAAACCTCCACCTGAGCTGAACCTATGGCCTACACTTTGATTTGGATTTAACTTTTGATTGAGAAAGTTTGTGATTCTTGGCTGTGTAGGCACACATGTGCTTCGAAAGGGTGAAGTGGAAATGAGAGCACATTTACATAACTTGTGTTATGATTAGAACACTTTATACTTCTTAAACTTCACCAGAGCTCTGATGGTATCAGCCTTTACACATATTTGTTCTTCAGGGTTTCTCTACCTCTTCTCCATAGCCTTTTGGTAGAGCTTCTTGACAAGATGCAAATTCCTCCTCCACTTGGAAATGACTACCTACAAGATTCCTATCTGTTTGATAGAAATTTGTTAAGGTCATTCCAGTGGCATTTTCTGGAATGATTATATATAGTCTGCTTCTTGGACTTGGCTATGTCTTCACAGTAACCCTGAAATCCGTTGTTTCCTTGGACTGGAAAAGCAATAATAGTCACAGTGCAACATAGGAAATCCACAATGAACATATTTTATTGAAGTTCAAAATTAATTTTTATGAAAACTAGAAGAAAATATGAATCATGAACTCAGCAATTTGCAAATAAATCATATGCTATAATTAATAATGACATTGTATATAAACATAATTGACCAATTTTGAAGCTATGGAAATTTACTTGCATACTCCACAGTGACAGTACAGTATATAAAATATGTCTTCAGTACACCCTCCTGGCAAATCCAGCAGCTGAAAAGTTCTGCCCTGCCCCCTCTGTACTCTATCCCACAAGGACAACTCTCCATGGAGGGGATCTGCCACTCAGAAGTCCCCACATCCCAGTCCCTTGCTCACTGGTTCCCCTGTCAAGTCCAGCAGATCTCAGTTTTGCCTTGTCCCCTCTGTGCTCCACTTTCTGATCTACACTATTACCTACAATTCTGCAGGCCTACAGCCATCACAGGTCTGCCTGCATCCCTGCAAGCCTGTTGCCACCCAAGACAACCAGAGGCCTGAAACTAACAGAAACTACCATTTCTGCCAATATCCCTGGAAGCCACCTGGGATAACCAGCTCTATCTGCAACTCCAGAGCCCTGCAGCAAGCAGTGACTATCTGCTCTTCCAGCAGTCCCAAAGTCTCCTGCCATACCCGACTACCAGGCCTTCCAACAGAAGTGACAACCAGTTGCCTAAAGCACAGCAGAAGAACACAGTCAACAAAATCTAGCTATCCTACTACAGTGAGCCCTGGATATTATAACAAACCTGAAACATAAGAATCTTGTGCCATATAGCCTTATGCCCTTAAATTTAATCTTACGAACATGATAGAGGCCTTTAAAAGGGAAATGAATAAATATAAAGGAATACAGGAAAATATAAAGAAGTGAAGGAAATGAATAATAGAAATTAGCAATTATTGTCCATTAATATCACTTGACATTAATGGACACAATAACCCAATAAAAAGACACAGTCTAATGGAGTAGATACATAAAAAATATCCATAATTCTGCTGTATACAAAAACACACCTCAGGAAAAAATGGTAAACATTATTTTAGAGAGATGGACTAGAAAAAGTTTCCCAAGCAAATAAACCCAATAAACAAAATGGAGCAAACAATCTACTATATAGTAAATAGAAGTTCAAGCAAAATTAATTCAAAGAAATGGGGAAAGACATTTCATAATTACCAAAGGAAAAATCAATCAAGATGACATCTCAGTCTTGAACATCTATGCCACAAATGCAAGGACACACTCATTAGTAAGAGAAACATTACTAAAATTTAAATCACACATCAAAATCCACACATTAGTAGAGGGGGACTTCAACATCCCACTCTCATGAAATGACAGGTTACCATAACACACTAAGCAGAGAAGTGAAACTAACAGTCATTATGAATGAAATTGATCTGACAATATCTACAGAACATTTTACCCTAACAGAAAAGAATATATTTTCTTCTCACTTTACTACTAAAAGTCTCAAAGAAGAAAGAGAGTTTCAGATTAATTTCCCTCATGGACATTGGTGCAAACATATTGAGTAAAATACTCACAAACTGGAGCCAAGAATACACCTAAAACATCATCTACCATGATCAAGTAGACCTCATTTCAGAGATGCAGGTATGAGTCAATAAGAGAAAATCCATCAATGTATCCCACTATATAAACAAATGGAAAGAATTAAACATACAAATATGTCATCTCACTAAATGTTGAAAAGGATTTTATAAAACTCACCCCTTCATGTTAGAAGTCTTGGAGAAATTAAGAATAGAAGGTATACACATAAACACATTAAAGGCGATATACAGCAAGTCAATAGCCAATATAAAATTAAATGAAGAGAAATGTAAATCAATTACACTAAAATCAGAGACAAGACAAAGCTGTCTATTCTCTGTATATAAGGCAAGTAAAGGAGAACTGGGGAATAAAAATTGGAAAGGATGAAGTTAACCTATTGTTAATAGAGGAAGACCTGATAGTATACATAAGTAAATCCAAAAATTTTACCAGATAATTCCTACAGATAATAAACACCTTCAGCAAAGTGGCTAGATATGAAATTCACTCAAAGAAATTGGTAGCTGTCCTTTATCCAAAAGTTAGATTGTCTGAGAAAGAAATTAGTGAAAAATCACTCTTTACAATAGTCACAAATAATATAAAATATCTTGGTGCAATTCTAATTAAGCAAATGAAAGAATTTCAAGTCTCTGGTGAGAGAAATTGAAGTGATATCAGAGAATAGAAAGATCTCCTATGCTCATGGATAGGTATGAATTATATAGTGTAAATGGGCATCTTAACAGAATAATCTCTCAATTTAGTTTAATTCCCATCAAAATTCCAACACAATTCTTTATAGACTATAAAAGAATAATTTCATATAGAAAACCAAACCAACAGAGAAACAAACAAGCAGGAATAACTAAAACAATCATGTACAATAAAAGAACTTCTGGAGGTGACACAATTTTTAATCTCAAGCTGTACTATAGAGCATTCTTTACACAGTATTAGCATAAAAACTGAGAGGTTGACTAATAGAATCTAACTGAAGAAATAGAAATAAACTCACATGTCTATCAACACTTGACTTTTGACAAAGAAACCAAAACTGCACTATAGAAAAAAGAGAGCATATTTAATAAATGGTACTGGTTTAACTGGATGTCTACATGTAGAATAATACAAATAAATCCATATTTATCACTCCACACAAAACTCACGTCCAAGTGGATCAAAACACTTAACAGATACATTAAGTCTGTACAATTAGATATACTAAATATAACAGAAGAGAAAGTGGGGAATAGTATTGAAGGCATTGGTATGAGAGACAACTTCCAAAACAGAAAACTAATACCTCACAAACTAAGATCAACAACTAATAAATGGAACCTCTTGAAAATGTAAAGCTTATATAAGGCAAAGGACACTATCAATAGGGCAAAGTGGCAGCCTATAGATTAGGAAAAGATATTCATTAACCCTACATCGAACAGAAGGTTAATATCCAAAATATATAAGGAACTCTAGAAGTTAGACACCAACAACCCAAATCACTCAAATAAGTAAAGGGAAGAACTGAAGAAACTGAAGGGGGCAATAACCCCACAGGAATACCAACAGTGTCAAGTAACCCAGTCTACTGGGAGCTTCTAAAGACTGTGTTACCAACTAAAGAGCCTACACAGGCTGCTCTGAGACTCCAGGCCCACAAGTAACCAAGGACTGTCTTGGGTAGCCTCAGTGGTAAAGGATATACCTAATCCTATAGAGACTTGATACACCAGATGGAGTGATATGCAAGGGTGCTGCCCTCTCATTAGAGAAGGGGAAGGGGTGGATGGAATAACTCTGTGAGGGGCTAATGGGTAGGGGGGCAACACTGGAATATAAATAAGATAACTAACTAATTAATTAATTAAAATTTAGTATGGAGCTAAACAGAAATTTCTCAACACAGGAGTTGCTAATGGCTGAGAAATACACAAAGACATGTTTAACATCCTTAGTCATCAGGAAAATGACTCTGAGTGTATCTACCTAACACACATCAGAATGGCTAAGATCAATAACTCAATTGACAGCACATGCTAGAGAGAATATGGGGCAAGAAGACCACTCCTCCATTGTTGGTGGAGTGCAAACCACTCTGTACAACCACTCTGGAAATCAGTCTGGCAGAATTTGTTGGCAGAAAATTGGGAATACTTCTAACTAAAGACCCAGCTGCCCAACTCCTGGGCATATATAAAAAAGATTTTTTCACTATACCACAAGTGAAGTTTTTCAGTTATTTTCATTGAACCTTTATCTGTAATAGCCAGAATCTCACTTAGAATAGGAAATAAAATTCTCAGAGTTGGATGGAGAGAAGGAACTGAGTAGAAGAAGGTATGGGAAAGGAAATTGGTAGGGATTAAGTATAGGGATTACTAGGAAGAGAGGGATGGGAAAGTACATGGATATTGGAGGGGAGCATCTCTACTACATGCTAGAGACCTGGGATTGGGGAGGCTAAAGGGAATCTAAGAGGGTGACCCTAGCTGAGGTTTCTAGCAGTGAGGGATATGGAGCATAAAGTAGCTGTCTCCTATGGTCAGGCAGGACTCCCAGTGGAAGGTTAAGGACACCAACCCACTCATGAAATCTTCAACCAAAAATTTTCCATCCTATAAGGAATACATGGATAAAGATGGAATAGAGACTATAGAATGGCCAAACGGTGACTGGCACAATATGAGACCCATCCTATGGGCAAGTGCCAATCCATGAAACTATTAATGATACTCTGATATACTTGCAGATTGCCACCTAGCACAACTGTCCTCTGAGAGAATCCTCCCAGAAGCTGTCTGAATCAAATGCAGAGACCCAAGGCCAAACATTAGTCAGAGTTGAGGAAGCCTTATGGAAGAGTTTGGGAGAGGATTGAGGAACCTGGAGGGTACAGGGACTCTACAAACAAACCAACAGAACCAACAAATATGGAACTTGCGGGCTCACAGAAACTAAACCACCAACCAAAGAGGATACATGGGATGGATCTAAGTACCCCACATCTATGCAGCAGATCTACATATTGGTCTTCATTTGGGTTCCCAACAGCTAAAGAGGGGCTATCCCTGACTCTGTTGCCTGCCTTTGTATCCTGTTCTACTAACTGGCTGCCTTATTCAGTCTCAGTGAGAGATGATGTTCTTAGTCATACAGTTACTATATGTTTCAGGATAGGTTTATACCCAGAAATGCCTTTCCCCTTATCAGATGAGAAGGGGAGGAGGACAGCAGAAAGATACATGAGACAGGGACTGACTGGGAGAAGAAGGGAATAGTAATTGATATATAAATGAATTAATGAATAAATATATAATTTGACATACCACCCCTTCCAAAATAGAAAACCCACAAGAAACAAAACAAAAACAAAGTACTTCTTCAAGCCAAAATATTAATCATAAAAACACATTGTGTTATAATTAAAAATATTTGATTAATGAAAGAATTATTTTTAGGATATTCTGTGGTACAATTATGTGGAATAAAACAGTATTTGCCACTTGCATTTTTTCATTGACAGGTTCTTCTCTATTGTTGCCCAAAGAATGAGGTATATTATTTCTCATCAACTTGAATCATCTTTCTTAGTTTGATAAATGCAGTGGCGTTGAAGATACAGATTGACAGAAGGACAGAGTTAGAAAGGACACCATGATTGGCTATTATTATAAAGAAAAGGATTATGGAGTGGGAATAAGGATAGAGGTATCAAATGAGAAAAAGTAACAAAGCAAGAGTGAATATTAAGGATTTTATTCTCTTTTCATTTCATTGAAACCTAATTTTATTCTTAAAGCATATTCAGAGAAATAGAATATGTTTCTTCCATAAGCTGAAAAGAGACAGACTCACTTTGTCAAAACTCCAGGGGGAAATAGGGTGACCTGAAGGGAGGAGGGGATGCAATTTCTGTTGTTTATAACAGGTTCCAAGACTACACAACAAAATTGAAAATCTGATCAACCAGATCTGGGAATGCTGACCTCTCCACCTACCACACCCACTCATTCCAGGGAAGAGAATTGAAAATATAAGAACCAATATAACTACGAAAAGCAATTTAAGATATCACTTTCCAGCTTCCACCTAATAATTGAGAGAAGTTTGGGCTCATAGAAGTTTCCCCTCAATATACATGTACTAGCTTTAACTTTAGACTCAAGTATTTTCAGTAATCACAAAAGTAAAAGGAAGTAAATATAATACAATAAAATATGATAGGTTCTAAAAATCCCACACAATATGCAAACAAGACATAAAGAGCCTTTTTTATACCTCTGCATCATTTGTTCTTATGGAAATGTATCTAATTTTTAAGGGTAAAATTTAAATGCCAAGAACTTCTCACTCTAAAATTTTTTCTTTATTGATTAAAGTTGGTTGTAAGTGTCCACTTATTTACTTTCACATTCATGTCATTCCACTTATCCATTTTCTTTGCCAGTTTTTAAAATTTTCTCAACAAAGTAAAGCAGAACACAGTGATGGACAGAATATACCTAAAATAGAATAAAACCCAACTTTCAGTTGTAAACATATTCAAAGAATCTGTGTGTGTAGCATAGTTTTTTAAGTTTGGTTTATGTGGTGGCATGAAGCAATTGCTGCAAGTTCAGGGAATAGGAAGAATATTAGTTATAGTTACTCTATCACAACAAGGTAGAAAATAATTTCCATGTGGTGGCTAGGATTTACATTCCATACTTAGAACATATGTTACTCAAGGGTGTGTACCATCAATTATATTTTCTGATGCCTACTCAAGGGATCTTCAGTTACTCCTATTTCTGATTATAATGATTAAGAGGAAGATATGAGATCTTGTTGATTTCAAAGAAAGGATTTGGAGGTGAATATTTAAGAATATTATATAGTATGATAAATTATTGATCAAAATTCATGGTTAAAATTATTTGGAGAGTAAAAGTAGAAATAGCTATAAAATGTAGAAATTGACCAGAAGCATAAATTATATATCTTGATATGTGTTAGATTACAAATTCACTGCTTTTTTTATTAGATATATTCTTTTTTTCTGTTTTCTGTTTTTAATTAGATATTTTCTTTATTTATATTTCAAATGTTATTCCCTTTCCTAGTTTACCCTCTGAAACCCCACTATCCCACTTCCCTCACCCTTATCACCAACCCACCCACTCCTGCTTCCTTGTCCTGGTATTCCCCTATACTGGGGCATCACACCTTGTCAGAACCAAGGACCTCTCTTCCTCAAATATTATCCCTTTTCCTCGTTTCCCCTCTGAAAACCCCCTATCCCATACCCCCGCCTCACTCACCCACCCATTTCTGCTTCCTTGTCCTGGAATTTCTCTACACTGGGTCACTGAGGCTTCTCAGGACCAAGGGCCTCTCCTCTCATTGAAGTTCAACAACTCCATCCTTTGCTATATATGCTATATATGCATATATATATGCTATATGTGCAGCTATATATGCAGCTGGTACCATGGGTGCCTCAATGTGTACTCATTGGTTGGTGGTTTAATCCCTAGGAGTTCTGAGGATATTGCTTGGCATATTGTTGTTCCTTCTATGGGACTTCAAACCCGTCAGCTCTTTGGGTCCTTTCTCTAGCTCCTCAATTGGGGACCCTTTGCTCAGTCCAATGGATGGCTGTGAGCATCCACTTCTGTATTTGTCAGGCACTGACAGAGCCTCTCAGGAGATAGCTATATTAGGCTTCTGTCAGCAAGCACTTATTGGTAGCCACAATAGTGTCTGGGTTTGGTAACTGTACCAGAAGGTACACATATAACATAACTTGACACTGTTTAGATTCCTGTGACACTCTTATACATGTATAATTTCTAGGTTCTGCTCGGATAAATGACTAACAGTTGATCACAGATACAGAATGCATTAATTACATCTGTAACACTCCACTGACATGAAAGATGAGCATCTCTTTGTTTAGTTTATAGACTGCCAAGGAACACCTTTAAAAGTTTTATTGATTTGTCTAAGTTATCTAATTATCTTCTCCTTGCAGAAATTTAGGTCATTCAGAAATTCTTATACAAATGCAATTAAACTACAAATGTAGAATGAACGATATAGGACAACTTGGATACAGAAGAATTGTCTCCTCAGGTAAGGATTCTGTCCCTTCTGGCTGTGCTAGATTGAATAACTTGCCTTTTGCCTCTATTGGTGTCTATAATATGGTTATAAGTAAACAAACAAGAAAATAATTTGCTTTAGTAATAAAACCCACAGGCTTTTATGTCATTATTTTAGTGATTTATTTTTAATAGCGAGGTATGGAATAATAAAAATGTCTAGTTACAAAAAATATAATTGTATCCATAGTTGTAGGCTCCAAGCTGAATTATGAAGAATGAAAAATTTACAAAGGTACAATGGCTAAATAGATAACTGAGACATTCTCCAGTTGTTCTTTCAGAGGCTCTGGGTTCAGCTATATGTACCCATATAGCAGCACACAATCCTCCATAACTCCAAGTTAGGGAATTCCAATGTACTCTTCTATCTTCTTTGGACAGTAGAGACATATGTCATATATACACCTCTATGCAGGAATCTTTGTGAGAATTCTAATGCTGAAAAGAGTCTCTGTGACAATGCTAATTCTTATAGAGGAAAACATTAAAGCTAACTTATAATTTCAGTTTAGTTTATTATTGTTAAGATAAGGAACATGGTGGTAGAGAGTTAGACATGGGGCTGGAGAAGGAGCTGAGAGTTCCACATCTGAACTGTCAGGCAGCAGGAAGGGAGAAGCACTGGGACTGGTTTGGTCTTTTGCAAATCCCTAAGCCCACCTCCAGTGACATATTTCTTCTAACAGGATCATACCTACTCCGATAAATCCCTACTCTAATCTCTTTTAAGTAGTGCCACTCCTTGATGACCAAAAATTTAAATACATGTGACTTATGGGGGACATTCTTATTCATACTACCACAGCACTCAATCAATCATGCACATAACACTTTAAGATCCACTATTTAAAACATTAACATTTCATTTTTTGTTGTAATTAATATATTTGTCAAACTTTGACATGGTTATCCCAAGATAGTAGAAATCTCTGATGTCAAAAGTCTCATCTCAGGTTCTTTATTCTCATCTTGGGATATTGAAGCATGCACATATGAGAAAGGACACAGAGATCAGTATCTCTGCTTTTGAGTCATGTATTTCTAGCACTGGCTGGTTCAGGTCTTATATAGAGACTTGTTTCTCATGTGCAACTCACATAGTTACTGCTTTCAAACATTTTAGTATTTAGGTAACTTGATCTTTATGTCTTTAATATTTTCTGTCAATTGCTGAACCATGTCATATGTCTGTATGGGATACTAATCCTTGTGGAAATTTAGAAAAAGTACTTCCTTTGGTCAGTGGCAACTGTTCAAAACAGAAAAAGGACCCTGTGCAATGTCTTTGCATCATTGCTGTGGGTACTTTTTGTGTGTTAATATCATACAAACACATTTACTGTTGCTCTCATAGAAAGGAATGACTGAGAACAAGGAGATGAGAATAACTTGGGAGCCTTATGTTGAAAAGGATGTTGAGTTTTAGTACAGGTTGAATATAGTTAGAATGCTGTATGGTTTTAGCTTTTCGTAATATCAAAGGAGGAGCTCTGACTCCCTTCATGTGTATGAATGTCCTGAAAAATACAAATCACATTGTCATTTGAGGTGACAGAACATGAAGCATAGTCAGTGGTCAGCCTCTGTTGCCAAACTCCCAGAACTCTCACACTGACACGAAACTGTGGTAATCGCAATGTATTATATCTTATATTCTGCACTAACGACTGAACATGAAAAAAAAATAAACAGACAAAAAATATTATGGATGACTTCAATAAAAATCTAATAATTTATATTTAGCATTTGTCAAAAATATTTGATCTGCCTTAGATTGTAATTTCTTCTTTGTGGTTTGTTTATCAGAAAAAAACATCTTATTTATATCCACATTATTGGATGATCTCTGTAATTTTTAATATTTTAGCTGTTATTAAAATTCTTGTTTCTAAGATTACATTTCTGTAGTTATGAATTCAGTGTTATAGAATATACTACTACCCTGAAGGTAAATCATGAAGTGAAATCATAGAGGTTTTCTTTCTGATTCTTAACTATAACATGAAGTACAATACTCTTAGGCTTGATAATAATGAACTAAAATTATTAAGAAAGTATTACTGAAGATTTAGGTAGGTGGCCAACGAAACTCTTGTGTGAACAATTGTTGTTATTTTATAATATGCAGCTGAAATGATAAAAAGAAACCCACAAACAAAAAGCAAACAAGCAGCAACAATAAAAAAATCTATTAAATTCAATTAGGGAAGTAGATACCCAATAAATGTCACTGTGTACTTTGTAAAGCACCATCCAAAGAGATTGAACTAATTTTATGAGACAATCTTTTACAGTTTTCTAATAAAAAGACAGATATAAGCATAATTATTTTAATCTTTCCTAGCAAAACTGTTGTAGTAGAGATATATAAATGAAAGAGCTATTTTGAATCTCCTTGGCAAAGCTTACTATAAGGAATAATGAATATAATGCATAGAATTGCAGTAATCAACATCAGTTACATTTATTATAGTGCTTAATTTCCCCACAGGTCCTTATTAATGGTTTTAGGAGAGCAGATCAGATACAATAAAGGTCAGACATTATATAAATGAACAATATTATTAACACCTTAAATAGTGAGAATATTTAGTAAAATGGGTCTTTTAATTTTAGTTTTTATTGTGATTAGAAGTATGTGTGTTTGCCTGTGTGTGTGTGTGTGTGTGTGTGTGTGTGTGTGTGTGTGTGTGTGTGTAGATCATAGGTGTAACTATCAGTGAACTAGAACTCATGAAGTATGCAAGGATGACTGGGTATCAAACTCTGAGCCCTTGCTGTCTCCATTCTTAGAACCCTGGGATTATAAGAACATTCCCTGGGAATTGGATTCAGGTATTGTGCTTTCAAGGCTTACTTTACACATAAACATATTACCCCAGACCTAAAATAGCTTTCTGTTTTGTTGTGATTCTTTAGTCTAATGATGTAGATTTTATACCATATACACAAGACATAAAACTCCAAGATACTTGTTTTTATAAAGCAGTAGGACTAATTGATTCTTTTGATTTTTTCCTCAAAAAAAGCAAAACAAAATAATGCCTAAATAAAAATTCAAAAATTCTTTGCTTACTCCCTTTAAAATGAATAATATGAATTAAAATCCCAGAAATATGTTTAGAAATCCATATTTTAAAACTATTTCAAATGATCAATTGAATTATATCTATGTAGTATGTAGAACAAACAGATTTGCCTTGGCATATTAAAATAAAGCAAAGAAAATTGATTCCATAATGTATAAAATCAAACATTTACTTTTCATTTCTTTCCAGAAATATCTGGAATATATGCTTGTGCCAGAGAAGGTGTTATGTTGTTGTGATGGTTTGTATATGCTTGTTCCAGGAAGTGGCACTATTAGAAGGTGTGACCTTGTTGGAGGAAGTGTGACACTGTAGGGTTGGGCTCAGAGATCTTCCTCTTAGATGCCTGAAGATGCTCAGTCTGTTTCTGGTTTCCTTTGGATAAAGGTGTAGAACCCTCAGCTCCTCATGCACCATGCCTGCCTGGATGTTGCCATGCTTCTGCCTTGATGACAATGGACTAAACCTCTGAACCTGTAAGCCAGCCCCAAGTAAATGTCTTTTATAAAACTTGCATTGGTCATTGGTGTCTGTTCACAGCAGTAAAACCCAAACTAATACAGTTGTTTAGAGATATAACTTCAGCTGTTTGTAAGCACTCATTATAAGTTCTGGGAACTCTACCTTTGTAGTGTAGAAGACCAGAAATCACCTTTGAAATGTCAGCGATCTCTCCAGCCTCTCAGAGGTTTGCATAAGAAAATCTTGGGAGTCTTGATTATTCAGATGATCAATAAACTAAAGACATAAATCATACTCTCTGAACAGTGAATGTCAATATTGAATACCTGAGACCAGAATACAGCAGTGGATTTTCTGCATTGTGTAGCTGTTGCTCAGGAAACGTTGGAGGACATTCTGCCTGAAAGCCAGATGACCTCATGTCTGTAATTATATTGCCAGTCAAAGAATTAATCAACTCTCAAAAGAAAAAAAAATTAAAAAGTGGCTTTAGGGTACATTTCTCTCAGACAACTTGACTTTCTGATGTAGGACATTTTATTTTAAGAAAATAAAATTAAACCTCAATGAATAACAAAAATGGTGAAGGAAGAACATAATTTAGTAATCAATAATCAGAGATCCTCAGCTTAAACTATTACACAAGAGAACACCATGTGGTTACTCTTGCTTCAGAGAAATATAATATATGTTTATAAAGGAAGATGAAGAACAGATTTTATAGACTTGTTCATGTGGTTTATCCAAGCAGTTTTCCTTGCCTAGGACTAGTTAAAGAGCTTCTATATTTTTTACCTTAGAAAATGGCCATTGTCTTCTTCTTATTATTTTTTTAATTTTATAATTACTATTATATCACTATTATATTGAGTAATCCATACTCGTCAAGTAGTATTATAAACTACATTGGTATACTTACCTTTTAATACTTTTTTTAATCACATTAAACTATTTGGTGATTTACAACAACATTTAATTACTTGTATTTTAAGTTGCATCTTAAGATTTGAAAAGGCAAACATTTTTCTATTTACCATAATATTCACAAATGTTTTAATATGGTTTTTTTGTTTTTTATTTTCTTTTGTTTGCTTGCTTGTTTTTGTGAAGCAGAGTCTAAGGGAAAAGCTATCCAGAGACTACCCCACCTAAGGGTCCAACCCATGTACAGTTACAAATCCCAGACACTATTATCGAAGCCCACAAGTGCTTGCTGACCAAAGCTGGATATAGCTGTCATCAGGGAGGCTCTTTTAGTACATGACAAATACAGAGGGGGACACTCTCAACCAGCCATTGAACTGAGTACAGGGTCCCCAATGGGGAGCTAGAGAAAGGACCCAAGGAGCTGAAGGGTTTTGCAGTGCCAAAGGAGGAACAACAGCATGAGTCGCCTGGTACTCCCAGAGCTCCCAGGGACAAAACCATCATCCAAAGAGTACACATGGGGTTACCCATGACTCCAGATGCATAGGTAGCAGAGGATGGCCTTATTGGACATCAAAGGGAGGAGAGGCCCTTGGTCCTGAAAAGGCTTGATGCTGCAATGTAGCGGAATACCAGGACAGCGAAGTGGGTGAGAGTTGATTGGGGAAGAGGAGTAGGGGAGATGGCTTATGGGATTTTTGGGGTGGGGGGCCAGGAAAGGGGACAATATTTGAAATGTAAATAAAGAATATATCTAAAAAAGAAAAGAAGCTCTTTTCTTAATGATGTATAAAACATTATTTATTATTATTTATGATACGATGATAATAAAATATTATTATTATTATTATTATTATTATTATTATTATTATTATTTACACAACTGTATTTTTGTATTAGTAATATTTCTCAAAAACTAAGTATTAACCACAAAAATAGGCCCGCATCTACTGCTAATTTGAAGAATAAATCTAACCCTATAGAATTGTCTTCTCAATCTGTTCTATACTAAAAATATATAGCTCTGAAAAAAAAATCGTGATCATTACAGATGTAACTGTAGCTCGAAATATACCTATAATCCTCAGAAAACAATAACAAAATAAACAAACACATAAACAAAATCAATCCAAAGAAAGAATTAGGGTGGGTAGTACATCTGAGTGTGGCCTGTAGATATAATTGTTCCTTGTGTTGTTTTGTAAATTAGAATTTTGGTAGGCTCCAGACAAACAGAACTTATTTTTATTTAAAGAAAAATATTGTCAATGAGTACACTGTTTTAGCTCTCTTTTTAGAGAATCCTTGCTAACACTAGAAGTTTGAAGAGAAAGAGATTTGAACTATGATTTCTGAGAATTGTTTTTGCAATTTCTGGAATTGATTATCTGATCAAACTTGTTAGTATATTCTTGTTCCTGCATTTCCTTTTGACAGGAAGAATTCTCCTGGACATATACACAAAAGATGTTCGATTATCTAACAAGGACATATGCTCCATTATGTTCATAGCAGTCTTCTTTATAGTAGCCAGAAGCTGTAAACAACCCAGATATCCCTCGACAGAAGAATAGATACAGAAAATGTGTATTTACACAATGGAGTACTGCTTAGCTATTAAAAACAATGACCTCATCAAGTTTACAGGCAAATGGATGAAACTTGAAAATATCATCCTGAGTGAGGTAACTCAGTCACAAAAGGGCACACATGGTATGTATTCACTGATAAGTGGATATTAGCCAAAAAGAAGCTCAAAATACCCACAATATAACTAGACCATATGAAATCCAAGAAGAAAAAAGACCACATAAAGTGTGGATGCTACAGTCATGCTCAGTAAGGGGAAGAAAATGATCTTGGGAAGTAGAGGGAGAGAGGGATCTGGGAGGGAGAAAGGAGGGGGAGGGGAAAGGGGAGCCAGTTCAGATCATTATGGATATGTGGGAGAAGTACAGAGAGTTAGGAATTTGAAAGGAGGAGAGTAGCAGTGGAGAAGGGAGGACTGGGGGTAGCCCGTATGAAGTCTCAGATGCCAGGGACCCAAGTAGTTCCTAGGACACAACAGGGAGGACAATAGCTAAAATACCCAACAAAGGAGAGATAGAACCTATAGAGACACTATCCAGGGAATAGGCATGGCCCCCGGTAAAGGGAAGGGGCCACCCATCCACCTCAAAAAAATTAATTCAGAGCTTCTTATAATGAAATGAATATCATGTCATCCACCAAGCCACAATGTTAGCTATGTATACTAACATTTTAATACTAAATAGAGGTAGAAAGTTGTGAAGGTACAAATATGCACACATGCCGGCTAAAATTCCATGGTATTCATGCCTGCTATATTATCTTCTCTCCATCTGCAACTATGAAACCATAGAAAATTCCCTAAAATCAACCAACCAAAAGGACAAGCATAAGGTCTGAGTGAAAGATGGTTCTGCATTATCTCGCATATTACCAGAGAGTTGAGGAAAGACTCTCCAAACTTCCTGATATGTCCATGAAGGAAAAGCTTGAAAATATATCTGTTAAGCAGACAGAAATCAAACAGTGCCAGGTTGTTCATTTTCATGGAAAAGACAATTGTGTTTAAATTAAAATTAAATGCCTATAGATTCACAATTTTGGCCAATCATTTAGCTTCATGGTCAGATGTTTAAAAAGAGTATCAATGAAAAATTGATGGCAAATCAATATTTGGGGAAAGAAGTGATTAAATTCCTTTGCATAGGCAAAAGATATAAAGATAGCCTGTGTCCTGTGATAAAACTCACTAGAGGTGTTTGTCAAAGCAAAGTGCTCTTTGAATGAATAAAAATGCCTTGTTCTGTGGCTACAAACCAATCTTTCCCTGGCAATGTGACAATACTCATAAAAAAGGAACAACATGCCAGGGGTGATGACTATTCATGGATTTTGGCAATACATACACAATCACTAACCAAGGATATGTTGTTATACCTACCATATAATGTGCACTCTTACCAAAATAGAGATTGGCAGTGAATACTGAATATGGTACCATTAAGTTTTGTGATCCAAGAGTTTCTAGTTGACTGTCTTCACTAGGCTAGTTCACTTGTGGAATATGCAGAGCTTTGTCTCTAGCATAGAACTGTGAGATGTGAACTGGCCTTTTCTGCATATAATGTTCTATGAAAATTATCATCAGTTGAGTTAAAAATTGTCTGATCTACCATTGTGTCTGATATCCTACAAAGACTTTCATTTAAACAAGAATATCACTTTGAAGTAATGAATTTATTAAAAGGTCTCAATTCATTCATTTGAATTCAACAGAGATTGATCAAATTCATTCATCTTGAATCACTTTTCAATGTCTTGAAGCAGCAGGCATGATAAAAACTTGAAATAGCTTCTTAAAGACTTAGCTGCAATGTGATGCATGTGAAAGTGTTTTCAGGGCTGTGATAACTTTTCTTCAAGGCATATTGCTGTGAACATGGGAAGGCTCTCATTCACTGATACTCAGCACAATATGCTCTAAAACCTTCAGTTCCTCCTGCATGGAATTTAATACCCACTGAACTGTAGGTATTAATTTCAGAGAAACATGTACTTCAATATAAAATGGTGATGCCAATGAACTTGAGTTAAGAATGATAACTACTCACCCTAACACCCACGATGTGAAAAGCTAAAGGAAAATTTTATGGCATTGTCTGTGGTGACAGATAACTGAATGACTAAATGTGATTTTTTTTTTTTTAGTGGTTTGTACACATGAAGAAAGATGGTATTCTGGGAACATATATATTTTAAGATTGTGCACCTATGACTTAAGCCAATAGAAAAGGCTGTAAGAACAAAATCAAGGCAAGAAAACTAAAAGAAAAAAATTCTGCAACTGAGAGCTTTGATAACCCAATTAGTTAAATAACCATGCAGCTAAAACCTTTGGTGAAGGATTGAGAAATTAAAAATTAGAAAATGTAGATACCAGCTATGTCTTGCTACCAGCTATAAAGTGAGAGTTATATCCATGCTTATTTGTACATTCGTTTTACCATACATTTTTTATCAATGTTCCTAGAAGAAAGTTTAAGACCCTGTGTAGAGTCATGCCAGCGTGAAGGAGAGAAGGACTAAATCGTTTTATTGTAATATTGGAATGAGCAAACCAACCACTGGCAAGTGAAATAAAGATGTTGTGAAGAGAAAAGTTCCATGTCAAGTATTGTTCTCTATTTCATCCTGGATTTTATTCATTTTGATTAGAAAGTTGAACATTATATTTATTCAAATATATAATCTTGAATTTACATTTGCAGTTACAAACATTTTCCTTTAGTTGTCAGATCACATGATTACATTACAGTAGGTTTTATATTTTAGTGAGACTATAGTTTTACTGCATTAAGAATCAATTTCATCAATTTTCTTACAGGAGAGTAGTCAACAGTGTGTAAAGTAATTATAGAACTTAACAAATAACAAATGAAGTTATTAGTCTTGGTATATCTTCTGTTCTTAAGAAGAGGCACCATGACATGGTAATTTATAGAAAATAAAGATTATTGGAGATTATAGTCTCAAGAGGGTGTGGCCCTGACCATCATAGCTATTGGCACTGCAGCAGGCAAGCAGATACAGTATTGGAGAAAAAATTGACAGCTTATAATAGATGCACAGCATGAGACATAGAAAGAGAGACTAGACCTGGCATGTGCTTTAAAAATATCAATGCTGTCCTCAGAGACACATTTTTTTAAAACAAGGTCATGCCTACTTAACAGTTTTACCAACTGGGGACCACGTATTCAAATATAAGGGCCTATGGTGAGCATTGTCATTCAAACCACCACATTATTATAGTTTTAGAGACACTTTTTTGTGAAGAAATAAAATCTAGAAAATCATTCAAAAGACAATGGGTGTTTCGGTTTTATGAAGCAAATTTCAACCATTTGCCAACAGTTTATGTCATATCTCAAAATACATTACTGAGTTCTTCTATATAGTTGTGAGCGTCATCCTTATTATATTTATAATTTGTTGTCTATGTATTTTCCATATGCATATTTAGCATCTATTTAATAAAATTATATCTAATTCATAGTCTATATTATTTGTAATGTCTAGTTCTGTGATTATGCATTTAAATGTTTTATAAATAAGCAACCTTATAATTAAACTATCATCTATAAATATTTTGATTATGTTGACCTTATTTTAGATAAGATAGAACAGGCCTCTACAAAGTAAATTTCACTATATTTATAGTTTCAATTTCACAACCATTTTCACATTGCCTTCTGTGTAGAATATAGCAATTATAATAATTCACATTTTCATCAGTGCTGTGTGAAATGCTATAACTTCATCCCTAAGAGATTGTCTGTTACTGCTCACTTTATAGTTTTCACTCTGATTTACAGGCTCTGGCTCTGCTTTATGATGTTTCTTTACCAAAAGGGGATTACAAACAAAATAAAAGCCATGTTTACTCTGACATTGTTTACTATCAAGTTTTTCAAATGAACATTGAGAATATATCTAAATTCTTTGTAGTAAAACTGAAAAGATCAACATGCAACTTTTGGTATGTAAAATATAAACTCTTAAACAGAATAACATGGAAAGAATAGCTAAAATAATGATTCAGTTACTAAAATTAGTAAGAGCAAGAGAAATTAAAAATAAATACATAATCACATATATTTATATTAATATATACACAAAGATATATATGTACATATATTGAACTCTAGATAGATGCCTACATAGAATGGTACATATCTGCCTACATATGTACATTCGCACATACAGAAATACATAGGTCGTCAACATATCAACTATTATATAGAATTGTTGGATATATTTATTTGAACAATGAGTTATAATCACTAGAAATAATGGTGTCAGATATCTACAATATGTGCAGAACAGTGGAGAACCACATGTACAACACGGGAAATATTGTATAGTTTTAATTTAAGTAAAAGTAACAAAAGCACAAATACATATATTATAAAATTAGAAATATATTTAGCCTTCTATTTAACATGTATTGATTTTGATTAACATGCATATATAAAGGATATATAAGACTGACAGATAAAGAGCATATAGATTGGTAGATAGATTGATAGAAATTTTAAATGAATATACATAAGATTTTACTGTATTTCTGGTACATATTTATCCTAAATTTCCTAGTGGGAAGATTGAACATCTCTTTTAGAAAGCTTATTTTGAAGTCTTTTTTTTTAGCTTTAATGTTTTATTATTAAGAAAATAGAAAGAGAAAAGAGATAGAAAGACAAAGGAAGAGGAAAAATTAGATAAGAAAAGCCATGACCATGTGGAAAGGGGAGAAAATGGAGAGACAGAGAGATAGACAAAGAAGAGGGCTGGGGAAGAACAAGCAGGGGAGAGAGAGCACGCTCTGAGAGGTGCTATTTATAGTGAGTTGGGTGGTCAGGTAATGGAGATGCAGGGAGAGTGTGGCTGCAGGCAGGTGACTGCCGAGATGGAGTCAGGCTAGAACCTGGGGTGTGGTCACAAGTCTCATTAAGGTCCCACATCTCCCCCTTTTTGTTTTTTTAAAAGGGAGAGGGGTTGTTGACCTGTGTTGGGGGGATGTAACTGTGGCAGGAGCTAGGTTCTAAGGGGCGGTGACTGAACTTCTACCGTCCCATGCAGGTGGAAGCTCTGCCCACAAGGTTGTAGGTAGAAGCCAACCCCTACCGGGTCCCAGGGTTCAAAGTCTTTTGCTCTACCTGAGAACCAGGCTGCCTGTTCACAGATTATGACAATTTTGGGTGAGGTGGAGGTATCAGAAGAAAGTTAGAATTGTAAAGAGGGTTGAGGCGAGAGAAGACAAGGTATGATTGAATCGATAGGTAGTACAATTTGAGGGTAAACAGCAATTAGTTTTAAACAGCAATCAATTAATAATCTTGATAGACATTGTTTTTCTGACTATCATGTAATTTACCCCAAGTTTGACAGTCATTTGGCTGTGGCAAGAGAGCTTGTCTATAGCTGGAAGGTCTCAAGCCTGTAGCTTGTCTGCGGATTTCAGTGTGTTTCTTGGGGTATGTCAGATGGGGTGAAGGCAGCTCTGTCACATGTGGGTCTCAGGAGACGGCGCTCTGTCTGTTGGATCTATGGCAGCAGGCAAGGTATAGAGGTAGATCTGTAGGGAAACAACAGAGGAGCAGAATCCCAGCCAGGGAATGTCTGCTTTGGGTGGCTGAGGAAGAAAATATTATGTTAGACCTGTAAAGGAAAATTGGTTATTATTTAGTACAGTTAATTTGATCTATGGAAGTATAAAAGAAATTTTAGAAAAGTTGAAAAAAATTTTAGGCATGTATAGGGAAAGGAATAAGTCTTTAGAAAAAGAATTAAGTATTTAGATAAAGGAGCTAGAAAATCTTAGGTGGAAAAGCATTGTTTAGTTGTTCTGAGTCTCAGGTGGGAGGAGGGGCCTGGCTTGCCACGAGGCAGCAGGCTCAGAGAGATGATTTCCCCATTTGTTTTTTCTTGGAAAGGAGATGAAAAGTTAACTTAAAAAAAACAAATTAGTGAAGGCAGCAGCTTTAGAGAGGCAGGAGGAACCCAGGAAAGGAGTTGGCCAGAGTGCGCAGGTTCGGAACAAAAGGTTCGATAGGGGTCCTGTGCCCTACCAGGGTTTGTCGAAACGCTGGTCAGGTGGACATGGTCACTTCACAGACCCTCGTGAGAGTGGAATGGACCGTGGAAGGTCTGATAAATTCCGCCCCAGGGGGTGAAGAGAGTGCAGTTTAGTTGGTTCTTAGCCCTTGTGAAGAGCTGAGTACAAGGGGAGGGGGAAGGTGGTCTGTTACTGAATGAGCGTCCAGAGGCTCTGAGACACCATCCGCAGGTGAAAAGAGCCACCGACCCAATTTGGGATGGAGGGAAAGGGAGGGTCATGGGGATTAGGGTCA
The DNA here is from genome assembly GCA_036184795.1 of Tokudaia tokunoshimensis. Lineage (NCBI taxonomy): Eukaryota > Metazoa > Chordata > Mammalia > Rodentia > Muridae > Tokudaia > Tokudaia tokunoshimensis. The sequence continues at coordinate 115,400,935 of BTHU01000003.1, read as the reverse complement.
TGCACTCCTGGCCTGTTCCTATGTGGGCGCGTTCGTGCCCAGTGTGGTCGCCATCTTTGGGAAAAAAAAAGGAAAGTGTGGGGCCTGGTGCACATGGACACGGAAAAAGGGCCAGGCCGGCAGCGCGTGGGCCTCGATCTAGGGCCAAGGTGGTGTGCACGTTGCAGAGGACACCGGCTGACATGGAGCCCGTGTGTGGGGTTTTGGGGGAAGCAGGCAAGATGCACGTGTGGCTCAGCACAATAGGAACGGGCAGTCACACTGCCAAGTGGGTGTGCGGGGGTGCAGAGAAATGTCACACCGAAGGCGAGGCTATTCTGGTGTGGATTTCTCTGCCTGTTACCTGTGCTCACAGACTGTCTGCGTGGCTGAATCTCAGATGGCGCGTACCAGCTAGCTCCATATGGCGAGTTTAATAAGAGGCGGCCCATAGTTTTGATGTTTTATTATTAAGCAAATAGAAAGAGAACAGAGATAGAAAGACAAAGGAAGAGGAGAAAATAGATAAGAAAAGCTATGACCACGTGGAAAGGGAAGAAAATGGAGAGACAGAGAGATAGACAAAGAAGAGGGACGGGGAAGAACAAAAGGGGGAGAGCTTATTTTGAAGTCTTATTTCTGTAAATTATGGTTACCAAATATCTGAGAAATCCAAGATAATAGATTTTTTGATATAATTGTTTGTTTGCCAAATATTTAAGACTGAACAAAAGAACAATTTTAAATTACTTCCCTCACAGAATTTTAAAAATATGACTCTTGATCAACTAGACTAAAATATCCAATTTTAAAGAATCAACATCTTTAACAAAGCATCAATATTTTCTTACTTAAATATTTCAGTTAACATTTTACTTAATTATAGAGATCTTTCTCAAATTTATTTGCCTCATTTCTGACAAATAAGTACACAGTTTTCTGTGCAGAAAGTTATGAGAACGTCCAGCTGGATGGTCTTTGTTTCTCTCTCTCTCTCTCTCTCTCTCTCTCTCTCTCTCTCTCTCTCTCTCTCTCTCTCTCTCTCTCTCTCTTGAGTTTTCTTTTTTGTATTAATCATTTTATTCATTCACATTTCAAATATCACCTTTGCTGATTAGTCCTGAACAATACTCCATCCCATCCACACTCTCCCCCTTTCATTTGCCTCTATGAGAGTGCCCCTCCACCCACTCACCCACTAGTGCCTCACCAATTTAGCATTTTGCTATGCTGGGGTATCAAGCCTCCACATAACCAAGGGCGTCCCCTCACATTGAAGTCAGATAAGTCCATCCTTTGCTACATAAACAGCAGGAGCCATGGGTCCCTCCATGGTGCACTCTGATTGGGCATTTGGTTTCTGGGAGCTCTGGGTTCTGTTTGGTTAATATTGCTCTCCTTCCTATGGAGTTGCAATTCCCTTCAGCTCCCCAGCTCTTCCATTGAGGTCCCCAGGCTCAGTCAAATGGTTGGCTGTGAGTATCTTCATTTGTTTTGGTCAGGTGCTGGTAGAACCCCTTAGGGAACAGCTATACCAGGCTACTGTTACCAAGCACTTCTTGACATCATCAATAGTGTTAGGATTTGGTGTCTGCAAATGGGATGGATCTTTAGGTGGAGCAGTCTCTGGATAGCCTTCCCTTCAGTCTCTGTCCCATTTTTGGTCCCTCTCTTTCCTTTGGGCAGGAACATTACTGGGTTAAAAAATTTGCGATGGGTGGGTGGACCCATCTCTCAACTGAGTGACTGTGCCTTTCTACTTGAGGTGGTATCTACAGTTTCTCTCTCCCCTTTATTGGGTATTTGGCTAAAGTAATCACCATTGGGTCCTGGGAGTCTCTTGCTTCCCTGGTGTCTGAGATTGGCTAGTAGCTACACTCAGTTCCCCATCCCACACTGCTATATGTGTCTATTCAATTTCAGGAATCGCTGTATACTCTCCTGTCCTTTCCAATACCTGATTCTTCCCGTCTTTTTTTCCCTCCCACTCCATGCTTGCTCTCAGGTCTCTCTCCTTCTCTATAACCCCTGTGATTATTTTGTTCCCCCTTCTATGTGGGATTGAAGCATTTATACTTTGATCTTACTATTTTTCTTGCTTTGTGAAGATAGCAGAATTTTTAATTACTAATTCTGCATCAGCAGCAGTATCAACACCTTTATATCTCACATAGTCATACAGATTTGTAGAAGTGTGAGTCTACAGAGTGGGCAGGGAGTTTTCCTGAAACCTTTCAATCAAAACTTGAGTGTGGACTATCACATGTCCTGTTTACTTATGAGGTGGCATTGTGCCATGGTAAGGTGAAGCATCTCCAAATTTAGATTTCTCAAGACTTGAACCCTTGGTCTAAAGGATCATGAAAAAAAGAAACTTCTTTTGGAGTATGACTGTTTTCAGTAAAATGAAATAAAATAAAAAAATACATTTTCCCATTTGTCAATTCTTGATCTTAGAGCATAAGCTATTGGTGTTCTCTTCAGGAAATTCTCCCCTGTGCCCATATGTTCAAGGTTCTTCCCTAGTTTCCTTTCTATTAGTTTCAGTGTGTCTGGATTTATGTGGAGGTCCTTGATCCACTTGGAATTGAGCTTAGTGCAAGGAGATAAGAATGGGTCAATTTGCATTCTTCTGCATGTTGACCTCCAGTTGAGCCAGCACCATTTGTTGAAAAGGCTATCTTTTTTCCACTGGATGGTTTTAGCTCCTTTGTCAAAGATCAAGTGACCATAGGAGTGTGGATTCATTTCTGGGTCTTCAATTCTGTTCCATTGATCTACATGCCTATCACTGTACCAATACCATGCAGTTTTTAACACTATTGCTCTGTAAAGTTTCTGTAAAGCAAAGGACACTGTCAAAAGGACAAAGCAGCAGTCAACAAATTGGGAAAAGATCTTTACAAACCTTACAGCTGACAGAGGGCTAATATCAAATATATACAAAGAACTCAAGAAGTTAGACTCCAGAGAACCAAATAACCCTATTAAAAAATGGGGTACAGAGTTAAACAAAAAATTTTCACCTGAAGAATAACGAATGGCTAAGAAACACCTAAAGATATGTTCAACATCCTTAGTCATTAGGGAAATGCAAATCAAAACAACCCTGAGATTCCACCTCACACCAGTCAGAATGGCTAAAATCAAAAACACAGGAGAAAGCAGGTGTTTCCAGAGGATCCTGTTTTACCACTCCTGGGCATATACTCAGAGGCTTCCCAGGCATGCAATAAGGACATATGCTACATTATGTTCATAGCAGCCTTAGTTATAGTGGCCAGAAGCTGGAAAGAACCCAGATGTCCCTCAACGGAGGAATGGATACAGAAGATGTGGTATATTTACACAATGGAATACTACTGTGCAATTAAAAACAATGAATTCACGCAATTCCTAGGCAAATGGTCAGAACTTCAAAATATCATACTTAGTGAGGTAACCCAATCACAAAAGAACACACATGGTATGCAGTCACTGATAAGGGGATATTAACCTAGGTTCTCAGAATATCCTAGACACAATTCACATATCAATAGATTTCCAAGAAGATGGAAGGAGAGACCCTGGTCCTTGAAAGACTGGATGTAGCAGTGTAAGGGAATGCCAGGACAGAGAAGCAGGAGAGGGTTGACTGGGGAACAGGGGGAGGCGAGAGGGCTTATGGGACTTTCGGGAGGGAGGAACTAGGAAAGGGGAAATCATTGGGAATATAAATAAAAAATATAGGAAAAAAAAGAAAATAGAAAGGGAAGAGAGATAAAAGGACAAAGGAAGAGGAGAAAATAAATAAGAAAAGCCATGACCATGTGGAAAGGGGAGAAAATAGAGAGACAGAGAGATAAATGAAGGTGGCCGGGGGAGAATGAGAGAGAGAGAGAGAGAGAGAGAGAGAGAGAGAGAGAGAGAGAGAGAGAGAGAGAGAGAGACAGACAGACAGAGACACAGACAGACAGAGAGAGAACGCTGAGGGGTGCTATTTATACTGAGTTGGGTTGCCAGGTAATCGAGGGAGGCTGCAGGCAGGTGACTGCAGAGGCAGAGGCAGGCTAGAACCTTGGGCATGGCCACATGTCTCATCAAGGTCCCACAATTAAATGTTTATCTAGAAGATAGTAAACTTAGACCAAGCATGCATGCTCAAAGAAGACAGAATTATGATAGTAGATGTGCCTGGAGTGCTGGATCTCCAGGATAAAGGACAACAAGGAATAATGTCAAATCCAAGAGGTTAATCAGCAATAAGAAAAACTCTTTCTCCTGAGTCATCAATAAAGTGTTATGCGTTGTGTGACAATATTTTCAAATACTAAAGAACTATTGTAAAAACATCTCATATTTCAATTTCCTCAGTCTGTTAATTGGTCATGTTAGCTATATGAATTAAATGTATGGTGATTGTTTTAATTTTGGAAGCAAGAATGAAAATTGTCTATTGGATGAATTGATTTTTAGTCATGTTATATGAGGGAAATGTTTTTGTAGAGCAACCAATCATCTTAACATAGGTATCCTTATGTTTCAATAACAATGGCTATGTTGAAGCTGCAGGTTCAGATCTTGTCAAGTATTTTCTTATCAGCTCTTTCTTTGAATACATTATTATATTAGTTCTTACACACACACTACATGTACTTCTTAGTACTCAGTTTGAGAACACAATGAATCACATTTCAGATTGTTTACTCCTAAGAATATAGTAAGCATTTCAGAATAAGAGATAGCTAGTATACCAAAAGGATTGTTTTCCTTACATTAACATAAATCTTTCCTTAGAATAATCAGGGCTTTATTTTACTATGTGTTTTCCATATTGTAACAATTGTACACTGATTTTAAACTTTTTATGGTCCCCTTTTGGCATGTTTTATTTTCTATGGCACATTAAAGTAAAATGAAGCTTTCTCTGTGTAAAAACGACAAAAAGTTAGACACCAATTTAGCAGGCAAATGCACTATTTAAAGATTTTCTAGAACACATAATATCCATTTTCATGGTAAAATTTTAAATTCTGATTCAATCAAACATGAATTCCATTATTAATGTGACTAATTATCTAAGGGTCTTAAGCTAATAAATTTATATGGTTCTCTAAAATCAACAAGGATGTGTTTGGATATTGCTCTTCACAGAGGGTTTTTATTTTTTTATTTTTTTTTGAATACCATACAGTTTGTGCTGTGACTCCTGTCTTTTCTTGTATAACCTCAATATATCTCAATGTAGTCTCTTAGCTACTAATACTTTCAGCTTACAAGGCATAGAACTTGCAGTGAGGAGGTATTACCTAAACCACTCATAATTCTTTTTATATGAATTACAACATGAGCTTCTTACTGTCACTAGCAAAACATGTACAATCATTTATTTAATGAAGATGATGGCGGATACATGTAAACACTGATTTAAATCATAGATCCATAAATGGATGTTTCACTTCCAAAATGAGAAGTGATCTTCACAGAAACCATGTACAAATCATTTTAAGGGAGAAAAAATGTTTACATAGGTGTTGGGGCAAGATAATAGTCAAATCAAATTTTTCTGTGTAATGAGAATTTCTTCTTTCTAAACAATTAAGAGTGATAATCTTTACTACTTTGCTCTTTAATAAGGACAGTCTGCAGAAAGTTAGCCAGGAGGCTCAACTGCCATGGTGGATCATGCATTAATTTGTTACAGAGGTAGATAAGAAAGCCCCAGGCAATCATAAAGCAGAGAGAAGTTTGTCCTCATTACTTCGAGTTCCCTAGTTTTTCAGTATTTTTCTATAGGTAAACAGATTATTTATTTACATTTTGTGCCGTTTAACTTTAATATTTAGCTACTTAGATTTTATACTGGTATATGTCACCAATTTGGGTGCCAAACCATTTGATGCTTTGTAAATTATTATAAGCCTGTTATTTTTTTAAACTAGTTGAGCCTAGCATTGTTGAGAGGCAATTTCTTTTTCCTGGTGCTACTCCAATCATTCATTAGGATCTCTTTCTTTCTTTCTTTCTTTCTTTTTTTCTTTCTTTCTTTCTTTCTTTCTTGCTTTCTTGCTTTCTTGCTTTCTTGCTTTCTTGCTTTCTTGCTTTCTTGCTTTCTTTCTTCTTTTCCTGTTAGAATAGTTCAAGGGGAATATGGGATCATTGGGAGTTTTCTCTCTTGCCTCCATCCTTAGTTATTCCTATCTGAACATCTTTGGTCTGCTCTAAGCCGAAGATCCCCAGTATCTATTTTTAGGCACTCTGGTGACTCCTTTCCTGCTCTTACACATAAATTGCATTTTCATTACTTTCTAGTGATAAACAGCTGGCATCTCCCTGAAGTCGATGTTTTGTGCTTTGTACATATCTGGAAATTGTGTGCAAAGACAGTAAATAGGGGAATAGAGGAAATGAATTGGTGACCTGGGCAGGAAAAAATGGCAAAAGATATTTGAATTGAGGTGGTGTGATGTGCTTTCCAGCATCCTAGCAAGTGAATTATCCCAGGGGTTTGAGGATATTTTGAACAAAATTATTTCAAGTTTGGAAGTCAAGTTACAAACCAGAAGATAGGAACTGACATGTAAAAAAATAATAATTGCTAAAAATGGGAAAAGAAGACCAAGTGATCAAAGTGTCATAAGTCTGAAATTATGCTAGGTGACATATTAGTACACATAAGATCAAAGTAACCTATAAGCCAGAATTCAGGAGAAATTTCTAGGAACTTGCATTGGAATTGAGTGACTAGTATTAGTTTGGGAAAATAGACATGTATCCCAGTTTAGAGTCTTAAAGGGAATAGAGAGTCAGGCTGTGGATATACTTAGACATATGTTAACCGAACTCTGGGTACTTGACTGCAAACAAATACAAGAGCTATCAGTGTAAATATGAAAACATAAAAATAGATATTATGTTAAAAACTCCCAATATAAAATAATCTATACTATGATTTCAATTTTATGGAAGATTTTTACATTATCTTTATGATCATTAATTGTAATTATAATTATTTATATATTTACTTTCTTTTTATTAAAATATATGTTTCTCACGAATGTGTCCTGATTATGTTTTAACCTTCCTTCTACTCCTTCCACTTCCTCTCTAATTTTTACAATCCAGATTAATTATCATTCTGTCTCTCATTATAAATAAGCCAGACTATAAGGGACAGTAATAAATAAAATATATTAAAAGTGTGATATAAAAACTAACACATTGAAATTAGACCAAAGGAACAGACAGAAAAGAAGCCAAGAAAAGGAACATAAACAATGCATTATTATTCTTTGTGACATATGAGAATGTTGCGAATTATTATTCTATTAAAAATGCATGTCTTGGCTTGGTTGTGGAGGCACAAACCTTTTAATTCCAGCACTGGAGGCAGAAGCAGGTCGATCTCTATGTATTTGCAGTCATCCTGGTCTACAAAATAAGTTCCAATACAGCCAAGTCTCCACAGAGAAATCCTATCTCAAAAAAAATTAAAAAATTAAATAAAAGTTAACAGATTTAGATCCCATACAATTTTTTCTAGGTTATAGCAGGTGGAAAACTGTTTTTTGTTAGTAAGCAATGTTTTTGTTTATTTCATCAAAGAAATGAGACAAAAGCATTGTTCCTCTGCTCAAAATGATAATTGAAGATATTTAAAATGAATTTAATTTAGTGAGTGGGAAGGCACAATATTGAAACGTTACTTTAATGGTGGTTATAGAACATTTTAACTGTCACCCAGCTAAATCTTAATTTCCACAGCACACTTAAATTTGAGCACTTTAACACTCTGAATATTTGTCAGAAGGGAGAAGAGGTGTAAGTGCTTCACTTAGAGCCAAAGAGAACCTTATTTTTAGCTGTCTGAAATGTTCCCAGCCCCTGTTCACAAAGAACCCATATAATCAACTTCAGAACTTAATAATATTGTTCAGGTGAATGGGAATATAGGAAGCATAATGAAAGTGCACTGGCAGAATATAATAGGGTCCTTTACCAGTGTCATTGGACAGGTGATTATTAGTTCTCCAGATGACATAGCCTAACCACTAAAATTTAAAATTAATTTTAGAAATTTTAACTAATACAAATATATAAGTTCTTCTATAAAAAGAAAAAAAGAAAAACATATTTAACCTGATGTTTGCAACACATTTTCTTCAGACTGGGTAGAGTTTCTTTCATAAGATGCTTAATTTTCCTCCTTTTGCATAAAATATCAATATAGTTTTTCCAAGACTTAGCAGAATTCAAGATAACATAAATGCTGTTAATATAACTTGAGAATAATATAGAAGCCACTGCTGTCATTATATTTACAGTTATATGACAATATTTTCAGATTTTTGTTTTGAAAGATTTATCTTTATTCATGTGTACAGGATGTGTGTGTGTGTGTGTGTGTGTTTGTGTTTGTGTGTGTGTGTGTGTGTGTGTGTGTGTGTGCAAATGTGAGTGCTGGTATCAGTGGCAAAAACAACCTAAGTGGTAGGCTCAATTCCTGGAACTGGAATTACCTGTTATGAAGAGGGCCCTAGTGTATCTGGGAACTGAATATAGGTTCTTTTTATGATCAGGAACCCTTAGTAACTACTGAGCCATTATCTTAGACCTTCTTTAGTGAGGCATGGTAAGACAATGCATGTTCCCATTTCTAAAATATATTTAACTGCTGGGATGTTTTTTGTATTACTGTAATCATCATTTAACTGTGTATATCTATGTAAGATATTTTCATATATTGTTTAAATTTAATACTATTCATGGTCAGCATATAGATTCCCACACACATGAGATGATACAAACAATTTAATACATGTAAAATTCTATCGATAAATTACAATAATTTATTGTAATAAATTGTAATTTATTAAAATAAAGCAATGTAAAATAGTGAATCTAAAGTAATTTAAACTAGCTACTTAGTTTAAAGAAATTCATGTCCCAGGACAGAACCGACAACTGTGAGAAACAAAACTGTCCTATGCCACGAGATGCATCCCTGGAGTTTCTGAAACACTTAGAAGAGTTAATTATACTCATTGTTTTCAGTGGTGGCTAGTTTAAATATTCTATATATTATTTAAATATGATAATATGATACATTGATCCTCTGTGCATCAACTGTCAAAATGTGCATTTAGGATTTATGCTTTCACATGCAACACAGTTAGTGGTATATTCAAGAATGTATGGGGAAGTAAGAAATCAGATTCCTTCAAAATCTTCATGTGTATTTTCCTGCCAGTGCTTTAAGATGATTAATTGAAAATCCAAAGCCAGGGCTATACAGAGAAGCCCTGTCTTGAAAATCCAAAGCCATTGAACCTTGCCCTCCCAAAAGTTGTCACTCTGCTCATAGCATTGGTTTTGTCCTGATTTTCCCCAAACTGCCCATGGCAATGATGCTTGGCTATATAGGAGAGTCATTTTTTTTAAAAGTATAAACAATCTTATAAAACATAGAAAAATATCATTACTATAACACACATAGTTATAAATTTGTATCTCAGAGTTAAGGACAGATCTATGATATATGGTTGACATATATGAAGGAGGGTTCATCCATATGGTGTCATTCTATAGAATTCATGTGTACCAAGGAATCCAAACAGAAAGCAAACTTGAAGATGTGCAAGCGGTGCTCACAGGAAGGAACCAATGGATTCTAATATTTATAGGACAGAAATGATAACCAGAAAATGTTTATGATTTTAAGTCATTTTCCTACGATATATTGATCAACACGAAAGGAATTTAGTAAGTTTTCTAATGGGGATAACTCTTATATTTATTTACCTTAAATCTATGATCAAAGATAACAACCTTTTTAACCAGGCATTATTCTGACCAGACATCAGTATCAGCGCATTCCAGGCAAAACAGGTACTAAGAACACATCACCTCAACAATGGTCTCATTGATAACCACATGAATGAACTGTTCCAGTAGGATTTGCTAGAGAAAACCAAATTTAGTGACACATTCTAAAAATTGACTCTTTACTGATAGGGCAAAGGAAAAATAAATATATCCTAGGCTACACTTATGTATGAGAGTCTTCTAAAAATAACATATTTTTAAAAAGTACAGTTAGGGATAAAATACAATGAATTTTAAGTAACAAGGCACTGATATTATGCTTCCAGTTTTTTTTTTATTTTCTAAGTTTTTTATTATTTACATTCCAAATTATTTCCCCTTTCCCGTTTCTTCCCTCCCTGAAAGTCACATAAGCACCCTTCCCTCCCTCTTTTCCCCATTCAAATCTTCTTGCTTCTCTGTCCCGGCATTCCCCTACATCCAGTCTTTTCAGGACCAGGGGTCTCTCTTTCCATCTTCTTGGAAATCTATTGATATGCGAATTGTGTCTAGGGTATTCCAAGAATCTGGGTTAATATCCCCTTATCAGTGACTGCATACCATTTGTGTTCTTTTGTTATTGGGTTACCTAATTAAGGATGATATTTTCAAGTTCTGACCATTTGCCTAGGTATTTCGTGAGTTCATTGTTTTTAATTGCAGAGTAGTATTCCACTGTGTAAATATACTACATCTTCTGAATCCATTCCTTTGTTGAGGGACATCTGGGTTCTTTCCAGCATCTGGCTTTTATAAATAAGGCTGCTACGAACATAGTGGAGCATGGGTCCTTATTGCATGCAGGTAAAGCCTCTGGGTATATGCCCAGGAGTGGTATAGACAGATCCTCCGGGAGTGTCATGCCCAGTTTTCTGAGGAACCGCCAGACTGCTTTCCACAGTGGTTGTATCAGCTTGTAATCCTACCAGCAGTGGAAGAGTGTTCCTCTTTCTCCACATCCTCGCCAGCAACTGCTGTCTCCTGTGTTTTTGATATAAGCCATTCTGACTGGTGTGAAATGGAATCTCAGCGTTGTTTTGATTTGCATTTCCCTAATGACTAAGGATGATGAACATCTCTTTAGGTGCTTCTCAGCCATTAGATATTTTTCAGGTGAGAACTCTTTGTTTAGCACTGTACCCCATTTTTAATAAGGTTACTTGGCTCTCTAGATTCTAACTTCTTGAGTTCTTTGTATATATTGGATATTAGCCCTCTGTCGGATGTACGGTTGGTAAAGATCATTTTCCAGTTAGTTGGTTGATGCTTGGTCTTTTTGACAGTGTCTTTTGCCTTACAGAAACTTTGTAATTTAATGAGGTCCCATTTGTCTATTCTTGATCTTAGAGCTTAAGCTATTGGAGTTCTATTCAGGAAATTCTCCCCTGTGCCCATATGTTCAAGGTTCTTCCCTAGTTTCCTTTCTATAGTTTTTCTGTGTCTGGTTTTGAGTGGAGGTCCTTGATCCACTTGGAATTGAGCTTAGTGCAAGGAGATAAGAATGGGTCAATTTGGTCCGGGATATTGATTCCCCCAGAAATTCTTGTACTTTTGAAAATAGTTTTAGCTATCCTGGTTTTTCTGATATACCAGTTGAATTTTTGAATTGCTCTTTCTAACTCTATGAAGAACTGAGATGGGATTTTGATGGGGATTGCATTGAATCTGTATAATGCTTTTGGCAAGATGGTCATTTTTACTATATTAATCCTGCCAATCCATGAGCATGGCAGATTTTTCCATCTTCTGAAGTCTTCTTCAATTTCTTTCTTCAGACACTTGAAGTTCTTGTCATACAGATCTTTCACTTGCTTGGTTAGAGTCACACCAAGATACTTTATATGGTTTGTGGCTATTGTGAATGGTTCATTTCTCTTACTTCTTTCTAAGCCTACTTATCCTTTGAGTATAGGAAGGCTACTGACTTGCTTGAGTTAATTTTATATCCGGCCACTTTGCTGAAGTTGTTCATCAGCTATAGGAGTTCTCTGGTGAAGTTCTTTGGGTTGCTTAAATATACTATTATATCATCTGCAAATAGTGATAGATAACCACTCAAACATAAAGATAGAGTCAAGAATAGCAGGTGGCAATAATCACTATTCCTTAATCTCTCTTAATATTAATGGTATCAATTCCCCAATAAAAAGACATAGACTAACAGACTGGATACATAAATAGGACCCAGTATTTTTCTGCGTGCAGGAAACGCACTTTAGTGTGAAAGACAAACACTACCTCAGAGTAAAAGGCTGGAAAACAATTTTACAAGCAAATGGTCCCAAGAAACTAGCCAGAGAAGCCATCCTAATATCAGATAAAATTGACTTTCAACCTAAAGTCATCAAAAAAGACACAGAAGGACACTACATACTGATCAAGGGAAAAATCCACCATCAAGAACTCTCAATCCTGAATATCTATGCTCCAAATGCAAGGGCACCCTCATTCATAAAAGAAACCTTACTAAAGCTCAAAGCACACATCACACCTCACACAATAATAGTAGGTGACTTCAACACCCTGCTCTCTGAAATGTATCGTTCAGGAAAGCAGAGACTAAACAAGGACACAGTGAATCTAATTGAAGCCTTGGACCAAATGGAACTAACAGATATATATATATATATAATTTCATCCTAGAGCTAAAGAATATAACTTCTTCTCAGCACCTCATGGTATCTTCTCTAAAATCGACCATATAATTGGTCACACCATACCTCAACATATATAAGAAGATCGAACTAATCCCATGCCTCCTATCAGATCACTATGGAATAAGGGTGGTCTTCAATGGCAACAAAACAACAGAAAGCCCACATACACATGGAGGCTGAACAATGCTCTACTCAATGATAGCTTGGTCAAGGAGGAAATAAAGAAAGAAATCAAAGACTTTTTAAAATTTAATGAAAATGAAGGCACAACATAATGTAATTTATGGGACACAATGAAACCAGTGCTAGGAGGAAAATTCATAGCCCTGAGTGCCACCAAAAAGAAACAGGAGACAGCATACACTAGCAGCTTAATGGCACACCTGAAAGCCCTGGAACAGAAAGAAGCAAATACACCCAAAGGAAGGAAATCATCAAACTCAGGGCTGAAATCAATCAAGTAGAAACAAATAAAACCATACAAAGAATCAATAAAACTAGGAGTTGTTTCTTTGAGAAAATCAACAAGATAGATAAGCCCTTAGCCAGACTAACCAGAGGGAACAGAGACAGTATCCAAATTAATAAAATCAGAAACGAAAAGGGAGAGATAACAACAGAATCTGAGGAAATTCAAAAAATCATCAGATCCTACTACAAAGTCTGTATTCATCACTAGAAAATCTAGAGGAAATGGACAATTTCCTAGACAGATACCAAGTACCAAATTTAAATCAGGGTCAAATAGACCATGTAACCATCCTATAACCCCTGAAGAAATAGAAGTGGTCATTGGAAGTCTTCCAACCAAAAAAAGCACAGGTCCAGATGGTTTTAATGCAGAATTCTATCAGGCCTTCAAAGAAGACCTAACACCAATACTCTTCAAACTGTTCCACAAAATAGAAACAGAAGGAACACTACCCAACTCATTCTTTGAAGCCACAATTACGCTAATACCAAAATCACACAAAGATCCGACAAAGAAAGAGAATCTCAGGCCAATCTCTCTTATGAATATCGATGCAAAAATACTCAATAAAATTCTTGCCATCCGAATCCAAGAACACATCCAAACAATCATTCACCACGATCAAGTAGGCGTCATCCCAGGGATGCAGGTATGGTTCAATAAAAGGAAGTCCATCAATATAATCCACTACATAAACAATCTCAAAGAAAAAAAACCACATGGTCATTTCATTAGATGCTGAGAAAGCATTTGACAATATTCAGCATCCTTTCATGTTAATGGTCTTGGAAAAATCAGGAATTTGAGGCCCATATCTAAACATAGTAAAATCAATTTACAGCAAACCGGTAGCCAACATCAAACTAAATGGAGAGAAACTTGAAGCAATACCACTAAAATCAGGGACTAGATAGACAAGGCTGCCCTCTCTATATATATCTTTTCAATATAGTACTTGAAGTTCTAGCTAGAGCAATTAGACAACAAAAGGAGGTCAAAGGGATAGAAATTGAAAAGGAAGATGTTTCCAGTTTTAACAATGATGTAATCATAAAATGATTACTTAGGCATGTCACATAAATGATATATGAATATTTCTTTTATTTTGAACAATGTATTTTGTAACTCTAAAGCAATTTTCATATAATTAGTTAAAAGTCAGGTAAGGTATGTTAGGATTCAATAATATAATTGTGACTTTGACGTCTATAAATGTATATTGCTATGAGAAAATGCCTCACAGTTTTCTCTGGATCTTTTTTTTTTTCAAATTAAATAATATGGTTAAACTGACACTTGATAGGTGCTTATTTTTATTTTATTTTACTTTTTATTTTTATTTTCTTCTTCTCTTCTACATGTAGCATTTTGAATTGAATAACCTTGATGGCCATGGTTAGTTCTTTTGGTGCTAAAATAACATACTCAGACATAAGTGAAAGAGATCTATAGGCTCCAACTCCAGAGTGGAGTCATTCAGTGTGAGAGAGCTAAGGGAACAGACAGTGGAGGCATCCAGCCATCACACTCTGGCAGTTGAAGCAGAAAACTATGAATTCTGATAGTTAGTCTACTTCGTCCTTTTAATTTAGACAAACAGCAAGCCCATGTGATGGTGAAATGAGTTTTTATTCCTCAAAAAACCTAATCTAGATGTCTGTCGCAGGCATACACAGAAGCTCAGAGGCTTGACTCTTCAGTAAATTTAGAAGCTGTTAACAATCAACCAATATGACATATTTATTATATTGGATATATGTGTATCTTATTATACACACACACACACACAAACACACACACACACACACATACGCACAATTGTACCACTTTTTATCTTCCTTTCTCTTTCCTCTCTCCAGCTCCTCCTAGGCACTCTTCCTCCAAGTTCCCCTCTCAAATAATTAACCTCTTCAGATACATATATGCATGTATATATGTATGTATGTTTGTAAATTGTATGCAACAAAAATAAAGAAAAATATTATCAGGAAGAATATATTTAAAGACTTAGACCATAAATATACATGTTAAAGGAAATGAAAATGTATTTAACAAATTCTTTTTAAAGGAATTATAATAAAACATAATAAAATAAAACAAAATCTAATGCATCAGATTTAGACAAAACAAACATCAGCCCAAGAGAACCACAAAAAGAAGAGGATGAAGAAGAGGAAGAGGAAGACAAGGAAGAAGATGATGATGAAGAAGAGGAAGAGGTGGAGGAGAATTAGGAGGAGGACTTATTCACACCTCAGAAGTCACACACTAAACTGGAAGCCATAATACATGTGCAAAGATCTGGTGCAAACCTGTTCAGGTCTTGTCATGTTGCCCCAGACTCTGCAAGTTCATATTATCTCTGTTCTTGATATCCTCTGTGCACAGAGGAATCTATACTCCAGGAGACTCCTAGCCCATGCAAACACTTTGTTTTCTGTAATCTTCTCTAATTAAAATGATTTGCAATTCTAGGCAAATAAAACTTTATGGATAGCAAATTAATTTATTATTCAAGTATTATAATATTATGTTCAAGCTTTTATCACATACTTAACAATTAAAGTATTTTTATTTGTAGTGCCATTGCAGTTACTGTTTATAATATAATGTCTTGAACTCTATATCAAATCAGATGAGTCTAAATATGCATAATTAATATCTCATATAGTCCGTTTTCATGGTAAGAATCATTTATACATAATCTCAGCATTTTCAGCGAGCATAATACATTACTAACTATATATACAATATTCTACACCACATAACCTCATGTTCTTTCTTTGTAACTAAAATTTTGTATCCTTTGGTCATGTTCCCCTGTAACATAGTCAGTCACCCACTAAGAGCCCTGATAACCACTATTCCACTACATACTTCCATGAAATTAAATTTGCATTTACTTATACATGGCATCTTGGGAACCTTGTCTCTTTATGCATGACATATTATTTGAGATATATGCATTTTAGTAATAGAATGGTTTGTTGAACAATGTTCTTTATTAAAGCATGCAAGTTTAACCCATTTCTCTGAAGAAATGAAATGGTAAATTGTCTCTTTGATTTTTATGTAATACTGACAGCACAAAGAGCCCTTATTTGATATCTGAAAAACTCTTAGCCAAATTAAAAAAAAATAAGCAAAAAACTACTTACTACAAATGCAGATCTTTTTCCATCTTATTTTGTTAATCTTAGGAATTCATCAACTTTGACTACTTAAGTAGAGGTAAGAATTTTTGTTTGCCCGCATAATAAGCTAAAATAGATCTTTATTTATCTGTATTAGAGTTAATATGAATCCATATTGTCTCACTGAAATATTATTATTGAAAAGGATTTATGTTTTTTATTTAAAACTTATGTTATGGACATTATCTTTACAGGTGATAGCATATACTTTACCCTCATATTTTAAACTTATCATAAATAAAATATAAGATGATTTTAATGGTATATGATAGAGGGGTTTTTGCATACCCTTAATATCATATCTGTCAATGAATAAATATAATTTAGGAAATGTGTAATATATTAGCAATTAATTACATTTTTGTTATGTGGTTTCTTAGTGTTTGCCTTTAGAATCTCTAAATTTAATATATATCTTATTTTATAGATATTGTTAATTTACTGTCACTGTCATAAATGGCTTCACTGCACATTCCTCTAGTCTTATGGAAAATGTAAATGAGGTATATAGTTCATTTTTCCTAAGCAGACACACAAATGATTCTTGGAACAGAAGGACACTAGCAGCAACTTAAGTTGCAGCAAGTAAATTTTTCCTATTTTATATATTTATTTAATATTTTATTTTTAATATGTGTGAGAGAGTGAAAGTGTGGTCATGCAGATGTTATAATGTGTATGTGGATATTAGAAGATAACTGTTGAGGTCAATACTCAAGTTACACCTTGCTTAAGAAAGTCTATTTCTGTTTGCGGGCTCTGTATACCACACTAGCTAGCTTGCAAGCTTCCAATGTTTCTTCAGTTTCTTCTTCCCAATTCACCTCCAGAGAACTGGTACTCTAAATATGTGTTAGGGTGTCTAGCTTTGTCCAATCTTGGATTTGAACATAGGTTGTCATTATTACAAGACACTAAATTTTACTAATTGATCTATATCTCTTAATTGGCTTGTGAATATTAACATATTGGAAGAATAGAGTGAGATATTTGATAGTGCTAATTTATATCATGTATGTTAATGAAAAAAGGTATTACTAGAATTTTTTCTCTCCAAATATTTGTAATTTCTTTGCATAGAACTCTTGAAAATGTACCCCCATATCCCCTCTCCTCCCCACACATGGATGTATATGATACATCATTTATTAAAAACTCCCTTCAAATTCACACATTTTAGAGAGTAATAAAGCAAATCTCTCCTGCATGCATGCTTATAGTTTTTACAGTTTGCAACCAGATATTCAACAAACAAAAACAGGGATTCCTTGGTTCTTAGAAATGACTTAGCTCATTAAATTTCATAAATTAGGCACAATGAAATTTGTAACTTCTCTTACTTGTAGCTCATATATAAAAAGTAATAATTGTTGCTTAAGTTTTTCCCACAGAAATGCACACATATGTTATATCCAACTTCAAAAACCAGAAACTGTGAGACTTTTGCAGTTTTGTGGACTGTAGGATTCATAATATTAGTGAAACAATGAATTCACGAAATTCCTAGGCAAATGGTCAGAACTTGAAAATATCATCCTTAGTAAGGTAACCCAATCACAAAAGAACACACATGGTATGCAGTCACTGATAAGGGGATATTAACCCAGAATCTCGGAATACCCTAGACACAATTCGCATATCAATAGATGTCTAAGAAGATGGAAGGAGAGACCCCTGGTCCTGGAAAGACTGGATGTAGGGGAACGCCAGGACAGAGAAGCAAGAGGGGGTAGAATGGGGAAAAGAGGGAGGGAAGGGGGCTTATGGGACTTTCAGGGAGGGAGGAAATGGGAAAGGGGAAATGATTTGGAATGTAAATAAAAAAACTTAGAAAATAAAAAAAAATACTGATTAAAAAAAAAAGATGACTTATGATGATTCCTCCACATTCACAGGATGTTATGACAATTTTTTTTAAATTAATATATTTTCTTTTCCCCTCACTTGGTTTCTTGAATCCCCTCTAAATTCTAAGTCATTTGTAAACTTTTGTTTGTTGTGGGATCCAGAAATTATCCCCTTAAAAACACTGTTTTTTGGATACAAATTCTACAAACATTTAAAAGTTCCCATGTTCTTATTAAATTTCTGTATAGTTTCCCCTTTCCCAGAAATATTAGAGTATACTAAGGTCAATTGTATAATATGAAAATTAGAATAAACAGAGCAGAAATGATTTCCTAGGGAGAACTTGTTTGTGTATTTCTCTGCTCTTTAATTTCAATGTGTGGCCCCTGAGGATTACTGATTCAGATGCATTGCTTAGATTCTGTCACAGTGCTGGGCAGACACCGCCAGAGAAACAAGCAAGTTTTCCCTTAGCACTTTGAAAATGTATTTCCTGAATTCCAGGCTTGGGACAGACTCCTGCAGAGCTTCCTGTTTTGTTAATATCCTAGACAAGTTACTCGACTCCATCATGACATCCACGGCCCTTGTAGGCCTGTATATCAGGCTCTCTAAAGGCATTAGAGTTGCAATTGCCAGGACAGGTGTGAGCCTCTGTTGAGTACCAGACAGCCCAGTTACATAGGGGAGGCTGTAAAGAAGCTTGGAGCTCTTGAGAGAAAATAAAGTAAATCTTGGAAAGTATGGCAAAGGAGAAAGCAGACTTTTATTTTACTCTTTCATCTGAACACTCGAAGACATAGCTTTATATTTCTCTTTTATTTCTCATTGTCTTTTGCCATAATTTATTTTAGTCTCTATGTATTTTGTAGTATTTTCTTGACATATCGGATTATATGAAAGGCTTTGCTCATCTTTTTTTTCCCTCCCTTCCTTCACTCTTAAACTTTGACTTTAAATGATGGAAGTGCTGGAATATGAGAATAAAAGTTGAGCAGTCATGAAAGCTTATATGCTCTGACTTTTCATTAATCACAAAATATAAAACCATAAACTATCTTTACAATATTTTTGAAACTAAGATTTATATGAGTATATGTAAATATATATTTAAAATTGTATTCATGTGTAAGACACAGGCAATTTCTTGAATGGGAACAAAAAATTCTCTTAAATTCTCATTTCAGCCTAGTGACTAAAATGACAGCTGTAAAGCTGGATGGTAAGTAAACACCAACACACACTCTGCTAATGCAGCTGAATGAAGTAAGTTTCCCCAGTTAGGCATTCCATAAGATGTTAAAGGACTGAGCAAACAGCAGTTTGTGATGAGAGTAGAAGAGAAAGTAGAGTATTTATTGATATGGTAGTGGTTTGAAAAACACAATTAAGTCAGAGTCCACATATTTTTCTTATATGCATGTTTGGGTTAAAATAATAAAAACAACTAAAGGCTGAAAAATCTCCAGCTCATGGTACTAATATAGCAATTAATTATTCTGTTGCCAGTCATCTTTCTCTTCTGTACTGCAATAGTTCTGCAGTGACTCAATTATTTTTGCTAAGCCAAATAAAATGCACACCATTGTGAAAGACTCTATGAGAGTTTACTATTCACTGAAAATCAATAATTTAATATTTGTAAACAATGAATGAAATGTAAAATCTTAAAGATAAAATGTTATTTCTTCAAGAAATTATTATTCTCTTTTCATTTTGAAATAACCCTAGTATTTGAAACATTAATTTAATTCTTTGATCTAGGGAAAATACACTAAATTTTATGGTTTCCAAAATGTTATCGATTTATAGTTAGGACATCAAATTAATATCATTGATTAGTATCACAGAGAATATTAGGAGTGTTATGATCTTTATATTATCTGAAATTTCAGTCCCTACTGTCGTGTTCTTTTTTGGAGTCACTGTTAAAGGATGCATACTTAAATTGACAATCGTATTCATAGATCATGTCTTTAGAATGTGATTAGATTTACTTTAAGTCATTTAGGTAGAACTGCACATCTATTATCTGGATCACTTACAAGAAAAGACACAAGAAACCAAACCAACAGAAATATACTTGTTTCTTGCCTCTGATCACTATTGCTGTGTAGAGTTATGGAATAGCAAATACTACTGCCATAATGGGGCTGAAGTTTATGCTATGGTTTTGAGCTTTTCATTCTGAGATACAATTGACCATCTTCTTGCTTGTTACATAATAATTAATGAAAAGGCCTCGCCTGTATAGTTGTCAATACTTTCTCAAAGCAATATCAATGAATAGGCTTATAAAATAGTGTGGGAGTACATATCTCCATCTAACATATTTTATTTGGGTTATGCTAAGTAAACATTAAATTAGATATTCAGTACAATCTTCAGTGTTGCTCTCATAAGGCAATACCTGTTCCAGGGGGGTTATAGGCAGTCAAAGGTTGTAGGTTTCAGGGAAATCATAGTCTTTGTGGGTGTAGCCAATAAAAACTTCCTTTCCTTTTTTGAGAAACTGACTTCCAACTGAAATTCAAAAAGGAAGCATTTAATAAGTGAACTCAGTCTCTCTCTCTCTCTCTCTCTCTTTCTCTCTCTCTCCTTCTCCCTCTACTGCTGTTTATTACTCTCATCAATATACACACATGGGGAATTTGAGGAGAAAGTGTTTATGTAGGCATTGGATAATATATTACATTTACATATATGCATTAGACTGCAAAATATTAAATAAAATTTAAGGAACTTCATGCAACAGCAGGCACCAAGTTGTCAAGTCCAATTCAAACTAATGGTGCTTATTGAGACCCCCATCTTAAGATAAGCAAATTAAAATAACTAAAACAAAAATGCTATCAAATTAAAACAAGCAATGGTGGAGATACTATAGACAGATAAACAGAGGAACTCTTTGTAAAAGTTTGTGCTAGTAAGTCAAGTCATAGTATTTCTTAGAAGAGAAGTAAGGCTGAAATTTTAGAGTTGTGTATGCAAAAGCAATATTCTCAATACCTCAAAATGTATAATATAGATTTAGGGAACATCGAAGACAGAGTGGATTTCATTCTCAGAAGCCAAATTTTATGTTCTTCCAGTAGTCATAATTTAACAAGAAAAGTAAAGAAATAAAATTATCTATAGATTAAAATGTCAAATATATTTTATACTATCAGAAATTCTACAAAGAGATGCATCATAAAACTAAAAATAATTTTTAGAAAACATATGAGCTGATTGAATATCTCTGTCATTTAAACTTATTACTCTAAAACATATGAAATAGTTTGTTCTGTCTTTCTATATTTTTCTATTATTGGAAATATATTCTTTTACAATATATCTTTACTATAGTTTCCACTCCTTCTACTCCTCCTAAGTCCACTCTCCTCTCTCCATCTTCAGATCCACTGCTTTTTTATCTCTCATTATAAAAGAACAAGCTTCTAAAAGGTAACAATCAAACAGGATGAAGTAAAATAGAATATGATGACGGAAAAACTATCACATTAAAGCTAGACACAGCATCCCAACAGGGAAGAAAAGTCCCTAGAGGCAGCACAAGAATCAGGGACACACCTAGTATCATAAAGAGGAGACCCATAAAATAGTAAACAAATAGGTATAATAAATATGTAGTCTAGCATGGAACTCTGTATGTTTGCTTGCTGTTTCTGTCTCTGTGATCCCATATCTGCCTTCCTTAGTTGATTCAGAGGGTCCTGTTATCTCGGTGTCCTTCAACATCTCAGGCTTTTACAATCTTTCCATCTCCTCTTTGGCAGAATTCCTTGAGTTCAGAGTGGAGGGATTTCATGGAGACCTTCAATTTAGATTCTCTCATAATGTCTGACTCATGGATCACTGCATCAGTTTCCATCTGCTCCCAGCAGAAGTTTCTCTGATGATGACTAGATAAGGCACTGTTCTATGAGTATAGCTGAATGCCATCAGGGCTTCTCTATTATCTATATATCTGTCTGACCATCTGTCTATTGATTTCAGACCAGTAGTGTTTAATTTTATTCTAGGACTCTGAGCTGTCTAATATCTGGTTCTTACTTAAGAACTACTCTTCAAGTTCTGGGCCATCATTGTCCTGGCGTATTTTGCAGGCAAGACAGATGGTGAGTAAAATGCTTTATAGTTAATTTGATGTCTGTGTTTCTCTTTTGGTAGCCTGCAAAGTACCTTCCCTCATTAAAGAGATATTAATTTGGGGGAGAGTGCTCTCTAGTCCTCCTAGCAATAGACTGGTATGTTAGGGATTTTCCATGAGACACCCCCAACTTGCCAACAATTCAACTAAATATAAACTAGTCATACTACTAGAAGCCTTCCCTGGCTACAACAGATGGCCAGTTTAGACTCCATTTCCTGCCTTGCTTGGAGTTCTCATTAAGATCACCTTCATTGATTTCAGGATGTTTGCACTGCACTATCCTTCCATACCACACTCATGTGTCCTGCTAATACCAATCTCTCTTTCTGCCTTCTTTTCCTTTCACCACATCTACTATAAACCCTATTCTACTCTTTCCTATCTACACACCACCAATCAGCCTGTGAAATATATTTCTCCATCTTAGGGAGATACGAACATCTCCCCTAAATCGATCTTTATCTAACTCCTCTGGGACTAAGGATTGTAGATTGGTTAACATGTACTTAATGGGTACTATCCCCTTATTAGTGAGCACAGGCCATATTTACCATTCTGGATCTGGGTTACCTCCATCTGGAGCTCCATCCATCTGTCTAAGAATTTCATTATTTTTAAAAATTGGTTATCATTTATTTATATTTTAAATATTATTCTCATTCCACTATTTCCCTCCTTAACCCCCCATCCCATACCCCCTCCCTGTTTCCTCTATGAGGGTGTTCCTCCATTGACTCACATACTCTTGCCTCACCCCACTATCATCTCTATTCTGGGGTATTAAGACTCCATAAGGCCTCTCTCCCATTGATGCCAGATAAGGCAATCCTCTGCTACCTATGTGTTGGAGCCATGGATCCCTCCACGTGTACTCTTTGGTTGGTGATTTATTCCCTGGGATCTCTGGAAGGGTTTGTTTAGTTGATATTGTTCTTCTTCTTATAGGGTTGCAACCACCTTTGGTTCCTTCATTTCTTCCCCTAACTCTTCCATTTGAGTGCCCTGTGTCAGTCCAATTGTTGCCTCTGAGTATTTGCATCTGTATCAGTCAGGTGTTGGCAGAGTAATAAGACTGTCAACTGTTCAGATATGATAAACACACACACATACACATATACATACACATATATATTAATATATTAATATAGCTTTTCAATGAGTATGATTGCTAAAATAATTATGTCATTTGTTTACTGAATGAGATTTAATAGATTCCTAAAAATCTTCCAAAATATGTTGCTATTTTTGTATTGAAAATATAAAAATTCAGTATGGTACATTTACAACTTAGAGTATATTTATCTTTCTTTAGGTAAACTGCTAAAATGCTGTCATTTTGCTGGTAAATGCCTTTACTAATAAATAAGACAGAAATTTCTTGATAATGGCTATATATGTTATTTCACAATTATAGTAAAGCATTTAAAATTGAAAAGCATGGTACATTTACTTTAGTTTATATTTGTATGCTTGCAAGTTTTCTGGTTTATACACTATTAACTATTTTTTATTTACTGCCCAATGTTCTGTATAGAGATTTTATAGTTATTTAATATTAGAAATAATGAGTCAAGCTATGAATAGTCAAAGTCAAATCTTATCTCTATTAATTACAGCAGAACAACTATAGTTAAATTGTACAGTTTTAAATCAAGCATTAGCAAGATAAAGTAACTGCCTCCTTATAATTAAAATTTCTGAGTGTTCCTCAAAACTACCATATAAAGTAGTGTTAACTCACACATGCACACATAGCAACCAGTGCCACACAGCAAAGCAGTGACAAATAAAAGGATAAATGTAACTTAACCCTTATCTTAAAATACACTGATAATTCGTGATCTCAGTCACGTCACTCTCTGGTAATTTTGGTAGAAATATTGTGTGTGCCTGCATGTGTGCGTGTATGTGTGTATGTGTGTATGTGTGTGTGTGTGTGTTTTGTCTCTATGAATATGTGTGTACTTCATGAATGAAGTGTCTGCAGAGGGAAGAGAGAAGACAGCAGTGGATCCCCTGGAACTGGGGTTACATATGATTATGAACTGGCATGTGGGTGCTGAGAATTGGGTTCAGGTCATCCACAAGATCAACCAGTGCTCTTAACTACTGAACAGTCTCACCAGCACCTCAAAGTTTATGGTTTTTAATTTGCTTTACTACATATGGAAATAGAATAAATACTTGGCAAATTTTACAAATTTATGAACTGGTCAAAAAATATGTTTAACCAGATCCATGTTTCATGTCACATGCTAATCTCTTCTTTTTCTGTGCTTTAGACACTTAGAAATATCATACATCTGTCATTCCTCAACCATTCTTCTACTTTCTTTCCAGTTTTGTGGATAAACTGATGTTGAAGAATTCTTTTTTTTTTTTTTAGCATTGTCCAGTACCTATTTTATTTGTGTGTGTGTGTGTGTGTGTGTGTGTATGGTTTTTTTCTTAGATATATTTTTCATTTACATTTCAAATGATTTCCCCTTTCTTGGTCCCTCCTCCCTAAAAGTTCCATAAACCCTCCCCCTTCCCCTTTTTCCTCAATCAACCCTCTCCTGCTTCCCTGTCCTGGTGTTCACCTACACTGCTGCATCGAGCCTTTCTGGGATCTCTCCTTCCTTATTCTTGGGCATCATTTGATACATGAATTGTGTCTTGGGTATTCCAAGCTTCTGGGATAATATCCAATTATCAGTGAGTGCATACCGTGTGGGTTCTTTTGTGATTGGGTTACCTCACTTAGGATGATATTTTCCAGTTCCACACATTTGCCTAAAAATTTCATGAATTCATCATTTTTAATAGCTGAGTAGTATTCCATTTTACAAATACACCACATTTTCTGTATCCATTCTTCTGTTGAGGAACATCTGGGTTCTTTCCAGTTTCTGGCTATTATAAATAAGGCTGCTATGAACATAGTGGAGCATGTGTTCTTATTACATGCTGGGGAATCCTCTGGGTATATGCCCAGGAGAGGTATAATGGGCTCCTCCAGTAGAATCAGGCCCAGTTTTCTGAGGAACGGCCAGACTGTTCTCCAGAGTGCTTGTACCAGCTTGCAATCCCACCAGCAATGGAGGTGTGTTCCTCTTTCTCCACATCCTCACCAATACCTGCTGTCTCCTGAGTTTAATCTTATCCATTCTGACAGGTGTGAGGTGATATCTCAGGGTTGTTTTGATTTGCATTTCTCTGACTAAGGATGTTGAACATTTCTTTAGGTGCTTCTCAGCCATTAGATATTCCTCGGTTGAAAATTCTTTTTCTAACTCTGTGCCCCATTTTTAATAGAGTTATTTGGCTCTCTGGAGTCTAACTTCTTGAGTTCTTTGTAATGCTTCTAAATTTAAAATCAGGACACATAGTGAATATAAGTACAATAAATAGCCAAGGATATTTAGAAAAAAACAGCCAAATTTTATTCTTAGTTACTTTAAAATAACAAGGTATTTTAAATACATACTTTAAAAGAAATAAATTACTTATATTTGGAAGAACTAAAAATTTATTTAATAAAATCAATAAATGTGTGAATAATAAACAACTTCTTATTTGCAGATCAGAAAATGATGCTGTTAGAAGATCACAATTTGTAAATGTTATCTACAAATTCCACATAATAACTTTCAATGTTCTAGTGCAATTCTTTCCACAGAGTTTTGCATAAGTGTATAAATGCTAATATTAACACTGAGAATAAACTATCAATAATAGTAAAAATAATAATAAAAAGCAGGTTTTAGTTTAGGATATCAAAGCTTTATCAATATAAAATTTATGATATTTTAATATTCAAATAAAGCAACATGTGGAGATTAAAGGAATAAATATTTATTTTTGGCAAAATGACTCCTCAATTAACAGCAAATTAAATATGGTGGGCAAAGAAATGTCTTTTCAAATGACACACATGAAGAATGGATGTCTAAACTGACTTATGTAGGTAAAATATATAAAAAAGGTGAAAACAATATTTTACATTATATACATACTTTAATTATAAATGATTTTTGAAAAATGCGTAGTTGTGTATGTACTTTATGTTATTTATATACATATACCTAAAAATTATAATTAAACACTTTTTCACTGTAGGAAAACCAAGAGATGATTAACAATAGACTGAGAGGAAAAAGTAAAATATCTGAGATTACATGTATTTTTTCAAAAATATAATTAGTTAATTGTACATGATACTTAACAATGCCACTCATTAATGAATAGAAGTCTAACACAAAAACATTCAACTTAATGGTTGTTAGTAGAACTTAATAAATATAGCAACAATAAGATATGTTGTCCACATGTGAAAACATCAGCTCTCCTGGACAATGTTTCTGAGCATGTGTTTTAAAAATATGACTATTTTAGGAAGCAGAGGTTTCTCTAAATGTTTTGTGACGAATATTATGTTTATTATTTAGCAAATCAAAACCTGAGAAACTGCAAAATATGCTTTGAATATGAAATGCCCCTTTCCCCCATTAGCTCTTGTGTTTGAACATGTATTACCCAGAGAGTGCTTTTTGGGAAGTATATGGAACTTTTTCAAGACAGAGCAATATTATCGCTCACTAAATACCAAACCCAATGTTTTATAACTTAGCCCAAGTTCCTGTTGCCAATTCTGATTTTTGCTATGGTTTCTTTATGACCATCTGTCTCCTGCTCTTTTTGTCTATACTTTTCTACCAATAAATTGAATAGTGGCCAGAGGAAACCCATTGAAGTTAAATTGCTTCTTGTCAACTGTTCTGTCATACCAACAGAAAAATAACAAAGACACCACTGAACATGTATCAAAAACAAAATAAAAACTTATACACCTGTATTTAAGGCAATATATTAGTCAGAAAGTAGAAAACAAAACAACAAAACAACCCCCTGTCCAAAATGGAGTTTTATGTGCTGTGTCCAGAATACTATTTGAAAACAAGACTAGAGTTTAGATATGTGCTACTACAGGGATAATTTTCAAACCTAATGCAATTGAAAGGCCATGTATTTCTTATGCCATTTGTATAAAAAGTATAGATTAATAAAACTGATAGAAAATAATTAAAGTTGTGCAGTTCTGATGACAAGTATCCAAGACTGAACCAAGAGTCAATCAAAATGTATAAGTAGGGGACACTGATTTGAGCAGATTACAACAAGTATGTTGATGAATATATAGCTCAATATATTATAAATTGCTGAAAATGTGATTTATTTTTGTTAATGAATAAGTAATTTATATTTGAATATGGTGTGAAAAATAATCATAGATTATTATTCTCATCCTTTCAGGTTTTCTCTTAGACTTCTATAGCTATTCAGCATATGCCAGGGATCCAGAATCATAGAATCAATGCTCTTATTGCCACATAGAATTTGTGTAAATGTGTAGAGTTTTCAAAGATCACTGAGGTGTAGAGGCTGGACGGTAGTACACACAAAACTGATGTGGACACAAGTGAAGTCACTAAAAAAAAAAAGACAAATGAACAATATATCAAATGATCAAATTAGTGTAATTAACATTTAAATAACTACAAAGACATATTTTTATGAAATTAAAACTTTCAACTACTTTTCAGCTAGTAATACATTTTATACTACAAATTATAAACTCTCTTCAGTCATAATATAGAATATTAGAACTAAAAACCTCCATTTAACTATATATTATTAATTTTTTATCTTTTCTTCTTGCTAAGACCGTATTCTACTGGCAGTGTTTAGTTGATAGACAAACGCCTAAAACCACAAACAGAATGTATAATATATATTTTATCCACTAGGAAACATGAAATCCATTAATTATAGTATGCCTAACCCAGGAAACATCATTCTGTAACCTAAGTCAAGAACAGAACAAACACAATAACTTCTCTTTCACTTATATCATGTAAAAGAGGTGATCATAGAAAGAACCAATTCTATCATATGATGAACTATAGAAATCCTCTTTGTATAATGCAAAGGGCTTCCTGATAACCACTCTATTTTTTTGCATTTTGTATCTTATGATGTTGTCAAATGATCACTTTCAGCACATTTTCTTAATTATAAAAAAATATTCTCATGATTGTATTGGCTTTTCTTAATGTAGAGGAATTTTAATCTCTCTGGCCGGAATACAGACATATCCTTGGTATACACCTTTAATTCCAAACAATGACAGTGAGTTTATTTTGTGGAAGAAAGCAGCCATGTTTGAAAGGGACATTTAATTGAGAGGCAGACAATGTGTCAAATCAGAAAATGATTAGACAGAAACAGTCAAAAATACAATACACCAAACCCTTGGGAGAACAGCATGGGAAAAAGATGCTATTTAAGAACAGTCCAGAGAAGGAACTGCTCCATTGGGAGTCAGTAATCTGAGCTCAGTGGAGTGGAGCTGAAATCCTTGATGAGTTTACACAACTCAATGATATTCACCAGAGGCAGTTGAAGCTAGAAAATAAGAAAGAGCTAGAAGATTAGAACAAATCGCCAAGGCTAATTTGAGGCCAAGGAGAGCAATTCATTAAGAAGCTGAGAGAAACCAGATTGAATCAGTCAGCTTGGAGAGGAGTTTGAGTGAGAGAAGGGTGAGCTTCTCATCTATCAGCAAGTCACTGACACAATTACATCTAGCAAATAAAAGTTCCCTTTAAAACTAATTTTAATGCAACATAAAAATACAGTTTTATTTTTTTATGGGTCTGCACTTATTGAGGTCTCTTGATATTTTACTAGTACATAAGTGCTAGTTGAATCAAACTAATTATCTACTAGTGATTATTGTTTCTTCTTTTTGGTGACCTTAAACTCTTGATTTTACTTAATGTAGCCTTCATGCATAATTCTTCATAGAGGCAAGGTGATATCCAGAAGATCTGGTAAGTTCAGAGGACATAAATATTTTTATATTGGATATTCTGACTTCTGCTGGAGAGAGGTCAGATGAGACTCTAAGCATCTTAGAACATACAGAACAGGCTTTAAAATGAAGAAGCATTAAACTAACACATATTAATAATGCCAATAGTGAACAAAGGAAATGGTTCTTTAGAAATTACGGCTAGCTAAGCCAGAGCAATGACACAGGGACTACTCTTCCAAAGGTCCTAAGCTAAATTTCAAACTATTACAACTTATTAACTTCAGCTTCAGAAGGATCCCATGCCACTGGCCAAAGCAGGTACCAGCACTCATCTACATGCACACAAACACACACACACACACACACACACACACACACACCTAAAATAACAAATTGACAACTAGCTTATTTCATGCTTTTCAAGGCTGTATTGTATACATAATATGAATAAGTTAATAAAACATATTTTCTCTATTTTATCAGTTCCACAACAATTATGCCATATATATACTTTTTTTTTACAAATAATTACTTGCTGTGAGCATATACACATGTGTACATGTTTTAGAGTGTGCATATAACTTGACACATATGTGGAAGACAGAGGATAATTTGAGAATGTTCTATTTTCAAAATGTAAACCCCAGGAATATGCATGAGGCAAGCCCCTGAACCCCTTGAGATATAATCAGACAGTATTTTTGCATGCTTGATATTCAAGACTGACTTTTTTGGTTGAAAATGTTGCTCCATTTAGTATAATATTAGTTATGCTCTGGCTCCTGTGACCAAGTAGTTATTTAAGTGATTTAAGGTATGGTTGACTTGGATTTAAAGTTTTCGAAAATACAAACTTTCACAGTAGAAAATGAAGGGTGAAAAGGTTTGGGTGACGTGGATCCAGTGGTTGTGTATCTAATCAGAAAGCAGAAAATATCCAGGTAGTGCTCAATTCTGTAATCCGCCAATGGTCTCTTCTATAACAGCTTTCTTTTAATTAGGTTCAATCTTCTACAGTTTCCGCCACCTTCAAAATGCCATCATTATCTGTTGACCAAGTTTTTAAACACACGATTCCAAGGAGTATACTTCACCCTCAAATAACATCATTTTCAACAGCTTTATCAAGACCTGCAAATTTTTCATGTGAGCAGCAAAATAATTATTTGAGCATTTTAATATTTACTGTTCACTCTAAATTATGTGGTTGTAAAATCTTATCTCACTTCAAGCATCTTTGTCTAAAATTATGAATTATCAAGTTCTGGCTCATTTAGAAGTATGCTGTTATCTTTTTATTGCATATTTTTTATTTACATTTCAAATGTTATTCCCTTTCCAGGTTTCCTCTTCAGAAACCCTTCCCACTATCCTATCCTTCCTTCCCCTGCTTCTATGAGGGTGCTCCCACACCCACCCACCATCTACTGTCTACCTACCCTAGAGATCACCTACTCTGGGGCATCAAGCCTTCATAGAACCAAGGGCCAATCCTCCCATTGATACCAGACAAGGCCATCCTCTGCTACATATGTGACTGGAGTCATGTGTCCCTCAATGTGTATTCTTTGTTTGTTGGTTTAGCTCCTAGGAGCTCTGGTGGGTCTGGTTGGTTGATATTGTTGGTCTTCCTATGGGGCTGCAAACCCCTTCAGCTCCTTTAGTCCTATATCTAACTCTTCCATTCTGGTCCCCATGCTCAGTCCAATGGTTGACTGAGAGCATCCACCTCTGTATTTGTCAGTGTCTGGCAGAAACTCTCAGGAGACAGCTATATCAGGACCCTGTCATAAAGAACTTCTTGGCATCCACAATAGTGTCTGGGTTTGGCGTCTGTATATGTGATGGATCACCACGTGGGACAGTTTCTAGATGGCCTTTCCTTCAGTCTCTGCTCCACATATTGTCTCCCTATTTGCTTTTGTGAGTATTTTGTTCCCTCTTGTAAGAAGGACTGAAGCATATACACTTTGGTCTTCCTTCCTGAGCTTCATGTGGTCTGTGAATTTTATCTTGGGTATTCAGAGATTTTTGGCTATTATCCACTTATCTGTGAGTGAATACATACCATGTGTGTTCTTTTGTAACTGGGTTTCCTCAATCAGTATATTTTCTATTTCTATCACTTTGCCTAAGAATTTCATGAAATCATTGTTTTTAATAGCTGAGTATTACTCCATTGTGTAAATGTACCATAATTTCTGTATCCATTCCTCCGTTGAGGGACATCTGGGTTCTTTCCATTTTCTGGCTATTGTAAATAAGGCTGATATGAACATAGTGGAACATGTGTCCTTGTCACATGTTGGAGCATCTTTTGGGTCTATGCCCAGGCATGGTGTAGCTGGGTCCTTAAGTTTTAAATTGATAGAATTTAAAATCACAAAAGAACACACATGGTATGCAGTCACTGATAAGGGGATATTAACCCAGAAACTCGGAATGCCCAAGACACAATTCACATATCAATAGATTTCCAAGAAGATGGAAGGAGAGAGCCCCTGGTCCTGGAAAGACTGGATGTAGGGGAATACCAGGACAGAAAAGCGAGAGGGGGTTGAATTGGAAACAGGGGGAGGGAAGAGGGCTTATGGAACTTTTGGGGAGGGAGGAACTGGGAAAAGGGAAATCATTCAGAATGTAAATAAAAAAATATAGAAAATAAAAAAAATTGATAGAATTGTGTCATTTTCTCCACCTAACATCTCTCACATTCCTCACACTCACAAATCGAGAGCCTCATTTTCTTTATCACTTTTAGATTCACACATACACAAATATGATTGGGTATGCACAAATGTATTTCATATAACATGTTGAATTCAATTTTGTTGTTTGTGAGTATATGCTTTCAATATTGAGCATTTTGCATTGAACGATAACTGAGGTAATTATGCATTGGAAATTCCAATTATTTTATTATTTGCCTGGAGTTCTTACTCTATGGGTGATATTCTACAAAGTTACATGTCCCTTAATATTGATATTGCTTCTCTTGAATATGCAACTATTTCTATGAGAGAATTTCAAAACAGAGTTCCTGTTATTCTGATTTACAATCTTTTGTTCCTTTCCTCTCCCTGTTTTATGAGGTGTAATTTGAAAAGTTGTGATGTACATGTATCTTTTGTGGATTATATAGCTGCAACCATTTGATCTCTTGGATTTTCTTCATGGCTCATATGGAAAGAGTTCATATAACCAGAAACAATATACGGAAACACTAGATGTTGCTTACTATTAGTATTTCTTCAACTCTAACTTTATCACTCTTACTATTTTGTATGAAGTCATTAACCCAATTCACATTTTTACCATTATTTCAAATCTCATAAGTATTCACGTAAGTAGATGTTGATCAATAGAATGGAAATATTGTAAATTATATGAAGGATGGAAAATAATTCTAAATGTTAATTATATCTTATGAAGTAATTGAGGAAAAGATCAAAAATGTGTGCATATTTTAATGATTTTTTCTATTATAAACCCTCTAAATATTCACTATTATAGTCCTATTTGAATAGGGTTGTTTTTAAAACAAAGCATTATGTAATGCCTTTCTGTCTTTCAGAACAGAGACTAAGCTGCAAGAGACCTCTAAATCTTAAACAAAGGACAATGTATTCCATGATACTTATCTGATTATAAACTGATTATATTTCCACTATGCCAGGATACAGAGTAGAATATAAGACAGTGTCCTGTGTATCAATTTTCCCATTATCTCTAATGAAGTTAAATAATGCATGTGTGACTACAGATTGTAATAATAAATATGCATTAAATTTCCTAACGATGCAAAGAATGCAGTGAGTTTTATTCATTTACAGACAAATAACTTGCAACGTTTTAAAAGTTAAATTACCCAGATGATTATATGGTTGGCATGAATGACAAAAATATGTAAAATATCAGTTCTCTTAGGAAAAAATAATTAGTAGCCTTTTCCTTATCAAATCATTTGATAAGGAATAAAAGTTCCAGAAAAATTAGATCAAAGAAAACAAAACAAATGGAAATGAGCTAATAGCCAAAGAATCAAGCCTTCTCAAAGCCTACTGAATTTATGAGTTTAGAAAACAATGTGACTGCTTAAGTACCTTAGTTTTTCTCTGTGATTAACCCCTCATGTTTCCCATTGTTATCAGAGTCTATACCTTTGAAGTTAATTAGCTGTTTATAGTTTTATATAGTCCCATATATAATACTAATAGAGAATGAGATGTCAATATTATTCCTCATAAGTGTTTAATTAATGTCCAAGTTAATTTTTAAGCTAACTTTCTTATGATACTATGGTAAAATATAGGTGGCTAAAATATACATATGATTTATAAAGAAGAAATATACTTGAAGTTGCCTGTAAGTTAACTTGGCTTAGACAAATGACTGTCTATCTGTTTTATCACATTTTTTGTTTCAATTACATTGATTTCTTAAAAAAAGCAATGACTTTGAGAAAAGCTTACCGATTATCTATTTTGTGGTTTCCCATGTGGATTTCATACTCTAGTGTCCTTCTGTCTAGGCACATTCTTCAAAAACCAGGAATTAAAAAGCTTTGAAGAGCACCACTTATCTGACCAATCTTGAAAAACAAGGCTTACTTTTCATAAGTCTTGAAGTCATACACTATCAAAGTAAGATGAGAAGATACAGATATAGGGCCATGGTTAAGAGCACTTATTTCTCCATCAGAGGACATAAATTCAGTTCTTAGTACTCAAATAAGTTGACTGACAAATGCCTGGAATCCTCACTCCATGGAAATCCAATACCTCTTACCTTTGTAGATACCTGCACTAACATGCACGCATACACACACACACACACACACACACACACACATACATACAAGGATACACACACTTGCACATATACAGACACAAATTGACAAACACATCTGCAAATACATAATAACAATAAGACTTTTTTTTACAAAAAGATAAATATAGTAACTGTAATGTGGAGATCAGGGAATAAACAAATTAGCCATTATCTGTATCTATAAATGTCTAAATACAGACCACTCTTAATAAGGATTATTTCTTATATTATTTTCTCTTATTTGTTGTTGTCTTATTGAACCAGGATGTTTGTTTCTCTTTTATCATCAGATTAAATGATCAAGAAAACACATTTGTTAGAGAATGAAACTTGAGAATTGTAAATGTAATGTAAAGGCAGAATAAGAAAAGGGTAGGAGAAAATATGAGGAAGGAAAGGAAGAGAAATGTACAGGGAAAAATGATGGGAAATAACTTTAATTTAATGGAGATCTATATATTTCAGACCTCAGTAGAACTGAACTACAAAATAGTTTTCTAGAAATGTTGGGGTATTAATAAATTAAGGACAGGCGCTAAATTGGGTTATGTTGTTATAGATATAACACCATAACTGAAAAAATAAGCAAATCAGTTTATTTTGGCTACTTGAGGAGACTGTCTATTAGAACAGGGTGAGTGTTGAGGTTCTAGAGACCTTATCTGTGATTTCAGATTATTGAGGCAACATTTTACCACATCCAAGGAACAGAGATTAAGGCTTGTTTTCCTTCTTTTTTAGCAATAAAATAGATGCTAATTCCATGCTGTTCTGCTGTATTAATGGAAAAACTCCTTATTCTGCCATCATCAGGAAAGCTACCTTCCTCAGAGGACAGGAACAAACACAAAGACTTATAGCCAGACATTATGCAGAGATTGTTATCTTGAAACACTTAGTTCTGAATGGGATATCTCCTTCAATTCCTTCCCCTCGTAGCTCAGAGAGTAGTGGAAGAGGAGGCAGACAGGGTTTAGTGGTCAGGTGGGGGGTGGGGTGGAGACATTGACATGGAGACACAGGATGGGCATGGGGAGGAGAAATGGAATGTGAAACAGTCAGAGAGTGGACAGTGGTTGGGGGCAGATTAAAATATGGAGTGTAAATTAATTAAATTAATTAATCAAGGCCCTCCAGATCAATAGGAGAAAACTCTCATGTAAACTCCCAGAGCCTGTGGCATCATGCACAGAGCCTATACAGTTTTGAGTCCAGTAGAGTTCCAGAGTAAAGAGTTATCTCAAATTGATAACCAGTTACAAGTAAAATAGTTTTCTTCAACAGAGTCTCACTGAGAACGCACCTTTCAGTATTTTACTATTATCAGATCAGCCATGTTAGAGCAGAAATTCAATTTATTTTCTATATGTTGAAAACAAACATATAAAACTGGTCTTTGGATTCCCATCTTTTACATGTATACAATTATCTCATTTTACTTTTCGTAATGGAAAAAAATGGAGAGGAAAACTTTTTTTTAAATTTTTTTATTAGACACTTTCTTTATTTACATTTCAAATGTTATCACCTTTCCTGCTTTCCCCTCTGAAAACCCCCTATCCCATCCCCCCTCCCCCTGCTTCTATGAGGGTGGAACTGCAGGCTGGTACAACCACTCTGGAAAGCAGTCTGGCGGCTCCTCAGAAAACTGGGCATGACACTTCCGGAGGATCTGGCTATACCACTCCTGGGCATATACCCAGAGACTTTACCTGCATGCAATAAGGACACATGCTCCACTATATTCATAGCAGCCTTATTTATAATAGCCAGAAGCTGGAAAGAACCCAGATGTCCCTCAACGGAGGAATGGATTCAGAAGATGTGGTATATTTACACAATGGAATACTACTCTGCAATTAAAAACAATGAATTCACGAAATTCCTAGGCAAATGGTCAGAACTTGAAAATATCATCCTTAGTGAGGTAACCCAATCACAAAAGATCACACATGGTATGAAGTCACTGATAAGGGGATATTGACCCAGAATCTCAGAATACCCTAGACACAATCAGCATATCAATACATTTCTAAAAAGATGGAAGGAGAGACCCCTGGTCCTGGAAAGACTGGATGTAGGGGAACGCCAGGACAGAGTAATGAGAGGGGGTTGAACGGAGAAAAGAGGGAGGGAAGGGGGCTTATGGGACTTTCGGTGAGGGAGGAAACGGGAAAGGGGAAGTGATTTGGAATGTAAATTAAAAAAATAAAATAAAATAAAATTTAAAAAAAAAAAAAAAAGAAAGTAAAGATGAGAAACAACGGGAGGAGGGAATTCCCAAGAAACCCTGGAGCTACTGTGAAGACCTGACCTCATCTCCTCTATGTTTAAGGAGAAATTTAAAGCTCATTTTAAATCTGTTTGTGCATGAACACAAGCAACCTTTGACTCTATCCATGTTGACAGGAGAGATAGGCTTTCACTCTTCCATGCTGACACCGGCGATGGGATTTTGCTATTTTTTTCTTTAGCCATGTAAAAAATCAGTTAATAATTTTGTTCACTTTCTAAATAATTTAAATTGTATTCTGTATTGTCCTTTAGGCCAAATTTCCATTAGAAATATAACACAGACTTGCCACAGTCCTCAGTTGAACTTTAGAGTAGTCATATTCAAAAGTACAAACAGATAAAATTGATAACCATTTATCTTACCATGATCAATTAAAAATGTTAGCATAACATACAACCAACTAAAATATAAACAGGGGGTTCTTCACTTTGCTTTTAATATTGGGTATATGAAACTGAGTTCTCAGAGCATGTCACAGCTTAGACTAGCCATGCTCCAAGCCACATTTTAGGGCCTCCATCTCCACTGTGGGTAGCTGTTGACACCACTGCAGCATAGCATTGCATCGGGAGAAAAAAAAATAAATTTTCATAGCTCTCAAGGAAACCAACAAATAGTATTCATATTTATTTATTCAAAACATAAACATATTTATATAAATAATTGTATTTAACAGAATTAAGAGATAAAATACTCCTATAACCACAGAATATTGAATTATTTTGCAGAATTTATAAAAACTTTTCTGATTTTCATTTCTCATTGTCTTTGACAAAGATGGATTTTTTTGAAAGCTATAATTTTTCTCTGTCATCAGAGAGATTATCTTAGTGAGCAATCCACTTTGCTACAATAATTCACATGCTGTAGACCAAATGAAGTAGGCCATCTAACATAATTCCTGAATACTCATTTGTTTTTATCTTTATTTTTTATATTCTGAAAGTACATCTATAGTATTTTATCCAATTGTTTCACCTTATTTGAGTGCTAAGTTTTCATCACATTATTCAGATACTGTTATTCAGAAAGCTCTTGGCAACTGTCCAATAATAGTATTAACAATCTTTACCCAAGAGATGATTTAAAATGTTATTGGAAGATGATACAGACTGTAATTCCAATGATCATTTTAAATAATGGAGACAAATTAAGTTGTCTAGATCACAATTGAGAATCTGATACACCATTAAATAATCAATGTCTTTCAAGTTCTAAAAACAATAAGAAAAAGAAAATCTAAAAAAGAATAGTGAGCAAATTTATCATTTAGTACTTCATTATTTCAGAAAGATGTGGGGAAAGAAGCATGGAGATGTGGCTAGAAAAACCGACTTAAGATGAGCATGGTGTTCTCTATGACATGGAGTTTAAAATTTGATATATGTCAAATATTCATGTAGGGTTATAAAGTTCTATGAAAATTGCAAAAATCATAACTGACAAGTAAAATATTTATAATCTAGTTTTGTAATATGTAAAATTAAATACATAGAAATACATGGAAAGAATAAGATAGCTGGAGAAAAAGGCTTACTTTAATCTAAACACTGTTGAAAACATTTATTACTTGTGATCTCAGTTTATTTGATGCCAAAATAAACAAGTTTTAAAAATACATGTAATTAAAAATAAAACAGATAAATATACATACCTGTAGATATGGGAAAGAGTGGATGTAGGGGAATGCCAGGATAGAGAAGTGAGAGGGGATTGAATGGAATGCCAACGCAGAGAAGGGAGAGGGGGTTGAATGGGGAAAAGAGGGAGGGAAGGGGGCTTGTGGGACTTTCGGGGAGGGAGGAAACAGGAAAGGGTAAATGATTTTGAATGTAAATAAAAAAAACTTAGAAAAAAACTTGTAAAACTGAAAACTTACTGTACAACTATGGTAAATGCAGTAGCGATAATATTGATAAACAAATGGACAATTAGGGCAATGGAATAAAACTTTAGAAAAGAAAAAAAACAAGCAAATTATCACATGTAAATTTCAGACATTTTCATATTACAGTGACTTGTCTGTTGCTTAACTAAGAAATGAACTGACTGCTGGAAATACTGTTTTAGTTATGATAAAGCCATTATGAACAATCACATGCAACTTTCTTATGTGTGTAAGTTTAGAAACAGAGTTCTTGGAACAATTGGCAAGCTTCGTTTGTATGATTGTTTATAAAAAAAATTCCTTTATTGTGAATATGCATGTACCTGTAAGTATAAGTACACACACACACACACACACACAAACACACACACACACACACACAAACACACACACACACACACACACACACAAACACACACACACACACAAACACACACCATTGGTTAGTGAAAATAGTAAGAGCTCTGAGGTGAGACAGCTCATTAAGTCTCAGACAGGAAAACAAATATATATTCTATTTCTGTAGAACATATATGTGAACATGAAAATAGGATTTTTCAGCCATAATTTATCACTGTGATATTAGAAACTAGGGCTAAGTTTGTAGTTCCGAATCTTTCTAAAACACATTTTGAATGTCAGGTAAGAAAATTCTGTCTATTGTTTGTAGTGCTACTTCCCATGGTACCATGTTGGCCACCACACACAGATGCAATGTCAGAGGAAAGAAGAAGCACATGATTCTCAATATACTTATTAAGAAACTGTAATTTCTTGTGTATGAGGGTATATGTTCATATGAGTTTATGCATATCTGTGTGTGAACACACATGTGTTCATTAGAGTAGATGTCATAAGTTAATAACTGGTGTCTTGATTGATTTTGTTCCACCCAGACTTTTAAAGTCTCATGGTATCTTAAGCTTGCCATTTTTGCCAGGTTGGCATATGAACACAACTACTGCAGGAATAAATTGGTATTCAAATCCCAAAGACAGTGGGTTATTGTCATCTGAACCTACTTTTTAATCTACTTCCTATGACCACTAAATATAAAATCAAAGTTTCTTATAAGTTTTTTAAATTATAGATATTATGATAAGTGTATTCAGTCTTCAGAAATTTAAATCTAAGTTTACCTAGTAATTCCTTTATATGCCTATGGCAATAGACACCTTGTGTATAATATAGAAATATAACAGACAACTTAATTTTTAAATTTAAATTATTTCATTTATTTATACTCCAGTCATTGTGATTCAGTCATTGTGACTCTTCGATTCTCCCTCCCACAATTCCTCATCCCATTCCTCCTCCTCCTCCTTGCCTCTGAGAGGGTTCTCCTCTTACCCCCAACAGACCTTCCCTGGGGACTCAAGTCTCTCAAGGATTAAGCACATCTCTCACTGAGGCCAACCCAGAAAGACCTCTGCTATATATGTGCTAGGGGCTCAAGACCAGCCCCTGTATACTCCTGGTAGGTAGTTCAGTCTGTGGAAGATTCATGGGATCTGGGTTAGTTGAGACTACTAGTCTCCCCATAGGGAAGCTTTTTCTTTCAGCTTCTTCAATCCTTCTCCTAATTCAAAGATAGTGATCCCCAACTTTACTCCAATGGTTGAGTATAATATGTGCTTCTGTTTCAGGCAGCTGCTGGAAGGGCCTATCAGAGGACAGTCATGCCAGGCTCCCATCTGTAAGCACATCATAGAATAGTAGTGTCAGACTTTGGTGTTCTCCCATGAGATGGATTCTAAGTTGGGCCAGTTACTAGACATCCTCTCCTTCAGTTTCTTCTCCATTTTATTGTCCTTGTGGTTCTTTTAGACAGTGAAGAATTTTGACTGTGGGTTAGTAACCCTGTCCCCCCACTTGAGGTCCTGTCTACTGGAATAGTACTCTTTAAGTTCCCTTTAATCAATGTTGGGCATTTTGTCTAAGGTCACTCCCAATTAATTTTGAAAGTCTCTCACCTCCTGGGTCTCTGTTACTATCTATAGAATTTCCCCATCTCCAAATCCCTCCTTGAGGCTGCTTATTTCCATGTATTATCTTGGCCTTCTGGGCTTTTCTCCTGTTCCCAAACCCCATATCTAATCCTGTTCTCCTAATCACCTCAACTGCCCATCTCCCATCCAGATGCCTCCATTGCTCTGACTACCATTATTATTTCCTTCCTCCTTCTATGTGGAATTGAAGCATTATCACTTGACCCTTTCTTCTTGTTATGCTTCTTAAGATCTGTAAGGTATTTTATATATTTTGGCTAATATCCACTTATCAGTAAGTACATTCCATGGATGTCTTTTTGCGTCTGAGTTACCTCACTTCGGATATTTTCAAGTTCCATACATTTTCCTACAAAGTGCATGATGTCCTCATTTCTAATAACTGAATAGTACATCACTGTGTAAATGAACCACATTTTCTGTATCCATTCTTCCTTTGAGGGACATCTGGGTTGCTTCTAGCTTCTGGCTATTACAAATAAGGCCACTATAAACATGGTATAGCATGTGTCCTTGTGGTATGGTTAGAGTGCATTTAACCCAAGAGTGGTATGTCTCAACGTTCAGGTATAACTATTTCCAATTTTCTGAGGAAATACCACATTGAATTCCAGAGTGATTGTACCAATTTTCAATCTCTCAAGCAGTGGAGGAATGTTCATGCTTCTCCACATTCTCACCAGCATGTGTGAACACTTGAAGCT
Source organism: Tokudaia tokunoshimensis (assembly GCA_036184795.1). Classification (NCBI taxonomy): domain Eukaryota; kingdom Metazoa; phylum Chordata; class Mammalia; order Rodentia; family Muridae; genus Tokudaia; species Tokudaia tokunoshimensis. The sequence continues at coordinate 115,360,200 of BTHU01000003.1, read as the reverse complement.
TTTTTATGTTTGTTTGTTTGTCTTAGTTTTTTGATTTTATTAGTGTTATAAATTTATATATTTATTTATTTATTATCTATCTATCTATCTATCTATCTATCTATCTATCTATCTATCTATCTATCTATCTATCTATCTATCTATCTATCTATCTCTATTTTACACTCCAGATTTTATTCCCCTCCCAGTCCACCCTCAGACTGTCCCACATTGCATACCTCCTCCCTGCCCCCTGTCTCCATGAGGATTTTAACACACCCACACCCTACCAGACCTCTAAATTTCCTGGGGCCTCCAGTCTCTTGATGGTTTAGGCATCTTCTCCAACTGAACCCACATCCGGCAGTCCCCTGCTATATATGTGTTTCGGGCCTCATATCAGCTGATGTATGCTCTCTGGTTGGAGTTCCAGTATCTGATTGATCTCAGGGGTCCAAGTTAATTGATACTGCTGGTCCTCCTACAGTGTCACCCTCCTCCTCAGCTTCTTCAAGCTTTCCCCTAATTCAACCACAGGGGTAAGCAGCTTCTGTCCATTGGTTGGGTGAAAATATATGCATCTGATTCTTTCAGCTGCTTGTTGGGTCTTTACGAGGGCAGTCGTGATAGGTCCCTTTTTGTGAGCACTTTACAGCATCCATAATAGTGTCATGTCTTAGGGCTTCCCCTTTAGCTAGATCCTATTTTGGGCCTGTCACTGGATCTTCTTTTCTTCAGATTCCTCTCCATTTCCTTTTCTGGAGTTCATGCATGTCATTTTGTGTCTGAGTTACCTCACTCAGGATGATATTTTCTAGTTCCATCCATTTGTCTGCAAAACTCAGGAAGGCCTCATTCTTAATAGCTGTGTAGTATTCCATTGTGCAAATGAACCACATTTTCTGCATCCACTCTTCTGTCATGGGACATCCGGGTTGTTTCCAGCTTCTGACTATCACAAACAAGGCCACTATGGACATAATAGAACACATGTCCCTGTGGCATGGTGGAGCATCATTTGGGTATATTTCCAACAGTGGTATTGCTGGGTCTTCAGGTTGATCTATTTCCAATTTTCTGAGGAACCTCCAGATTGATTTCCAGAGTTGTTGTATCAGTTTGCGGTCCCATCAGCAATGGAGGAGTGTGTCTCTTTATTTTTGATCTTAGCCATTCTGGTTGGTGTGAAGTAGAATACTCAGGGTCATTTTGATTTCCATTATTCTGACGACTAAGGACTTTGAACATTTTTTTTCTTTAAGGGTTTCTTGGCCATTCTAGATTCTTCTGTTGTGAATTCTCTGTGTTTCTCTATGCCCTATTTTTTAACTGTGTTATTTGGTTTTACAGAGGTTAACTTCTTAAATTCTTTATAAATTTTGAATATTAGCCCTCTGTAGATGTAGTGTTAGTGAAAATTTTTTCCCAATCTTTAAGTTGCTGCTTTGTCCTATTAACAGGTTCTTTTGTCCTACATAGTCAGGAAATTATACCCTGTACCAACGAGTTCGATGCTCTTTCCCAATTTCTCTGCTATTAGATTCAGTGTATCTGAGTTTATGTGGAGATCCTTGATCTACTTGGACTTGAGCTTTATGCAAGGTGATAAATATCAATTCATTTTCATTCTCCTACATACAGACTGCAAGATAGACCAGCACTGTTTATTGAAGATTCTTTCTTTTTCCACTGTATGTTTTTGGCTTCTTTGTCAAAGATTAAGTGTCTATATATGTATGATTTTACTTCTGGTTCTTGGATTCTGTTCTGTTGATCAAACTATCTGTCTCTGTAGCAACACCATGTGTGGTTATTGTTGTTGGTTTGTTGTTGTTGTTGTTGTTTTTCCAATATCACTTGCGTACAGCTTGAGGTCATGATTCTCCCAATAGTTCTTTTATTGTTGAGAATTGCTTTGACTGTACTGTTTTATTGTTTTTCCATATGAAGTTGAGAATTGTTATTTAAGTGTATATGAAGAATTGTGTTGGAATTTTGATGGAAATTGTATTGAACCTAAAGATTGCTTTTGGTTAGATGGCCATTTTCACTATGTGAATCTAACCAGTCCATGAGCATGGGAGATCTTTTCATCTTCAGAGATCTTCTACTATTTGTTTTTTCAGGGATTTGAAGTTCTTGTCATACCAATCTTTCATTTGCATGATAAGAGTTATACCAAGATAGTTTATACTACTTTTGTCTGTGGTAAAGAGTGCTGTTTCCCTAATTTCTTTCTCAGGCTGTTTATCATTTGTATGAAGGAAGACTGCTTATTTGTTTGAGTGAATTTCATATCCTACTACATACAAAGAGAGAGAGGAAATGAGAGAGGAAGGAACGACATAAAAAGAGGTTTATTTAAACAAGTCTAAGAAATAAAGGTATATCTGACATATTAGTTGTTTTTTATTCCGTGAGTATGTATGCTTTCTTTTGTTTTTGATTTTACTAAAGTCTAGCATTAGTTTATGGTGATCTGGGATTTTTCCAACATTCTTGTAACTGTTGAGGTTTTATGTCTAACTATATGGTTAGTTTTGGAGAAGTTTCAATTAGGTGCTGAGAAGAATGTATATTCTTCCTCTTGGTAGATTTTTTCTTTTTTCTTTTTTTTTTTTTTTTTTTAATGAATATGAAGTTTTCTTCCCCATCTCATTTGATAACTTTTGGTTGAAAGTCTAATTCACTGGACCTTAGAATGGCAACTCCAGTTTGGCTCTTGGGACCATGTTCTTAACAACCTTTTTCCAGCCTTTTGCTGTGAGGAAGTTTCTGTCTTTGGCACTGAGCTGTGATTCTTGTAGGCAGCAAAATGTTGGATCCTGTTTACTTATCCAGTCTGTGAGCTTATATCATTTTATTGGAGAATTGAGTCCATTGATGTTCAGAGATATTAAAGACATGATTGTTAGTTCCTGTTATTTTTGTTGCTGGATGAGGTATTATGTGTATATGATTCTTTTCTGGTGGCTGTGAAATAAATGTTGTTTTTTGTTTGTTTATTTGTTTTTGCTTGTAGTTTTTCTCCTTTCGTTGGAGATTTCATTGTAGTATCCTCTATACATCTCGATTAGCAAAACAATATTGTTAAATTTGGGTGGGTTTGCCTTTGTTTCTCCATCTATAATGATTGAGAGATTTCCTGGGTATAGGCCTGGCATTTTTTTTTTTTTACTCTTAGAGTTTCGATGGTATCTTTCTAGGATCTTTGGGTTTTTAGGATCTCTGTTGAGAGGAAGTCTGGTGTAATTCTGATAGGTCGGCCTTTGTAAGTTACTTGGAATTTTCCCTTATAGCTTTTAATATTCTTTCTTTGTTCTGTGTATTTAGTGATTTGATTACTGGGTGACAAGAGCATTTTCTTTTCTGCTTCAATTTATTTAGTGTTCTGTAGGCTTCTTGTACATTTATGGCCAGTTTTTTTTTTGGGGGGGGGTGTTCTTAGGTTTTCTCTTTTCATCATGTTCTGAATTTCCTGGATATATATTGGCTTAGGAGCTTTTGACAATTTGTATTTTCTTTGACCAATGTCTCAATATCTTCTAAGGTATCTTCTAAGCCGAGATTCTCTCTCCTATCTATTGTATTCTGTTGATGATATTTGCATCAGTAGCTCCTGGTCTCTTTCCTAAGTTGTCCATATCCAAGATTGCCTCCCTTTCTTTTTCTTTTTTTTTAATTGTTTGTATTTCCATTTTTAAATTCTTGTACCATTTTGTTCTATTCCTTCATCTGCTTGATTATGTTCTCCTGCATTTCTTTAAGGGATTTATATTTTTCTTCTATCTGTTTCCCTGCATTTTCCTGCATTTCATTAAGGGAGCTCTTTATATCCTTCTTAATGGCTTCTATCATCTTCATGAGATGGGAGTTTAGGTCACTGTCTTTCTTTTCTTGAATGTTAGAGAATCCATGTCTTGCTGTGTTGGGAAAACTGGGTTCTGATTGTGCCAAATTGCATTAGGTTCTGTATTTAGGATCTTGTGCTTGCACCTGGACATCTGGTTACCTCTGGTGTTAACTGGCCTAGGTGTCTTCCACTTGAACAGACCTCCTGGTAGTCAGATAGAGTTCTGTGATTTTACTTAGAGTTAATCTCCTTGGAAACAGGCAGTGTTGTCAATGGTAAGTATGGGCCTGTTGTATCTCTGGATAGAGCATGTCTCCTATACCCCTGCTTACTGCACAGCTCCTGTGTCCTTGGTTACTGTGGACCTTCAGGAAGGCTAGCAGGCGATAGTGTTTGGACTGCTATTGGGTCACAGATCTGGCCTGGGTGTAGAAATGGCCAGAAGGAAAGTGGAGTTCGGGGGGTGAGGTTTGGGAAGCCCATCTCTTTTCAACTGGACTGTGTGAGTGTTCCAGCTGGCATGGGTATTTGGGCAAGATTCTCACCTGTGTCTTTGGTTACTGCTGACCTCCTGGGAAGCACTCAAGCTCTATCTTTGGGAAAGGACAACTTAGTTTTGAGGGGCATATAATTAACTCATCTTATTGATTCTCAGATTCTTATTATTTTTTACTTTATGTAGTTTTAAAAATTACACACACACACACACACACACACATGTATGTGTGTGTGTGTTACATAAAATCTCCCTTGTAAAGTATATCTCTTTAGCAAGTCACCTGTGATCTTTTACTACAAAATGGGCTCTTTTGACAGAGAAACAGTAGCCAGGATAAGACTCTAGGGAAGAAGGGTTTGTGACTGGCATAATAGCTATCTCTTTTACAATGTACACGAGATCTCTTTCATGAGGATAGTTTCTATAGGCTGAGAAATAATGCTCACTATTGAGGGGATTTTGGGTTAAACATGGCTCTATAGAAGATCAAAAGACCACCAATTTGTTAGGTAACATCCATTGTATCCTTCTAAATGTACAGGTTTATATGCACCCTCTTGGAGACAGTGGAGGAGGAATGGAATGAAGAACTGTAAGTTCACAGACTGGGAGGGAGTTTACAATTGAACTGTAGGAAAAGATTAAAGGCAATAAAAATAAAAAAGAAAAAGAAAATGATAAAACCTATATGTTTAACAATTCTGAGTTCTCTAATGCTACCTATATGCTCATACCTTAAGCACCAGTATAAGGAATTGTCTTTGTGCCTTTTGAAATGTGTAAAGTCCAATAATTTCTATAGGTAAATTCACTTAATAATTTTATGTATTTTAATAAACTTTTTGAATAAGAAAATATTATAAAATTCAGAAATATACTATTCCGCAGGATAGATATATCCTTAACAAAACTAAATAAAAAAAATTGTCATAAAATATACAACCTAGATATCTTTACAGTAATATTACTACAATATAACTTCAACACTGGATATAAAAAATAAGTAGAAATATCTCCTGATTCTCAACTAGAAAGTGCAGGCTTACATTTGTCAAAACTTACTTTAATCGGGGCTTTTAAACACTTCTACCTCCTTTATAGCCCACCAACCAAAGGTAGGAGAGGAAGATGTCTAGTAGGACAAAGGAGACATGAACCTGTTTAGAATTAGTTCTTTGTAGCTATTCTAATCGTCATTGTTTGCAGTCCAGTGTACTAGAAAAATAACAACAACAATCAGAAGTGGCAGTCCAGTCTACTCAGCAATCAACATTAAAGAATCATCACTTGCAGTTCATTCCAGAATAAATCTGGAGACTCTATCAATCTTCCTGAGTCTGAGGAAGCAGCGAGAAGCAGGAATATCATGAGAAGTATTATAGTGAATTATTTTCTATAATATCATGGCAAGCAAAGATCAGCAATCTGATGCAAGGCAAGCCAATACAAGAGTGTAATTGGCAAAGACTAGTAAGGCAAACAAGAAGACCTGATATCAGAGTTCCCCCCCACCCTGTCCTTGGGGTCATATTCATACACTTTCTAAATATCGTGTGTCCTTTCATGTGTCTCCTTCAGCAAAACGTCCTCTCCTCCTATAAGACAGCTTCCAGAAAAATATCACAATACAAAATCAAATCCAACCAAATCTGAAATTCTCACTTCAAGACACCAAAACAAAACAAAGAAAGATATTCAGGTAAAAGTGATGAAATTGTGATTATGAAATGAAGAAAAATCTATTAGTTACTTTCCTGTGAAGAAATCACTGAGTGAAATGACTCAAGAATAGAGAAGTTTATTTTGTCTCAAAAGTTTAAAGAAATGCAGTCCAACATGGTAGAATTTGAGTTCCTTACTAATAATGCATCCTATCAGCTGATTGCCAGTACTCATCTCCCTTCTATCTTGTTGGTTCTTTCAAAGAACCAACTCCTGGTTTGGTTGATTCTTTGTACAGTTCTTTCTGTTTCTACTTGGTTGATTTCAGCCCTGAGTTTGATTATTTCCTACCATCTATTCCTCTTGGGTGTATTTGCTTCTTTTTGTTCTAAAGCCTTCAGCTGTTCTGTTAAGCTGTTAGTGTATGCTCTTTCCAGTTTCTTTTTGGAAGCACTCAGAGATACGAGTTTTCCTCTTAGCACTGTGTCCCATAAGTTTGGGTATATTGTGCCTTTGTTATCATTAAATTCTAAAAAATAATTTCTTTTCTTATTTCTTCCTTGACCAAGTTATCATTGAGTAGAGCATTGTTCAGTTTCCAGACGTTTGTGGCTTTCTGTTGTTTTTGTTGTTATTGAATAATAGCCTCAGTCTGTGGTGATCTGATACGGTGCATGGAATTATTTTCTTCTTATATTTGTTTAGGTCTGTTTTGTGACTGAGTATATGGTCAATTTTGGGAAAGGTACCATGAGGAGCTGAGAAGAAGGTATATTCTTTTGTTTTAGGATAAAATGTTCTATAGATATCTGTTAAATTCATTTGGTTCATAACTTCTGTTAGTTTCACTGTTTCTCTGTTTAGTTTGTGTTTCTCTGATCTGTCCATTGATGAGATTGGGGTGTTGAATTCTCCCACTATCACTGTGTGGAGTGAAATGTGAGCTTTGAGCTTTATTAAAGTTTCTTTTATGAATGTTGGTGCCCTTGTATTTGGAGAGTATATGTTCAGAATTGAGAGTTCATCTTGGTAGATTTTTCCTTTGATAAGTGTGAAGTGTCCTTCCTTATCTTTTTTGACTACTTTAGGTTGAACATCAATTTTATTCGATGTTAGAATGGCTACACCATCTTGTTTCCTGGGACCTTTTGCTTGGAAAATTGTTTTCCAGCCTTTTACTCTGAGGTAGTGTCTGTCTTTGTGCCTGAGGTAGGTTTCCTGTATGCAGCAAAATATTGAGTCCTTCTTATATATCCAGTCTGTTAGCCTATGTCTTTTTATTGGATAGTTGAGTCCATTGTTATTAAGAGATATTTAGGAAAAGTGATTGTTTCTTCCTGTTATTTTTGTTATTAGAGGTGGAGTTATGTTTGTGTGGCTCTCTACTTTTTGTTGGGTAAAAGAAGATTAATTTCTTGCTTTTTCTAGTATGTAGTATCCCTCCTTTTGTTCCTCCCCCTGCTTCTACGAGAGTGTTTGCCCACACACCCACCCACTCCTGCCTCCTAGCCCACATATTTCCCTACACTGGGGCATGAAATCTTCACTGAACCAAGGGCCTCTTCTCCCATTGACACTCCAAAAGCCATCCTCTGCCTTATATGTGGCTGGAGCCATGGGTTCCTCCATGTGTACTCCTTGGTTGGTGGCTGAGTCCTTGGGAGCTCTGGGGTAAAAGGGGAGGTCTGGTTGGTTGATATTGTTATTCTTCCTGTGGGGTTGCAAACCCCTTCAACTCCTTCAGTCCTTTCTCTAACTCCTCCATTGGGGACTCTGTGCTCAGTCCAATGGTTTACTGCAAGCATCCACCTCTGTATTTGTCAGGCTCTGGCAGAGCCTCTCAGGAGACAGCTATATGAGGTTCCTCTCAGCATGCACTTCTTGGCATCCACAATAGTGTCTGCCTTTGGTGACTGTTTATGGAATGAATCCCCAGGTGGAGCAGTCTCTGGATGGCCTTTCCTTCAGTAGCTGCTCCACACTTTGTTTCCATATTTGCTCTTGTGGTTATTTTGCTGCCCCTTCTAAGAAAGACCACACTTTGGTCTTCCTTCTTCTTGAGTTTCCTGTGATTTGTAAATTGTATCTTGTGTATTCAGAGCTTTTGGTCTATTACCCACTTGAGTGCATACCATGTGTGTTCTTTTGTGATTCAGTTACCTCACTCAGGTTGATACTTTCTAGTTCCATCCACTTGCCTGTGAATTTCATGAACTCATTGTTTTAAATAGCTGAGTAGTACTACAGTGTGTAAATGTACCATATTATTTGAATCTGTTCCACCATTGAAGGATATCTGGCTATTTTAAATAAGGCTGCTATGACCATAGTGGAACATATATCCTTGTTATATATCACCTCACACAAGTTAGAATGTGGGTTGCAAGCTGGTACAACCACTCTGGAAATCTCTCTGGCATTTCCTCAGAAAACTGGACATGGCATTACCTGAGGACCAAGCTATACCGCTTCCAGGCTTGTATTTTTGTGTCTATCTGTGACTTATATTCTCACAAGTAGGTCCCACTTATTGAACTGCTTCCTCTGTACCAGGAGTGTACATCACAATGTTGACTCTCTGCTAAGTGGAAGATGGTCTCACCTGAACCTGATTATTCGGCACTCCTCAAACCTGGACTTCTGTATCCATCCAAATATTAAGAAATTAATTCCCACTATTTGTAGACTATCCAAGCTACAACCAAGGACATGGCAATCTGATCTAAATATTCATACATAATGTATGTTGATATTATTTGCTACTTTTTTATACTATTTTAGATTAATTAGTATATGCTTACACTAACTTAGCAATTCACCTTTATTAATACATAATCTATCCTTTAATATAAAACAACTTATAAGGGAAAAATTAAAAATAAAGATATAAATTATTTCATAAAGTTGAAGATGCATTATGGAAAACAATATCTCAACAATTAACTGTTTCTGACTTGTCTATATGTTCTTATAATTTCACGTAGATAATGATAAAGTAATGAAACACAACAAAATGCATCTATATGTAATACATATACTTTTCTATAAATGAACATTTGTTTCTAAATTATGCAGAAGAAAACTTGTAAAAACATATCCGGAGGCAAACATTCTATTTAAGTTACGATGCACTTTCTTTGAGATTTCTTGCAATCTGGAGAATATCTTACAAACTATAAAAACAAATGTCTCTCTGAGTTTAAAAAATGAAAGCTCAAAAAGTGAAGAATACTTTCAGAAATAGAATAAATTTTATACATATTCTCATTTCTTTTATACATTCATTTATTCTTTTGTGGTAGGGGTGTGTGGAAGTGTGGATATAAACATTCATGAGTTTGTGTGTGTATGTGTGAGTATGTGTGTAGTGTGTGAGCATATTTGTGTGTATATATGTATATATTTTTTATATATGTGAAACTGTGGTCTGTGTGTGAATGTGTGTGTATTTCTTTTGTGGGTTCATAGAAGTATATGTGTTTCTGTGTATTTGTGCATTATCAAGTGCGTGAGTACATGTACATGTGTATGTCTGAGTAGGTGTATGTGTGCACATGTTTGTATGTGTGTACATGCATGTATGTGAGAATGATGTGTGTTTTTGTATTTTTGTGTGCATGCATGTATGTGTATGTTTGAGTATTGTACACTAATGTCTGTATATGTGTAAGTGTATGTGTGCCTGTTTGTGTGTTGCAATTTTCATTGTGTGTGAATTGTTGACATCTGAATAAGATTATTAGGATTTGCTTTCTTCACTCTGTGTCCTTCGTATTAAATTCACACTGTAAGGACTCTCAGCAAGTAGCTTTATCCAATAGGCTGTTTCACTTGCACAAATAATTTCAGATTTATGTCAGAGTCCACCTACCTATCAAATTTTAATGAAGATGTACATCAAATTTGGAGATGTTGAACATCATTTCAAGTCTGATAGAACACTGTGAGCATCAAAGAAAATGAGCCATAACAAGTTATTGATTTCATATGCATATATGAGCTGTTAGTCTATAAACTACAGCTATACAGCAGTATTTTGCGTTAAAATAATACCTCAATTATTAAATAATTCCTTTTGGTAATAATGATAATCTGAGTCTTTAATAAGCTGCAACTATTTTGTTGATAGATAGTCTCAGTATTGGTAACTGCACTCTGATTATTGTTGTAGCGGTTGAAGTCTGGATAACTGTGGCAATTTTGAAAAGAAAGATGATGTTTGCCACATTGTTTTATTTTTTTTTCCATCAACTTTTTATTGGTTTAATTATATCTGAAATAAAATAAAATATATGAATAAAATAGCTTCAAACATCAATGTGTGTCAAGCATGAAGTCTTCATTGATACCACTTCAACACCAGAATTAGAACAAATGTTGCAGTAGCAAGTGAGAACTTATGATTAATCTCAATGCATAATTCCACCAGAGTGCTTGGGTTGACAAGTGCAGAAAGTGAACAACACAGGTTGGAAAGAGTCCCTTTTGACTAGCCATAATCTCAACAACTCTTTTTTCAGATAATGGTGAAGTCTGTGATAAACAAATGTGCTATTATCCAAGCTTTGCTAATCCACATGATGGAGATAACTGGCACAGTATAGGTAGAGTAATTGTTTAGGTGTATATGTCATTGGGAATAGATATGAGCAACAGCTTCAACTGAATGTTATGTTCCAATTAGAAGTTGTCTTAGTCCAGAAGCTGCTAGTATTCAAAGTTTTGGATAAAAGCATTCCTTTTTAAGTAGTATGTTCTGTGCATAGATAAAATATTTTCTTCAATGTGTTCATGTTCATTGACTATCTTAGGTAATCTTTCAGTGCCTTGGCACAAATTGTTCATCATTTCCATGCTTCACATTGAACTATTGTGTTATAAATGCAGTTCATTTATTTAACCTTATAAAACAATATGCAAACTATATACATTTCCTCTAAATTTCCCTCAGTTTTCCCTTCTTTATAATGAGAGGGGGTCAGAATGTTCTGACTTTGCCTTTGGATTGCTATGGCTTATTTGACCAATCCCCAAACTGAAACTTCTTTTGTACTCAAAATGTGGACTTTTGTTTCTGACCAGCCATGTGTTCCTTAAACCAGCAATTTCAATTTATTTTAGTAATAGTCCTTAATGTTCTCAAGTTGGATCCTTGGTACAACGGCACATTTTATGGCCTAATTGAGCTTCTGTCCATCTTACAACACTACACTTAATCTTCTCTATCTTTTGATTTTAAACAGATGTGTGTACCTTTCTTGTACTTGAACATTTAGAGGTCATTGTATTATTACCAATTGGCATAACTTCAAAAAAATTGCTTTTTTAAGTGTTAAGGAGTTTTTATAAAAGAAAAGAAAGGGTGACAGAATTGAACCAATCAAAGTATGTACACACACTTGAATGAATTTATAAGTTAAGTAGACCTGCCCATAATTGTAATAAAGATGTCAGAATCAACATAAAATACATTATAATAGTGTACAATTGAAATAATACAAAATTCACTCCTATGATGCAGATATATGATGTGCTTTAATTAACTAATTAATTAAGTAATATTGACAGTTTCACACTAACTAACCTAAAATATCATCAAACTCACAACCTTTCCAATTTAGCTTCCTGAATGCTGGGATTTAAGGTGAGTGTCAACATGCTCATTTAGAAATATGGTTTTGATAAACTTGATAGACATATATTCAACACTAATTTGTCAGATGTATCTATTTCTACAAGTTAATAAGTAAAAGCAAAATTGATTTATAATATGAACATATTAAAGTTCATGTTCTCCTAATAATTTAGCATTTATGAGACAATCTGAGCATGAGTGATCAAATATATGTTTTCATTTCTGACTTCCACAGTACTAACAATCTAGATAGTATATTTTATATTTTAAAAAATATTTCCTTTTTCTTCTTAATTTTTATTGATTCTTTGTGAATTTCATTTTGTACACCCCAATTCTACACATCTCCCAATCTCTTTTGTAACCACTCTCTGCCCTGGGAGCCTCCTACCAAAATAAAATAGAATAGAATAAAAAAATCTTGCCATAGAAGTTGTAATATTTCATAGTGTGCAACATAGTATTCCCTGTTTTAGCATACATCTTTACTTGCAAATGTAATGAGGCATTGGTCTGTTTTGAGTCCACTGACCTCTGCTATACTATCTCTGATACTTCTGAACTCTCTCTGATACCCTGTTGTCCTGTGTCTTTGAGATCCTGAAAGCATTGAATCTGCAGAACTGGCCCTTTCATATACTCCAGCATATCATAGTTGGGGCAGATGTGGTGGACCAACAAAAATCACTGAATCACAGCCAAGGACGTAGCTGAGATGGTCAGTCCATCAGCTCTCCTGTGTCCAATGGCTCAGCACTTCTGCAGTTAGCTTATCCACAGCCAGCAATAGATAGGGTCAGCTTTTCTGCTCTTATGTGCCCCAGACCATCACTACTTTGCTACTCAGGGAATACAAAGGACTAGCTCTCTTTCTTGAATGACCTCAGAGTCATCTTACCAGCATTCCAAAGGCAGAATATGTGAAGAGGGAAACCTCTCCATTTCTATGACACCCCTTGGCAGATGAGGGGTAGAGTTAACTCTCCAAATCCCCTTGGGTTTGGCTTGCCTGTATACCTGCCATCACTTTCAGCTCTACCATGTTGCTTAGGTGAGGTGTATGGTCTGCTCTTCTTACTGCTATAGCAAGTGAGAGGCAGGGACAGCTCTCCTGCTCTCAGGATCTCATGCCCAGCTCCGCTGCTTTCTGTAGTCAATTAGGGGTGAGAATATGATGATATCTCTTCCTCACTAAAGACACACCATGCTATTCCATATGGGAACAGCTAAGCATCTGAGAAGGCTCATGCTCATCACTGTTACCAGGGTCAGTGCTACTATGCTGCCCAGGGTACAGATTGGGTCAAATCCTCCAACACCAATACCTGTTTGGTGACAGATGAGGTGTAGGGCTACCTCAGCACATTGCCTTGGGCAGTAGGCCATACAAGGAACATCTGCATGGAGTTTTAGAAATTAATACAGACCCCAGCTGCCATAGGACTGAAGACATAGACATGGCTACTGGCAGCAACAAGGTCTCAGATACCTTCATGATTTCAGGCAGCATTACGGGGCACTCAGATTAGCATGTTCAACCTTGGCAGCACAGCCATCAGATATCTGTAGAGAAATTTTAATCCAGCAACATGGCTGCTCTGGCAAGAGATCACATTCAAAGTCTTTCTAGGACTGTGTGATCCAGGTGGAATGATATACCTTTAATTCCTCTGGTTGGAATATAGAAATAACCTTAGTACACACTGGGAAGTCAGTGAAGGTAAATTTAGCTTGTAGAAAAAGTTAGCCAAAAAACAAAAGTTCAGAATACCCAAGATGCCATCTACAGAACTCAAAAAGGTCAACAAGCTGAAGGACCCAATTGAGAATAACTCAGTCCCACTTTGGAGGGAGAAGGAAGAAATTGCAAGAGGGGAGAGAGGGAGGGATATGAGAGGGAAAGTGGATGGGGTGGCAGGGAAAAGGGGAAGCTGATCTGGTACTGGGTGAGGGAAAAGGAGTGAAGCCATGAGAGCCTCCAGAATGTACAAGAGATATAGGAGGTGAGAGACTCTTAGGGCTCAAAAGGGAGGGGCCTTAGATGAAAGGACCTACAATGGGGAGAGAGAACTTGTAGAGTCCACCACCAGCAGAATGACAGAGCATCAAGTCAGAGAAGGGGTTGCCATCTCATAGTCAAAAATCTGATCCATAATTTTTCCTATCTGAAAGAATTGCAGGGATGGAAATGGAGAGGAGCCTGAGGAAAAGAAATTCCAGCAACAGGCCCCCATGTGGGATCTGGCTCAAGGGGAAACCCCAAGGCCTGAAACTAATACTGAGGCTATAGAGAGGTCACAAAAAGGGACCTAGCATGAGCATACTCTGAAAGACTCAACATGCACCTGAAAGAGTCAGATGCAGATATTTGCACCCAATCAATGGACAGAAGCTGCTCAGTCCTGTGTTTGAATTAGGGAAAAGCTGAAAGAAGCTGATGAGGAGGGTCACCCTGCAGGAGGACCAGTGATCTCAATTAACCTGGACCCCTGAGTTCTCTCAAACACTGGACCACCAACCAGGCAGCATGCACCAACTGATATGAAGCCCCCAACACATATACAGCAGAGAACTGCCTGATCTGGGTTCAGTCAGAGAAGATACACCTAACCCTCAAGAGACTGGAGACCCCAGGGAGTTTAGAGGTCTGATGGGTTGGGTGGGTATGTGGTGGGGACATCCTCCTGGAGACAGAGAGGTGGGGAGGAAGTATGGGACATGGAAATGTCGGAGGGTGGGCCAGCAGGAGAATAAATCTGGAGTATTAAATAATTAATTAATTAAAAAGAAAGAAAAAAGAGAATCAGCCAAGTTTGATTGTGATGTGTTAATTAGGGGCTACAGATTGATAAATAAGAGAAAGATTTGACAGAGTGAGTGAGTGAGAGACAGGATACATCCAACTCTCAAGAGAATTTACCAGAAAGAGAGGCTACTTAAGAGCAGCACAGAGTTGATCAGGAATGAAAAGGAGGGTATTTCAGTTGAAGTCATGCAATTCCATTCATTACTATTCAGTTCTTAGAGTCAGGTCAGGTAAGTTGGGTCAGATACATTAGTTTAGTTCTATTCACTTCAGCTGAGTACAGTCAGAGTCAGTGTAGTAAAGTTGAGTTTAATTGAGTCAGTTAGGTTATGTGCAGTGAGTACAGTGTAATTCTTTTTTTTATTTATTTTTAAATTTTATTTTCTAAGTTTTTTTTATTTACATTTCAAATCATTTCCCCTTTCCCATTTCCTCTCTCCGGAATTCTTTCCAGAGTGGTTGTACCAGCTTGCAATTCCACCAGCAGTGGAGGAGTGTTCCTCTTTTTCCACAACCTCGCCAACAACTGCTGTCTCCTGTGTTTTTGATCTTAGCCATTCTGACTGGTGTGAGATGGAATCTCAGGGTTGTTTTGATTTGCATTTCCCTAATGACTAAGGATGATGAACATCTCTTTAGGTGCTTCTCAGCCATTAGATATTCTTCAGGTGAGAACTCTTTGTTTAGCTCTGTACCCCATTTTTTTAATAGGGTTACTTGCCTCTCTGGAGTTTAACTTCTTGAGTTCTTTGTATATATTGGATATTAGCCCTCTGTCGGATGTAGGGTTGGTAAAGATCATTGCCCTGTTAGTTGCTTTCTGCTTTGTCTTTTTGACAGTGTCTTTTGCCTTGCAAAAACTTTGTAATTTAATGAGGTCCCATTTGTCTATTCTTGATCTTAGAGCATAAGCTATTGGAGTTCTGTTCAGGAAATTCTCCCCTGTGCCCATATGTTCAAGGTTCTTCCCTAGTTTCCTTTCTATTAGTTTCAGTGTGTCTGGATTTATGTGGAGGTCCTTGATCCACTTGGAATTGAGCTTAGTGCAAGGAGATAAGAATGGGTCAATTTGCATTCTTCTGCATGTTGACCTCCAGTTCAGCCAGCACCATTTGTTGAAAAGGCTATCTTTTTTCCACTGGATGGTTTTAGCTCCTTTGTCGAAGATCAAGTGACCATAGGAGTGTGGATTCATTTCTGGGTCTTCAATTCTGTTTCATTGATCTACATGTCTGTTACTGTACCAATACCATGTGTTTTTTAACACTATTGCTCTGTAGTACAGCTTGAGGTCCGGGATACTGATTCCCCCAGAGGTTCTTTTACTCTTGAGAATATGATAGTATACTTAAGCGACCCAAAGAACTCCACCAGAGAACTCCTACAGCTGATAAATGACTTCAGCAAAGTGGCCGGATATAAAATCAACTCAAGCAAGTCAGTAGCCTTCCTATACTCAAAGGATAAGCAGGCTGAGAAAGAAGTTAGAGAAATGATACCCTTCACGATAGCCACAAACCATATAAAGTATCTTGGCATGACTCTAACCAAAGAAGTGAAAGATCTGTATGACAAGAACTTCAAGTCTCTGAAGAAAGAAATTGAAGACCTCAGAAGATGGAAAAATCTGCCATGCTCATGGATTGGCAGGATTAATATAGTAAAAATGACCATCTTACCAAAAGTAATATACAGATTCAATGCAATCCCCATCAAAATCCCAACTCAATTCTTCATAGAGTTAGAAAGAGCAATTCAAAAATTCATCTGGAATAACAGAAAACCCAGAATAGCTAAAACTATTCTCAAGAGTGTAATTCTTTTGATGGAGAAATAGGCAGTTTCACTAGGATAGTTTTATTCCCCTAATTACTTTTACTTTTTTTTTTTTTACAGTCCAGTCATTATAACATCCTGGTCTGCCTTCCCACAGTTTCTTATCCCATTCCTCCTTTCCCTGTCTTCAAGAAGATAGCCCCACCCCCATAATCCCCATCCCTCATTTGTGAAAGGTGCTTCAGATCCTCTGAAGCTAGATTTTCAGGGGATCTTGAGCTGTATAACATGTTACAAGTAACCAAACTTTGTTTCTCAGTAAAAGCACTAGGAGACTTTAGCTTCTGAGGCAAAACTCTAGTCCTAACATCTCAAGTTTACTAAACACCATTTAATGGCATTGTAATTTTGAATTTATATATGTTTTGATGAATATTACTTCAAAATCAATCAAAATAATATTTTAAAATTTTTGTGCTAGATTAGTGAAATTTAGAAAATCTACTTCTCTTTGTCCAAATTGCTCAATATTTTAAGATAATCTATAAAATAGATTATATTAATTTTTCTCTTACTACCCATTACTAAAAATACTAAAAGGATAGTAATACAGCAGTTCTTATGGAGTTTATCAATGGAAATAAGATTTCTGAATTCCTGTTATTCAGTAGGAATAAGACAAGTAAAGACAGAGAAGCTGAAAATGTGATAATAAATCCCAACGTAAGAATTATTGTTCAGGGGATTGAAGGAGAATGTCTGATCTGAAAAACTGGGGATAAGAAATCTCATAATGTTGGCCAGAATTGGAGGCAGATTAAGAAGCTGTATCTCCTTCATGAATATGTGTCCATCATAGAATAACAACTACTTGAAAGCCTTTATGATTTTTGAGTCTCAGAGACTATAGAATAATGTTCTGATTGAAATAAGGCTCAGAATGTAAAAGCATTATTAAGTATGTTATTTTAAAAAGTTATGAGTACTATTTCTATTTGAATTCAGAAAGAGATAAATGTACTTGGACTTCCCTTTTCTTTTTGTTTTATAAATAAATATCATTGGGTCTCTACAATTCAAAGTTGTGCACTTAGAGTGAAGGAACACCCTTTTAACTCTGGGAGAATTTAATGTTAGCTACATAATATTTAGTCATCTTATGAGTCCTTTTCTGCTCACCATAGTTTTTCTCATATAAGATGAATGAATGATGAATGCCATCTAAATTAGACAATGATCTTGAACTGTAACCTTAAAGATGCATCTCCTTATTAATCTTTACTTCATTAATAATACAAATATTAAGAGGATGTTTTTGTGAATTAAGGTAAAGGTTATCAGAGAAATAATCCATTGAAAAATGAAGGTGGACAGAACCTAATTAAAACAGTCATTTAGAAGAGAAACTATCATGTGTCGTGCTGTGACCACGACAACAGTTAAGAAGCTTGGATCAGTGAGCTCTACCTAATGCTGACTTTGACTTTTAACATTGCATTGAGGAAGCCTTGACCTTGATGCTGTGCTCAATGTCATTCCTGTCCTTGAAACCATAGTTACAAGTTATTTATAACTTCTAAGGAGAGTATGTAACTTTACAACAATGATAAGTCACAATAATACTTGATAATTTACCAAGGAATTAAAATATAAAAATAAAACTTTATGTCGTATGATAGGTCCTAAAATACTATGGAGTTTAAATATAAAAATTAGTAAATAGGCAAATATAAGTGCATATTTAAAAGAACTTAGAAAAAACGCTTTCTTGATAACTGATTAAACAAATGGATGAGAAGCAGAAAATCAGTAAGTTGATATGAGTATGGATCAATACTTGAAACAAGCCCAAAAAATTCATAATATGTTTGTCACAAGTATACATGTAAGAACATTTAATCTACCCTATGCTGAAATAAAGAGCAAATCAATAATGTTATCTTAATGGTATGTTAACTAATTATGGGATTAATGCAAAATCAACTATGAAAACATCAAAGTTGTATTGCATTGAAAAGTAGATTCCTAAATGACCAAATGGTGAGACTTAAACACAGCAGAAACACAAACCTTTGAGTAATTTATAATTATTTTTCATAAGTAATAGTTGTAGAGGGAAAAATTATTTAATGAATGAATATGACTGTACATAAGATGGGAAACTATATGCATACATAGTATAGGTGTACTCTGCATTAAATATAGCAGAATGGAAAATTCAAACAGAAGAGATCAAACATGAATTAATGTGAACTAATACATAAAATAATTTGAGATATTAGATACCAAACAAATTTAGAAATTGAGAAAATTATTATTTTCTTGATTTTTTATTCTTATATATGTGTATATGGACTTCTGTGTGTTGCAGGCTATTGCTTGCACATCAGATATAGAGTTTGAGTTATAGGTGGTTATAAGACTCATGACAGGGGTGTTGGAATCAAAATTAGGTTCTCTGTAATACTAACAAAAATTCTTAACAACTGAGCCATCTTTCTAGCACCAAGAAAATTACTGTTATTATTTTTAAAATATCAAATATATTGGTCCTGATGGAATAAATTGCTTAGTTTATAAATTATGTTACTTAGTTATATGTTAACTATTTTCAGAACATAAATGACAAATTTAAGTGAATAAGGCTATGGTCCAATGACCATAGAATCAGTAGAATCAGAGTAGAATCAGTGACTTATCCCAAGTTAGGGGAAGTTTTAAGTTCTTACATACTTCCATTAAAAGCATCTTTAACATTTGTTTTGATTTCCAAGCAGACTAGGTAGGAAACTTCTCTTTTCTGTTGTATGTATATTATATGATAACTTGTTATCTTCAAAGCAATTTCATTTTGTATTGTCGTCTTAAATTTTAATTGCAGTGGCAAGTATTCTGTTTGTTAAACATTGTCACTTGTGTTTTCATAAACACACTAAATAATTTTTAAATAATTACAATCTTCAAGTGTATATATGTGTATATATATGTGTGTGTGCATGTGTATGTGTATGTATATGTATACTTTTCAAGATAGATAAAAAGTAAACAGAGGATTATGATTAATGTAGGATTGGATTATGGATAATGTTGGTGTAGGAAAGAAATTTTGAAAGTATACAGTGCTTCTATACATCATAATAAAAACCCATTTTATATATAATTAATATTTGATAATTAAAAAATAGAAAAATGCAGTGATTTGGGACTATAAACCTAGCAGAAACAGGTACAGAATCAAAACTTCATGATGATAAAATGTGTGACAAATGCTGAAGATTTACATATATATGTATATATACATACATTATGTATGTATATGTATGTATATTGATATATTAATATATTTACTTATAAGAAGTTTTCTAAGATAAGCTATATAATGTAAATTTCTATCAAGAGAATAAATATCTTCTAATATACAGCTCAAAACTCTGATAAAATTTAAAATATTTTAGTATCAATGTCTTGATCAACAGTTTTCCAAATGATTTTTCTAACTTCTCAAATTGTAGGTATGAGGTGCCTTTGTTATCAAGGTTCAGGGTGTATTACCTGTAATGTTGTTAAAAACTAACATTCTATTACTAGAATTAATTTTTCTTCTTATTTTCATATTTTTATTGTGTGTCTTTCAGCATGTAATAAAAGTATATTACCAGAGATTAGGGTGGCTGTTAATATAATTATGATAAGTAAGGTCAGATGTTACAGAATACAAGAGAAATTATAGTCTTTAAGAGGTTAGAACTAAAAGAAAGATTTTGTATCCTCAAACTGATTAATGTTGCACCTCTATAATATCTATGCTAATTTAAGGCTATTTATGTTTCTAAAGCTAAACTTTTAGCTTGAATAGATTTGAGTGCTTGACTCTCAATGCACATCAATTATTTGTTTTTAAGTTAAAATGATCACTATTTCCCTGCTAAGAACATGTAAGTCGACATTTTTAGTACTTAATTTTTAGATATTTATAACCTTATAAGGAGAGATGTATATGATCAGTTTCTCGACAGCTAGGAATAAAACATATATAAAATCTTTTAAAAGATTTCCTGCTGGACTTAAAGTAATATCAGGCACAATTAAAATGACTTGAAAATTCAGGATGATTTTATCATTTTTCCCGTGTCTTGCACATGTAAAGCAGAAGTTAGATTTGATCTGATGAGAAACAGCCTGCAGGTACATCAGGTAGCTTATTAGTTGGGGTTCCAAAAAAGGATAGAACTAATAAAGTATATATTAATTTATGTTAGAAAAACGAATATTTATTAGAATTTTCGGACAGTAGCTTGGTCTTTCATCTACACGGGTATTGTCCAAGGTACCTAGGTGTGATGTTAGTATTAGTTGACTGAAATAGTAACTAATAGTAACTATTGTACATAAAATATAATGAGGTTTTAACATTTGACAAATTGTTTAAAAAATAGACATTTAAGTGTTTGTAAACAATCTTTCATTTTCTTGGGCATCTCTACCATTCTTTTATGTAAGACAAATTTCCCAATGGCAGACGGAATGTACCATATTTTTTCCACACTGCTTTTTATCATCTCTAGTATTTTGTTTCCTCTTCCTAACAACTTTCTGAGCTGCTGACTCAAATAGCTTAACATCTTTGGCTTTGGCTAAGTACAATGCTTTTAATCAATTATTACGCTTCATCTTGTAATAGGTTATAAATGTGACTTTGTTCTACATGCTGTAAGTATTTGTGATTAATCAAATACATAATAATTTGTTGGACTATTATGCTGCATTTATCTTGAAGAATTTACGATATTGCATTATAACGATTGCCTTATCAAATATCATTACTGATGTCCTCTTCTAGTAGATTATGATCTTTAAGAAGAAAACCTGTGCTTTCTTTGGAAATCTACTACAAAGCTGTGCAAATATTTTTTGAAACACCATGTACTGGTAACATTTTAAGTCTGTATAGTATTTGATATATATTTACTGTATTTTGTTACATAACATTCTCCCATTTGTCAGGTCATATAGCATAATATTTAATCTCTGTTCCTTACACATCATAGAAGAAACATATCACTTTTTAAAATTTATATCGGTTTGCTGATCTCTTCATCTTGACTCTGCTCCCATGCATCTATATTTAAAATAAATTATTTATGCAGCATATTATTTTACAAAAGCATTTGTTTATTTATTTGTCCCTAACAACCACACTGAAGAGAAATAATGCAACATCAGTTTTCACTTCAGTAGTTCATGGTACAGTGAACCATTACATTTAGCTTCTAATTCATTGTCACCCAATTTCTGTTTTATAAAAAGTAGTTTTTGTGATATTTTGGTGTAATGTTAAAATTTTAGACATTTTTTGACATCAAGTAATACAATTTATGAGAAAGTATGCTAATGCATATGAGTTCGCTGATGGGCATTTGCCATGACTCTGTCCTTTGATGGTCAACTGAGCCATAATAACATTTTACATGTCCTCTTCCTGACCTATGATTTCATTTCTGCAATGTGTATCATAGTGATAGACTTGCAGAGATATGAGCTAATCACACTTATGTTTATTATTTCTCTCAAAACTTAAAAATTAGTTGTTCATTGTTTTTAGTAAAGTTAATGCCTACCAACCAATAGTGTAAGATATTATCCATTGTGTCATGAAGTCATCAAATCATTAATGATGTCCATTTCCTTTTACTAATTTTTCTGAATTAATGTTTAAACTTTTCAAAAAGAAGCAGAAGCACAGGTGATAGATGAAAGTTGTCTTACCAAATGATTTATCTGAGTTAATTACCTAAATTTCATGTGCTCTATGCATTTTATAACATTTCAATCAAACAATAAATCAATGTATTTTTTAACTTTTTATACACTTTGAAAAATTTAGAAATGGTAAATTTGATCATCAGTGTAAAATGTTTTCATATGGCTTACATGCTACAAACAAGTGACTTCTTAAATATTTCTTATTTTTAATTTTTAAAAACTTTTGAGACAAATTAATGTGATGGTAAATTTAATGCTTTTTAATTCTTCCCAAAATTAAAACTTTCATGGCAAGAAAATTTTCTACTCTAAGAAATAGAAGATGTCATATGGATCATCACATTTGTCTTACAAGCTTAAGATACTGAATTTAATCCCTGAAACTCAGTGGAAGAAGAAAACTGATTCTCATATCTGCATACAAAGTTATAGTGAATAAAAAGATGAAGGTGACTTTCATTTTAACATGAAATACTGTATTAAAATAATAAATAATTATGTCACATTTTACAATACATTCCAATATTTCCAATATACATCTTTATACTGAAAACTCATTAACAAAATGAGTCGATATGAGAGCACATACAGAGAACAATCTGCTTATTCGAATGGATAAGGGCCATAGAAATTAATGGCTCCAGATATGCAACAAAGCAATGAAATAACACATTTGTTTTTATTTTTTTGTCCTGTGAACTCTTTATTATGGGATATTTATTGACATTTCAAATATTATTCCCTTTCCTCATTTCCCATGCTGAAAACCCCTATCCTATCCTACCTCTCCCTGCTTCTATGAGGAGTGTCTCTCACTCTTCCACTAACACCCACATCCCTACCCTGAAATTCCCCTATACAGGAGCATCTAGCCTCCCCAGGACCAAGGGCCTCTCCTCCCATTGATGTCCTACAAGGTCATCTGCTGCTACATATGTGGCTGGAGCAAAAGGTTCCTTCATGTGTATTCTTTGGTCGGTGGTTATTCCCTGGGAGCTCTAGGAGGTCTGGTTGGTTGATATTGTTGTTCTTCCTAAGGGTTGCAAACCCTTTCAGCTCCTTCAGTCCTTTTACTAACTCCTCTACTGGGCAACCTGCACTCAGTACAATGGTTGTCTGTAAACATCCACCTCTGCATTTGTCAGGCTCTTCCAGAAACTCTCAGGAGACAGCTATATCAGGCTCCTGCCAGCAAATCCTTCTTGGCATCCACAATAGTGTTTGGTTTTGGGGTCTGTATGTGGGATGGATTGGTGGGGCAGTCACTGGATGGCCTTTCCTGAAGTCTATGTTCCACAATTTGTCTTCGTAGTTCATCCCTTGAATATTTTGTTCCCCCCTTATAAGAAGGACTGAAACATCCACAATTTGGTCTTCCTTCTTCTTGAGCTTCATGTGGTCTGTGAATTTTGTCTTGGGTATTCTGAGATTTTTGGCTAATATCCACTAATCAGTGAGTGCATACAATATGTGTTCTTTTGTGAATCTGTTACCTCACTCAGGATGATATTTTCTTTTTTTATATTTTTTATTGAAAAAGGAAGTAAAAACATTTTTGGTAAAATTGAAGATTTACATGGAAAATATTTCTGACAAAATTTAAGAAATATATAGAAAAACACATTCAGATTGACAATTTTTATGGAAAATTAAAGACTAAAATTTTAGACATAAAAACATTGCTAAATTAATTTAAAAAGGAAGTAGAAACATTTTATTATAGAATTGAAGATTTACATGGATAATATTACTGAAAAACTTGTGTAAAAATATAAAATAACATGTTAAAATTGAAGATAATCATGGAAAATTACAGATAAGATGGTAGGCACAAAATTATTTCTAAGTTGATTGAAATTGGAATTATAAATATTTTCTGATAAAATTGAAGTTATATATAAGGAAAATATTTCTGATAAAATTCGAGAAATATATAGAAAAACACATTTAAATTGAATATTTCATGGAAATTATACAGATAAAACAGTAGGCATAAAAATATTCCTAGGTTGATTGAAAGTAGAATTATAAATATTTTCTGATAAAATTGAAGATTTACATGGAAAATATTTCTGATAAAATTGAAAAAATATATAGAAAAATGTTAAAATTGAAGATTATCATGGAACATTATACAGATGAAATGGTAGGCAAAAAACATTTCTAAGTTGATTGAAGGTGGAAATATGAACATTTTCTGATAAAATTGAAGTTTTACATGGAAATTATCTCTGATAGAGTTGAAGAAATATATAGAAAAACACATTAAGATTGACTATGTCATGAAAAATTATACAGATAAAATAGTAGGCATAAAAATATTCCTAAGTTGATTGAAAGTGGACTTAGAAACATATTCTGATAAAATTGAAAACATACAAGGAAATTATTTCTGAGAAAATTAAAGAATATATAGAAAAACATTAAAATTGACTGTTTCTTAGAAAATTATACAGATAAAATGGTAGACATAAAAACATTACTAAATTGACTAAAAGAGGAATTACATGATTATATTTCTGTTAGCCTATGTTTTTTGTTGGGAATTGAGGCCATTGATGCTAAAAGATATTAAGGAATAGTGATTGTTGCTTCCTGCTATTTTTGATGTTATTTTTGTGTTTGTGTGGTTACTTTCTTTTGGGTTTGTTGGAAGAAGATTACTTTCTTACTTTATCTAGGTTGTAGTTTCCCTCCTTGTGTTGGCATTTTCCATCTAATATCCCTTGTAGGGCTGGATTTGTGGAAAGATATTGTGTAATTTTGGTTTTACCATGCAATATCTTGGTTTCTCCATCTGTGGTGATTGAGAATTTTGCTGGGTATAGTAATTTGGGCCAGCATTTGTATTCTCTTAGAATCTGTTTGAGATCTGCCCAGGATCTTCTAGCTTTCATCATCTCCAGTGAGAAGTCTGCTGTAATTCTGATAGGGCTGCCTTTATTAGTTACTTGACCGTCTTCCCTTACTGCTTTTAATATTCTTTCTTTGTTTAGTGCAATTGGTATTTTGATTTTTATGTATTGGGAGAAATTTCTGGTCTGGTCCAGTCCATTTGGAGTTCTGTAGTCTTCTCGTATGCTCATGGACATCTCTTTCTTTAGGTTAGGAAAGTTTTTTTCTATAATTTTGTTGAAGATATTTACTGACCCTTTAAATTCTAAATCTTTGCTCTCTTCTATACCTATAACCCTTAGGTTTGATCTTCTCATTGTATCCTGGATTTCCTTGATGTTTTGTTTACAAGTTTTTTTTGCATTTCGCATTTTCTTTGACTGTTGAGTCAATGTTTTCTATGGTATCTTCAGCACCTGAGATTCATTCTTTTATTGCTTGTATGCTGTTGTTGATGCTTGCATCTATGACTCCTGAATTCTTTCCAAGATTTTCTATCTCCAGAGATGTATTGTTTTGTGATTTCTTTATTGTTTCTGCTTCCATTCTTAGATTCTGGATGGATTTGTTCAGTTCTTTACATGTTTGTTTGTGTTTTCCTATAATTCTTTAAGGGATTTTTATGTTTCCTTTTTAAGGGCTTTTACCTTTTGACCCAAGTTCTCCTGTATTTCTTTAAGGGAGTTATTTATGTCCTTCTTGAAGTTCTGTATCAGTTTCGTGAGATGATACTTTATTTTTTTTAATGTTATTTTTTGGTTTTATTTTTTTATTTATATTTTTATTATTTTCTGAGTTTTCTTTATTTACATCCAAAATGATTTCCCCTTTCCCGTTTCCTCCCTCCCCAAAAGTCCCATAAGCTCCCTTCCCTCTGCCTGTTCCCCATTAAACCCCCTCTCGCTTCTCTGTTCTGGTATTTCCCTACATCCAGTCTTTCCAGGACCAGGGGTGTATCCTTCCATGTTCTTGGAAATCTATTGATATGTGAATTGTGTCTTGGGTATTCCGAGTTTCTGGGTTAATTATCCCTTATCAGTGACTGCCTGCCATGTGTGTTCTTTTGTGATTGGGTTACCTCAAAAGGATGATATTTTCCAGTTCTGACCATTTGCCTATGATAGTATACTTAAGCGACCCAAAGAACTCCACCAGAGAACTCCTACAGCTGATAAAGAACTTCAGTAAAGTGGCCAGATATAAAATCAACTCAAGCAAATAAGTAGCCTTCTATACTCAAAGGATAAGCAGGCTGAGAAAGAAATAAGAGAAATGATACCTTTCATGATAGCCACAAACAATATAAAGTATCTTGGTGTGACTCTAACCAAACAAGTGAAAGAACTGTATGACAAGAAATTTAAGTCACTGAAGAAAGAAATTGAAGAAGACCTCAGAAGATGGAAAAATCTGCCATGCTCATGGATTGGCAGAATTAATATAGTAAAAATGACCATCTTGCCAAAGGCAATATACAGATTCAATGCAATCCCCATCAAAATCCCAACTCAATTCTTCATAGAGTTAGAAAGAGCAATTCAAAAATTCTTCTGGAATAACAGAAAACCCAGGATAGCTAAAACTATTCTCAAGAGTAAAAGAACTTCTGGGGGAATCAGTATCCCGGACCTCAAGCTATACTACAGAGCAATAGTGTTAAAAACTGCATGGTATTGGTACAGTGACAGGCATGTAGATCAATGGAACAGAATTGAAGACCCAGAAATGAATCCACACTCCTATGGTCACTTGATCTTTGACTAAGGAGCTAAAACCATATAGTGGAAAAAAGATAGCCTTTTCAACCAATAGTGCTGGTTCAACTGGAGGTCGACATGCAGAAGAATGCAAATTGATCCATTCTTATCTCCTTACACTAAGCTCAATTCCAAGTGGATCAAGGACCTCCACATAAAACCAGACACACTGAAACTAATAGAAAGGAAACTAGGGATGAACCTTGAACATATGGGCACGGGGGAAATTTCCTGAACAGAACACCAATATCTTATGCTCTGAGATGAGACTTTAAATCCAACTCTTGCTTTTCAGTTCTGTTGGGGTATCTGGAACTTGCTGTGGTGGGAGAACTGGGCTCTGATGTTACCAAGTAGCCTTGATTTCTGTTGGTACGGTTCTTGTGCTTGTCTTTTGCCATCTGGATATCTCTGGTGTTAGTTGGTCTTGCTGTCTCTGACTGGAGCTTGTCCTTCTTATGGGCCTGTAAGTCTGAGTATGTTCTCCTGGGAGACCAACTGCCCTATGGCAGGGTCTGTGCACAGAAGGCTGTGGAGCTGCCTGGTTCCCTGTTGTAAGTGGTGGCCGGAAGGGAAGACTCCTCTCCTAGCAGCTCCACTGATGTTATGCCCTGTGTGCTCCTAGCTGTTACCCTCCAGAAAGAAGGTGGAGATCTCAGATCAGCATTCAGAAGTGAAAGCACTGCTGGGAGATCACTCTCCTGGCGGGCTGTGCACAGATGGTTGTTGAGCTGCCTGGCTCCTTGGTGCAAAATCAGAATGATATTTTCTAATTCCATCCATTTGTCTAAGAATTTCATGAATTCATTGTTTTTAATAGCTGAGTAGTACTCCATTGTGTAAGTGTATCGCATTTTCCTATCCATTCTTCTGTTGAAGGAGTGTTCCTCTTTCTCTATATCTTTGCCAGTATCTGCTGTCACCTGAGTTTTTGATCTTAGCCATTCTGACTGGTGTGAGGTAGGATCTCAGTGTTTCTTTGATTTGCATTTCCCTGATGACTAAGGATGTTGGACATTTGTTTATATGCTTCTTGGCCGTTCAATATTCTTCAGTTGAGAATTCTTTTTAGCTCTCTACCCCATTTTTAATAGGGTTATTTGGTTCTCTGGAGTATGATTTCTTGAGCTCTTTGTATATATTGGATATTTGCCTTCTATCAGATATGGGATTGATAAAGTTCTTTTCCCAATCTGTTGGTTGCTATTTTGTTCTATGGACAGTGTCCTTTGCCTTACAGAAGATTTTCAATTTTATGAGGTTTGATCTGTCTATTGATGATCTTAGAGCCTAAGCCATTGGTGTTCTGTTCAGGAAAATTTCCCCTGTGCCCATATGTTCAAGGATCTTCCCTTCTTTCTTTTCTATTAGTTTTGTACCTGGTTTTATGTGGAGATCCTTGATCTACTTGGACTTAGCTTTGTATAACTAGATAAGATGGATCATTTTGCATTTTGTTGACTGCCAGTTGAACCAGCACCAGTTGTTGAAAATGCTGTCTTTTTTTTCCCACTGGATTGCTTTAGTTCCTTTGTCAAAGATCAAGTGACCATAGAAAGGTATGTGGCTTCATTACTGGGTCCTCAATCCTGTTTTATTGATATAGCTGTCTGTTTCTGTACCAATACCATATAATTTCTAAAATTATTGCTCTGTAATACAGCTTGAGGTCAGGGATTGTGATTCCTCCAGAAGTTCTTTTATTGTTGATAATTGTTTTTGCTATCCTGGGCTTTTTGTTATTTCAAAGGAATTTGCATATTATTCTTTCTAACTCTATGAAGTATTGAGTTGGGATTTTGATGGAGATTGCACTGAATCTGTATATTGCTTTTGGCAAGATGACCGTTTTTACTATATTAATCCTGCCAATCCATGAGCATGGGAGATATTTCCATCTTCTGAGATCTTCTTCAATTTTTTTCTTCTTTGACCTGAAGTTCTTATCACACAGATCTTTAACTTGCTTGATTAGTGTCACACCAAGGAAAATTATTTGTGACTATTTTGTAGGGTGTCACATTTTCTATAGATAATTCATATAAAAATTATTTATTTTGTACTGTCTTCTACATTAAGATCAAATTAATTTTATTTACAATATGTACATTCTATCAATTGAAAAGATGAATTCTATCAAATTAATTTTTATTCTTGTAAGATTTTAGAAATGTACAAAATCAGAAATAAGACATACATCTAAACAAAATAATCAGTAGAAGTTTATTCATAAGAATTGAGGATCATGTTAAGTAATTTGCTGTTTCATTATCCTGTTGCTAGTATAAGTTTATATGGGGTACATGTGATCAAACACATCACTTCGAATAATATTAATTCCAAAAATACATATGAGTGGTTATACATTAGCACATAAAATGTACCTGTTCATGCCCTGTGCAATATTTTAATAGAGGGTATATTTGTTATTGCTCAGTGTGCTATTTATTTGACAAATGTTATTAAATGCCATGATGTAAAAGAATATTGTAATATGAATAGCAAGTTAATCTTCAATTATCTCTTATAATGCTTATATTCTAATAGTGAATAATGTGAACATATGTGTCTTACTGTTGAAGAGATAATTGTCATGAAAAATAAACTATATGTTTAATATTCTAATTTCCTTTAAATAAAAAATTTCATAGTGAAGGGATATTCATTTAGACTCATTGTTTTCTAAAGGAAGTAGAAACATGTTATCCCATAGGAAAGCTTCAGTATCAGGAATAAACTAATCAATATTTTCAGGAGATCCTTGAAACTTAACAATGTCATTGGACATCTCTTCATCTAATTTATAAGAATAGCAAGGATTATAGAGAGGCATACTCAGACCAGTCAAAGTGCTTAAAACTCAGAGAGGATGAGCTTCCTGGGAGACAGATTCATTGAGTTGACTCGATGCAGCTCAGACTGAATGATTCTCTTAGAAGAAAACTTATTCAAAGTATCCAGGTGTTTGTAAATTATGCTGTGAGCTCCAGATTTCCAACTTTTACTAGCCATCACACATGCCTGGGTAGGTAGTTGATAGAGATATCTTTGAGATATTTCTGCTTCTCTAATTAACTCCTGTCCCATATGTTTGTATATAAGTCCAATAAAACTCCTTGATCCTCTTATGTGGATTTTGGTGATGTCCTATTTTATCTATTGTTATTCTTTGTCTAGAGTAAGTAGATGTTTGTTTGCGTCTCACAAGGGATAGTATCAGCAACAATACTGTTATATGTATGTGTAAACTATAAATACATTTTATTTCAGAGTAAATTTTTCTATTAATGTACATTATGAAGGGCGTTTTAGACTTGTAGTATACAGTGGTAGACGTTGGTTGAAAAGTAAACATAAAATAACCAAATAGAACACAGACTAATAAAAGTGATACAAGAAAGTTTAGTATGTCTAGACATATTAAATAGTACAATTTATTCATTCAGAAAAGACTATGCAAAATAGTGAGCTGGACCAAGTTAAATATACATCTATATTATTTCTATGTAAAAGTAAGTTTATTAAATGTTTAGATTCTTTTTTTTTATTTTCTAAGCTTTTTTTTATTTACATTCCAAATCATTTCCTCTTTCCCGTTTCCTCCCTCCCCGAAAGTCCCATAAGCCCCATAACCTCCCTCTTTTCCCCATTCAACCCCCTCTCGCTTCTCTGTCTTGGCATTCCCCTACATCCAGTCTTTCCAGGACCAGGGGTCTCTCCTTTCATCTTCTTGGAACTCTATTAATATGCGTATTGTGTCTAGGGTATTCCTAGATTCTGGGTTAATATCCCCTTATCAGTGACTGCGTACTATGTGTGTTCTTTTGTGATTGGGTTACCTCACTAAGGATGATATTTTCCAGTTCTGACCATTTGCCTAGGAATTTCATGAATTCATTGTTTTTAATTGCAGAGTAGTATTCCATTGTGTAAATATACCACATATGCCAGCCTAGACTACTATACCCAGCAAAACTCTCAATCACCATAGATGGAGAGACCAAGATATTCCATGATAAAGCCAAATTTTCACAATATCTTTCCACAAACCCAGTCCTGCAAATGTTTAGATTCTTTAATGATATTCTGTAGTATTTTCTCAGCTAGTTCAGAGACATAGGATGCAAAAACATCTTATTCATCAAGTTGTTTTTGACCACACTGTTTAACTGTTATTTTGTTTAAAGCATGAAATAAGAGTTGTTATGCACTCATATTTTTCATTCACTTTTTCATGTTAATCATAAAAGTGCATGAAGCTCAGAATAACTGGGACCTGCCAAAGATTATTCCCTGTTCTGGTGTGCTTTATTTCCTTCCATATTCAGTTTTTTATCATTAAAGACAAGCTTACTGTAACCCTAGGTTTCCACCCCTCCCCCCACACACACACATCATAGAATAACCAAAGTAACATCTTTGAGAAATAATTATATTAATGAATATTTAGGCCATATGGTTGCGTCTATTCCCTGACTAGCTCAAAAATTAATTATTCTGTTTTTGTTTTTTCTATTTTGTGCTTCTAAGTTCTAGTACATGGCTTATTATCTGGTTCTCAGTTGATTCATGTGACTGTGTTCCTTTTTACCAAGGCAAATCTCCCTGTGTCTGACTCAGGTCCAGATTTCTCTCTCTCTGCTGGATGTCATATCCTCTAATCCTGCCTCAGCTCATTGGTCAATCAGAGTCATATTGACAGGTGAATGCTTCTATAGAGGCTCAAGAAATTTTATGTTGTGGGAAATACTAAAAAAAAATGGGCCAACAGACTTCATGCACTACCACTGGCACCTGGTGGACCACATGGTTCCAGCTGGGTGATCTCAACTTGGTAGTCTCTCTGAGCCAGAGCTCCTGAGTCCCTTAGCAGATCACTGCTGCCAGTCCCACAAAATGAGCATCATCCCCATAGTCAGGCATCACAATACCCATTTACTCAACAGAATCAGAACTCTTAAAACTTATAATAAACCAATCAGGCTTATGCATCAATAAATGCTCAATTTACAAATGCTAATACAATAATTTCAGAACCATTTGTTAATGAAAAAGCTTTATCCAAATTATTCTAACCTTATGATATCATAACTACCTGTGACTGGTTAAACTCACACTGGTTCACATCAGCCTGCATCTTAGCCTTCTCCCTCTCTTGAGAGACTCTCTCTCTCTCTCTCTCTCTCTCTCTCTCTCTCTCTGTGTGTGTGTGTGTGTGTGTGTGTGTGTGTGTGTGTGTGTGTGTGTGTGCAACTCTTAGCTCCATCTCCCTTTTTCCTGTCCAATCCCTGGCTTCTTGCTGCCCTAACATTTTAGTGTGATTTGATAGGGAAAATCTTGTCACAATTATATATACATTATTTCTTTTAAGCCAATAAAAGGTTGTTTCTCTTACAATAATAAACTACAATAATATAATAAGAAGAATTATGAAACTATCATGTAAGAGTTACATTCATAATGTCCATTTCATATGTATTTTGCAACCTGGGAGGATGTATCCTACTCTCTATCCTCTGAGTGAGTTTAGAGTTCAAAAAGTAAATCAATTATAACATAACTTGCATTACCAAACAGATACAGTTTCTTAGAACTTAAGAGCATTTTCTTAAGTGCTAAACAATTTCAGCCTAATTGTGAGAATATAACTAGGTAGTCTTCAACTGCATCCAAGACTTGGGAAGAAATAAATATTTCCTGAGTATGTCGGAATTTTGTATAAGCAGCTTCCAAAGCTGTAGAAATGACAAAGATTCAGGCTACTTGGACACTCACTCAAGGTTTTTTTTGTGCTGTCAGAACATCCATCTTCAGCCTTCTGATCCAGAATATCTGACAAACTTTCTGTGAAACAGGAATTTTAAAGGACTTCTCACTCTTTCTTGGCACAGTTCAG
This sequence comes from Tokudaia tokunoshimensis, assembly GCA_036184795.1. NCBI lineage: Eukaryota > Metazoa > Chordata > Mammalia > Rodentia > Muridae > Tokudaia > Tokudaia tokunoshimensis. The sequence goes on along the minus strand of BTHU01000003.1, from coordinate 115,327,679 downwards.
AATTAGAATTTTCTGCAACCCATTGGTTCATTTCAGACAGTTTCCAGTAGTGTTTACATCAGGGTCAGTATCTTGCCCAGTGGTTAGCTTGCCACACTTGAAGCCAAATCTATAAGGAGTTTCATCGTTTCACGTCATTGTTCTTGAGGCAGAACAGGAATGCTACAAGGATCAGAACTATCTCTTTCTCTCAAAAGCCTTTTAATGATAAATCACCTTTAAATGCCATATTCAGTGGATGTCTGAATATTTTGAAGGCTGTCATAGGCAAACTCACTTGTTTCTAAACCTTTAGTATCCTTTCAATCATGGAAACATTTCTGTAATAAAATATACTAGTATCTAACATGACCATAATTTTAACTTGCATTTTTTAAATATCCTAAATTTGTTGTAGTAACTTACAAAAGAACTAAACCTTAACATTAATATTGCATTAATACAAGACCTTAAACAAGGGTCATAGCGTATATACATAAGATATTCTAGCAAAATATTATCATCTGTATCATTATACAAAGATCTATACCAATGTAACCAAATATAACCTTAATTTTGTATCAATGTATCTATACCTACATGAGATGATTTGACTATTAGCAGGTCTATATAACCAATAAAAAAGATAGTAACAAAAAAGGGTAGATTCAAATATCTACCATTTCTTCTATTTTTCCTATATTATTTCTATATCCACTCTTTTTCCTTTTCATCCCACTCCTCCCTCTGTAATGCTAGATAGGAGAGATGGAAATATACAGGAAAGGAAAAGAAAATTCCTGAATCTAACATTTCTCATTTCCTTTCCCAACTATACAAGACAATAATAAAGTATAATTGACCTCATTAAACATTAACAAACTTTCAGTAACCATTGAATGTCTAAAACTATTTATACCACCTCTTGGGAATGGGGGTATCACCCTCTTAAAATTGTTTCCTGCATATTTGGGGCATCATTTTCCTTTTGGTGGTCTCTTGAACAAAATTGTGATATTGGTCGATAATAAGAAAGTTAGCTATAGCATTTGCTGATCAGTCTATGCATGATGAGAAATTTCAGGAATTAGCTGAAGTTCTGCCTGGATCAATCTGTAATAATAGAACAATTTGGGTTAGGAGCTTTCTTTGAAGCTACCCTAAAAGCAGGGTTTTATGAAATGGCTATTAATGTAGTTTGAGGTTCGATCATCTGTATTAATTGTCTTCTTTGGTGTTTGTTCCTTATCTTCAGCAGATATTCTCTCAACATTAATAAACATTTCTTCAATAAAATGTGTATGGAATGCTCATGTTCACAATTGAACCAAAGATAATTCTCTGCTCTCTTTTCAAGCAGGTAAGGAATCTTTTTTTTTTAATTGGTAAGGTATTTTTGATTGTAAAACCAAGATGCAATATAATTTCCATCTATGCCACGTAAGAGGATAGCATGATAAGGCTTGATGAATCTGTAGCAAACAAGTTTTATTGGCTGATCTTTGCTCCTGTAACTGAGCAGACAAGTGCAGCCAGGTACACAGGAAACACCCTAATGTAAGGTATCTTGGGACACGGCCCACCAGGGCCCCACCTGCACCTAGGAGCTGGGCAGCACCACAGCACTCTGTGCCAGGGGAAAGCCGGTCACCCAGGGGTGCTGAGAAAGGCTTGCAGACCCACAAAAGGGACAAGCACCAGCCAGTGACAGAAGGACCAACTAACACCAGAGATAACCAGATGACAAAAGGCAAATGTAGGAATGTTACTAACAGAGATCAAGGCAATATGGTACAATCTGAATTAAATTCTCCCACAACAGCAAGTACTGGATACCCAAACACACAAGAAAAGCAAGATTTAGACTTAAAATCACAGCTCATGATGCTGATAGAAGGCTTCAAGAAGGACGTAAATTAACCCCTTAAAGACATACAGGAGAACACAAGTAAACATGGAGAAGTCCTTAAAGAATTACAGGAAAACACAACAAAACAGGTGAAGGAATTGAACAAAACCATCCAGGATCTAAAAATGGAGGTAGAAACAATAAAGAAATCACAAAGGGAAACAACTCTGGACATAGAAACCGAGGAAAGAAGTCAGGAGACATAGATCCAAGCATCAACAACAGAATACAAGAAAAAGAAGAGAGAATGTCAGATGCAGAATATACCATAGAAAGCATTGACACAACAGTAAAAGAAAATGCAAAATGCAAAAAGCTCCTGACCCAAAACAGCCACGATATCCAGGACAAAATGAGAAGACCAAAACTAAGGATTATAGGTATAGAAGAGAGTGAAGATTTCCAACTTAAAGGGCCAGTAAATATCTTCAACAAAATTATATAAGAAAACTTCCCAACCTAAAGAAAGATAACTATGACCATATAAGAAGCCTACAGAACTCCAAATAGATTTGACCAGAAAAGAAATTCTTCCTATCACATAATAATTAAAATGCCAAATGTACTAAACAAAGAAAGAATATTAAAAGCAGTAAGGGAAAAAATGTCAAGTAACATATAAAGGCAGACCTATAAGAATTACTCCATACTTCTCATGAGAGACTATGAAAGCCAGAAGAGTCTGAGCAGATGTCATACAGACCCTAAGGGAACACTTTTACATCCAGCAAATCTCTCAATTACCATAGATGGAGAAACCAAGGTGTTCCATGACAAAAACAAACTTAAACAGTATGTGTCCACAAATCCAGTCCTTCAAAGGATAATGAATAGAAAACACCAACAAAAGGAGGGAAACTACATACAAGAAAAAGCAAGACATTAATCTTCCTTCAACAAACACAAAAGAAGATAACCACACAAACATATAAATTACATCAAAAATAACAGGAAGAAACAATCACTATTCCTTAATATCTCTTAATATCAATGGACTCAATTCCCCAATAAAAAGACATAGAATAACAGACTGGATACAGAAATAGTACTCAACCTTTTGGTGCATACAGAAAACGCATCTCAGTGTGAAAGAAAAAATACTACCTCATAGTAAAAAGCTGGAAAACAATTTTCCAAGCAAATGGCTCAAGAAACAAGCTGGAGTAGCCATTCTAATATCCAGTAAAATAGATTTGCAACTAAAAGTCATCAAAAAAGACACAGACGGACACTTTATACTCGCCAAAGGAAAAATCTACCAAGAAGAACTCTCAATTCTGAACAACTATGCTACAAATACAAGGGCACCCTCATTCGTAAAAGAAATTTACTAAAGCTTAAAGCATATATTGTACCTCACACAATAATTGTGGGTTACTTCAACACCCCACTCTCCTCAATGGAAAGATCAAGGAAACAAAAACTAAACAGAGAAACAGTGAAACTACAGAAGTTTTGGACCAAGTGGATTTAATACATATTTATAAAACATTTCATCCTAAATTAAAAAAATATACCTTCTTCTCAACACCTCATGGAACCTTCTCCAAAACTGACCATAAAATTGGTCACAAAACAGATCTCAACAGATATAAGAAGATCAAAATAATCCTATGCCTCCTATCAGATCACTATGGAGTAAGGGTGGTCTTCATTAGCAACATAAACAACAGAAAGCCCACATACACATGGAAGCTGAACAAGCTCTACTCAATGATAACTTGGTCAAGGAGGATATAAGGAAAGAAATCAAAGATGTTTTAGAATTTAATGAAATCGAAGGCACAACATACCCAAATTTATGGGAAACAATGAAAGCTATGCTATGAGGAAAACTGAGAGCTCTGAGTGCCTCTGAAAGGAAGCTGGAGAGAGCATACACTAGCAACTTAACTGCACACCTGAGAGTTTTAGAACAGAAAGAAGCTAAAACACCCAAGAGGATTAGAAGGCACGAAATCATCAAACTCAGGACTGAAATCAACCAAGTAGAAACAAAAAACTATACAAAGACTCAACAAAACCAGGAGCTGGTTCTTTGAGAAAATCAACAAAATAGATAAACCTTTAGCCTAACTAACCAGAGGGCACAGAGACAGTATCCAAATGAACAAAATCAGAAATGAAAAGGGAGATATAAAAACAGAAACTGAAGAAATTCAGACAATCACCAGAACCTACTACAAAAGCCTATACTCAACACATTTGGAAAATCTGGATGAAATGGACAATTTCCTAGACAGATACCAAATACCAAAGTTAAATCAGGACCAGATAGACCATCTAAACTGTCCATTACCCCTAAAGAAATAGCATTGACTGTCTCACAACCAAAAAAAGCACTGGACCAGATGGTTTTAGTGCAGAATTCTATCAGACATTCAAAGAAGACCTAACACCAATATTCTTGAAACAATTCCATGAAACAGAATCAGAAGGAACACTACCAAACTCATTCTATGAAGCCGTAATTTTGCTGATACCAAAACCACACAAAGATCAAAAAGAAAAAGATCTTCAGACCAATTTCCCTATGAATATCAATGCAAAAATACTCAATAAAATTCTTGACAACCAAATCCAAAAACACATCAAAATGATCATTCACCATGATCAAGTAGGCTTCATCACAGGAATGCAGGGATGGTTCAATATAAGGAAATCGATCAATGTATTCCACTACATAAATAAACTCAAAGTAAAAAGGCACCTGGTCATTTCATAAGATGCTGAAAAAGCATTTCACAAAATTCAGCATCCTTTCGTGTTAAAATTCTTGGAAAGAACACAAATTCAAGGTCCATACTTATACATAGTAAAAGCTATATACAACAAACCAGTAACCATTATCAAAGTAAATGGAGAGAAACTTGAAGCAATTCCACTAAAATGAGGGATTAGACAAGGCTACCCTCTCTCTCCATATTTATTCAGTATAGTACTTAAAGTTCTAGATGGACCAATTAGACAACAAAAGGAGGTCAAAGGAAGAGAATTGGAAAGGAACAAGTCAAATTATCACTATTTGCAGATGATATGATAGTATACATAAGTGATTCCCCCCCAAAAAAAAACTCCACCAGAGAATACCTACAGCTGATAAACAACTTAAGCAAAGTGGCCGGATATAAAATTAACTTGAACAAATCAGTAGTCTTCCTTTTCTCAAAGGATAAACAGGCTGAGAATGAAATTAGGGAAATGACACCCTTCACAATAGCCACAAACAATATAAAGTTTCTTCGTGTGACTCTAACCAAACAAGTGAAATATCTGTATGGAAAGAACTTCAAGTCTTTGAAGAAAGAAGTTGAGAAGACCTCAGAATGTGGAAAAATCTACCATGCTCATAGATAGGCAGGATTAATATAGTAAAAATGGCCATCTTGCCAAAAGCAATATACAGATTCAATGCAATCCCCATTAAAATCGCAACGCAATTCTTCATAAAGTTAGAAAGAGCAATTCTCAAATTCATCTGTAATAGCAAAAATCCCAGGATAACTAAAACTATTCTCAACAATAAAAGAACTTCTGGTAGAATCAGTATCCTGGACCTCAAGCAGTACTACAGAGCAATAGTGTTAAAAACTGCATGGTGTTGGTACAGTAATAGGCAGGTAGATCAATGGAATAGAATTGAAGACCCAGAAATGAGCCCACATACCTATGGTGTCTTGATCTTTGACAAAGGAGCTAAATCCATCCAGCCTTTTTAACCAATGGTACTGGTTCAATTGGCAACTAGCTTGCAGAAGAATGTAAATCGATCCATTCTTATCTCCTTGTACTAAGCTCAAGTTCAAGTGGATCAAGGATCTCCACATAAAACCAGACACACTGAAACTAATAGAAAATAAACTGGGTAAGAGTTGTGAGCAAATTGGCGGCACAGAGTAAAATTTCCTGAACAGAACATATAAAAAAATATAAAGTGTCCTTGTGTCCTATGATAAAGAATTGACAAATGGAACCTCATAAAATTACAAAGTTTCTGTAAGGCAAAGGATTCTGTGAATAGGACAAAACAGCAACCAACAAATTGGGAAACGATCTTTACCAACCCTACATCCGACAGAGGGCTAATATCCAAGATATACAAAGAACTGAAGAAGTTAGATACCAGGGAGCCAAATAACCCTATGAAAAAATGGAGTACAGAGCTAAACAAAGAATTTTTATCTGAGGAATATCGAATGCTGAGAAGCACCTAAATTTATTTTCAATATCCTTAGTCATCAGGGAAATGCAAATCAAAACAACTCTGAGATTTCACCTCACAGCAGTCAGAATGGCTAAGATCAAAAACTCAGGAGACAGCAGGTGTTGGCGAGGATGTGGAGAAAGACGAGCACTCCTCCACTGCTGGTGGGATTGCAGGCTGGTACAACCACTCTGGAAAGCAGTTTGGCCGTCCCTCAGAAAACGGGACATGATACTACCAGAGGACACTGTTATACCACTCCTGGATGTATACCCAGAGGATTCTCCAGCATATAATAAGAACACATGCTCCACTATGTTCATAACAGTCCTATTTATAATAGCCAGAAGCTGGAAAGAACCCAGATGTCCCTCAATGGAAGAATGGATACAGAAAATGTGGTATATTTACACAATGGAATACTATTTAGCTATTAAAAACAACGAATTTATGAAATTCTTAGGCAAATGGGTGGAAATGGAAAATATCAGCCTAAGTGATGTAACCTATTCACAAAAGAACACACATGGTATGCACTCACTGATAAGTGGATATTATCCCAGAAGCTCAGAATACCCAAGGCACAATTCACATATCAAATGATGCCCAAGAAGAAGGAAGGAGAGACCCTTGGTCCTGTAAAGGCTCGATGCATCAGAGTAGAGGAATACCAGGACAGGGAAGTAGGAGGGGTTTGTTTGGGGAACAGGGGAAAGCAAAGAGGGCTTATGGGACATTCACGGAGGAGGGAACCAGGGAAAGGGAAATCATTTGAAATATAATAAAGAATATAGCCACTAGTGGCTACATTCAAACTGGGTATCTGAAAAGGGAAGCTGGCGATATATGGTAAGGCCGTGAGAAAGAGGGAGACTAGGACAACCCAATTGCTGATCAAGGTCTGAAATTTAATGAGTGACTGAGAATTTAAGGTTTGGGGTTGCGACCCTTCCCCTCAAGGGTAGAGAATCTGGTCAGTGGGCGTTGTCTACACTGCTCCACTGCTCCACTGCCCCACTGCCCCACTGCCCCACTGCCCCACTGCCCCACTGCTCCACTGTCCACTGCCCCACTGCCCCACTGCTCCACTGCCCCACTGCTCCACTGCTCCACTGCCCCAATGCCCCACTGCCCCACTGCCCCACTGCTTCACTGCTCCACTGTTCCACTGCCCCACTGCCCCACTGCTCTACTGCTCAACTGCTCTGAGGGGTAGCCTGCTTAACTCAGTAAACTGGAGATCTGGAAGAACAATGGACTTCACCTTGGTATGAATGCTCCACCCTAGGTGGGAGAGATTTGTGGCTAACACTGTGGTCTGAAAATACCTGCTCAGAAGCCTGGGGGGGGCACAAAAGAATATATCTAAGAAACAATAAAAAAAAAAGATTTGTTGGCTATGTTTAGCTGAAATTTGGGCTGGAGACATTTTCAAGTCTCAGCCATTCTCAAGGCTATTTTCTTGTGGAGGGATCAGTGATACAAGTTACCTGTTTTGTTGATCTCCATGATTTCTTTCTTTCTGTTTGAAGTTAGGATCTTAAGAATATCACCACCTGTCAAATATGATTTTTATCAATTTTGAAAGAATCCACAGCTTTTCTTTTCCCGTGAAATCAAAGACAAAATATTTCCACCAAAATAACACATTTCCTTCCCTCCATTTTGAATTTAGCACTTCCTTAATATGAACAGGATGACTTATTTCAGCAGTTATTTCCATAATCCAATGTTTCTCAGCAGCTAGTGTTGTTGTTGTTGTTGATTGTTATTCAAAAATATAAAGTTAATAAAGTATTATGTAAACTATTTTTGTGAGAGTCCTTATTCTTCTGTTTTATGATCAACTTATTTAATGTTATGCTTGATATTTCTATAATTGCTAGACTAGTTGGATTGTAAAATATATCTGCAGCATTTTCTATGCCATATTGTCGAAATAATTGTGTTATTCTAAAGGATACACATGCCAAACAATGTCAGTTTCTATCTGTAAAGGTGCCTCCAGGATAGCCACCATCTCTCATAAATGTGCAACCTCTGTATCATTCATTTTAGAACTCAACGGAGAATCCCCTTTGATATTTTGAACTCATATCAACTGTATGCCTTATTAACCTATATACATATCTTAATTCTTCAATAACTATAAAATGAAATATATAATCTCTTGTATGTTGTTCTAGGGAAGCATCATTAAGCAGAATCTGGATTCTTAACTCAAAATATTGCATATGTATGGGTTGTGATCTCAAGCCTTTGTTGATTTTTCTTATCTGAAACTACATTTTTGATGTTGCTGTATGCTACAAGTTATGTTGTTTTCAAGATTATTTATTCTGATTTAAAGAATCATCTAACATCTCTTCTATGGTTTCCAATCAACCATCCTATTTTGACCTTTCTGGTTTTTTTTTTTTTTTTGGTATCATTTACTTATTTTTAATTTTTTATTGGTTATTTTATTTATTTACATTTCAAATATTATCCCCCTTTTCAGTTTTCCCTCCACAACCCCCCCTATCCTAACCCACTACCCCCTACTTCTATAACTGTGCTTCCCCACATACTCACCCACACTTACCTCACTACTCTAACATTCACCTATGATGGGGCATGAAGCCTTTACAAGAACAAAGATGCCAGATAAGGCCATCCTCTGATACATATGCAACTGGAGCCGTGGGAAACCTTGAGTCGAGGAAACTTCCTGGAGTCTATATTGTTGACCCTAGTAAGGACTTCTAGTAATTGAGGATATGGAGGTTGAACTCATCATCTTCTGTAATCAGGTAAGACTCTTAGTGTAGATACTAAGACAACAACCCAAATTAAAAAACCTTTGATCCACACCGTACTTGTGTATGATGTGCTTTGACAATACTCACTAAAAGCTTGTGGCAGTTGCCCATCAATGACTGGTTTAACTTGAGGACCAAGACAAAAGAGATATCCCATGACTGAAACTCTCTAGAGTTTGCCAGGATACAAAACTGGACTGCTCAGAGATCCAACATACCACCAAAAGACAGATGCCTTAAGAAAAAGAAGTCAAAGAAAAAGAAGTCAATGAAACAATTCCTTTTGACATACTTCTACATTCATAGATCAGAGCCTCACTCAGTTTTCATCAGAATGGTTTCCTCATGAAGCTAAAGGAAATACAAGCAAAGACTACACTCAAGTATTAGGTAGAGTTCCAGAACTCATGAAAGAGGATAAGGAAGTATTGTAGAAACTAAAGTAGGAATCAAGGACACCAGGAGACAATGGCCCACAGAATAAAATAAGTCAGATTCGTAGTGACTCACAGAAATTGAAACAACAATCAGGGAGCCTGCGTGGATGTGAACTAAGTCCTCTGCATACATATTGTAATTGTTTGGCTTCATGTTTGTGTAGAACTCATAAGAGCGGGAGTGAGTATGTCTATGAATCTTTTACCTGCACTTGGGAAACTTTCCCTCTTGCTGGGATGCCTTTCCAGTATTGATATAAGGATTTGTGCCTAGATACATTGCATCTTCTTAGGGAATATTTGGTTGATACCCTTGGGAAACCTGTTGTTTTCAGAAAGTAAACAGAGGATCAACTTATCTGAGGCAAATGTGAGGTGGGGCAAGGAACTGGGAGTAGTGAAGGAGGGACAGACAATGGTCAAGATGTATTAAATGAGAGAATAGATAGATGATAGATAGATAGATAGATAGATAGATAGATAAATAGATAGATAGATAGATAGATAGATAGATAGATAGATAGATAGATAGATAGATAGATAGACAGACAGACAGACAGACAGACAGATTGATAGATGGTAGATAGATGGAGATAGATAGAAATGAAGTAATGAAGTAGTGGCCAAAACATAACTTGTATTTGTTAAAATAGTGTTATGTAAACAAAATATAATTTATTGTGATATGGTAGTCCTTATATTAGTAACTCAAGAGAATGATCTTAATCTTTATTTTTATTTTTCTAATAGAACATTTAATGTCTGTTTTTTATTTAATGCTTTTGCTGAGTCCATAAAACTTGTATTATTTTTTTCTCTTTTCTTTTTTATTGCATATTTTATTTATATTTCAAATGCCATCCCATTTTCCAGTTTCCCCTCCGAAAACCCCATATAACATCCCCACTCCCACTGCTTCTATGAGACTGCTTCCACTGCCACCTCAATGCTCTGGGTGGTCTGGTTGGTTGATATTGTTGGTCTTCTTAAGCGGTTATAAACCCCTTCAGTTCTTTCAGTCCTTTCTCTATCTCCTCCATTGAGAATTATGTGATTAGTTTAATGGTTGGCACGACCATCCACCTCTGTGTATGTCGGGCTCTGACAAAGACTCTCAGGAGACAGCTATGTCAGGTTCCTACTAGCAAGCATTCCTTGGCATCTGCAATAGCATCTGAGTTTACTGTCTACATATGAGATGGATCCCCAGGTGGAATAGTTTCTGGATGACCTTTCTGTTAGTCTTAATTATTAATTTTTTCTTGTCATGCCTTATTTTGAAATTGTGTTCATATTAATATGTTCTTTATTTATAAGATTATGGCCTTTCTATTTCAGTTACTTAAACAGAATAATCATATAGTTGTGCCTAGCTTTTATAAATCCTATTGTCTGTCACAGTTGGCAGCTCAGTGCAAGGATTTCAGAAACAGAAGACAGGGTGAAGACATGCCTTCATTTCTACAATTTTCCTCTGAAACAATTGCTGTTTGTATATTAACAAACTAAAAATATTACCATCATTAATTTGAGTTTGTAATAGGAGATAGTCAAGTTTGAGGTGGTCAAGGTTGCTTATTAATGTTTTATATTGAACTTCAAGACAATTCAATGTTTTTATAATAATTTTGACTACAGATTAAAATTTTGCTTATAAATTTTTATTTTTATTCTAGTACAATTAGTTTCAGGAAATATATTGACCCATTTCCTAAACAGGTGACACTGAATGTGTTCATATCAATCTTCCTGAGTCTGAGGAAGCAGCAAGAAGCAGGAATATCATGAGAAGTTTTATAGTGAATTATTTTCTATAAAATCATGGCAAGCAAAGATCAGCAATCTGATGCAAGGCAAGCCAATACAAGAGTGTAATTGGCAAAGACTAGTAAGGCAAACAAGAAGACCTGATATCAGAGTTCCCCCCACCCTGTCCTTGGGGTCATATTCATACACATTCTAAACATCGTGTGTCCTTTCATGTGTCTCCTTCAGCAAAACATCCTCTCCTCCTATAAAACAGCTTCCAGAAAAACATCACAATACAAAATCAAATCCAACCAAATCTGAAATTCTCACTTCAAGACACCAAAACAAAACAAAGAAAGATATTCAGGTAAAAGTGATACACTGAGTATGAAGAATCCATGACACCATGAACTTAAAACACATACAGAGAGAATATTACTCCTGTAAAAGAATGTTAGGACAGCCATATTTTCAAGGGAAATAGATTTCCATTACATTTTCTGTTCTAAATCGAAGACTAATTTGATCATAATCTAAGAATTTCAATATATAGATAAGTCTATTTAGACATAGTTCCATACAAATTATAATCATGATTGGGAAGACTAGTTGATGATATTACAGAGTCCAGTTGTGTTTCTTTTTATGCCTTATTAATTAACAACATTAAAGTAGTATGCTCAGAGGCTCCCTGGAAAATGTTACAGCTAAGTTTAACTCTACATGACAGATTTACTGACTGTATGTAATTGGAGGTCCTGTAAGACAAGTTCATTGGTAAAAGTGTTCTTCCATGATTTATAATGTGTGTTGGCTCCTTGAAATGAATGCAAAAGTGGAAGAAGGCAAGCATCTCCACAAAGTTGTACTGTGGCTTGGACATGTGTACTAGATCATGCACACATTCTTAATGACACACGTGTGCAACATACACACACACACACACACATTCACCACACATACATTTTATAATAATAAAAGAAATTATTGTGAGAGTGAACACAATAATTTTCATATTGCAGATACAGAATACAGTTGTTTGTAGGTTACAATTAGTCCTCATAGTAACCATCATTTCCCACCACTGTATTTATTGATTTTTTGGCAATCAGATATGATTGATAGTGTATACTCTTGGGAGATCATTAGCTTCTGACAACTCAAAAGCTGTCAGTGACATCAAATAGTATCTGAAACTATAGTAGAGATTCATCTGTTCTACTGCTGCCCCATGTTTCTGCAGTCATCAAAAATATCAGATAAATGTCTTAATATATGACTTTGCTTTGATCTTTGAATATGAAACATTCATGAAACTGCTTTCACATTAGTTCACAATATTTGGCACAACCTGAATCCATATTACCAGGATATAATCACCCATATTATAATAAGTGATAAGTGAGTCTGTTATTTTGTTTGAGGGGAGTGTTTTTCTCACATGGATATAGATACCACTCCATTATCAAGAGGCCAAGTTAACTCAGACCATATGTCTAGGTGAGTACAATGGCTACTCATGAAAATACTTCACTGCTTTCTGTTCAAATTTAGGATGATGGAATATATTTGGATGACAAAACTTATTATAAAATGTCAACTTGCATTTTACTGTGAGACAGCAGGAGTTAGTCGTGATGCTTTCCACTGCCACTTACCGGGACCGGAACCGAAAGCTTGGAATGGGGCCTCACAGCTCTTACAGCCCTGTGCAGCTGCGGTTTTCACCCTATGCCTTCATCAGAAGTACTATATTGGCAATTGCTGGAGGAAAGTTTTCCATCATTGCTTCACACATTCAGTTGAGAGAAGGATTTTCAATTCATACCTGAGATAGCCCCTAAATGTTACAAACTAACAGACAAAACAGAAATTGGCTGCAGTGGTTTCCATGGAGATTGATTCACTTTAACAAAGATTATTGAAGAAAGATTAAAGATGTACAAGCACTCCAATAACAAGGCAATGACAACAGGGGCAATTGCCGCAATGCTGCCTACCATCCTGTCCTCACAGCGCTTCTTCCCTTACTATGTTTCCAACAGCATTAGAGGACTTGATGAAGAAGGAAAGGGAGATGTGTACAGCCTTGACCCTGTGGGCTTTTTCCAGAGAGACTCTTTCAAGGCAGGAGGTTCAGCAAGTGTCATGCTACAGTTTCTGCTCGACAATGAGGTTGATTTCAAAAATATGCAGAATGTGGAGCATGTCCCCCTGACTCTGGATAGATCCATGAGGCTGGTGAAAGATGTCTTTATTTCTGCTACTGAAAGGGATGTGTATACTGGAGATGCCCTCAGGTGACCCGTCCAGCAGGTCTAGTTATTCAGGGTCCTGAAGAGGCGCTACCTGAGGGTCATGGGGGAGAGAAAAGAACGAGACCAAGCAAGATTCCATTGTCAAGGCCTCGTTTATTGTCACACAGGCAGCACGTTTTAAGCAGTGGGGATGAGGAAGTTGGGAGGGGGAGCTAGGGGGAAGTGACCTTTGCAAAATGCAAAGGAGGGAGGGGTCAAGGAAGCACAAAGGGTATCTGGTGAAGGCATCTGGTATCTGCGTACGTAGGGACATTCCGCGGTTAAGGGTGGAGCGATCTGTACCGGCAGTTCCTGGGCAGGTCTTTGTTCAACAGTCTCATGGTCATAAGATAGCCATGGCTGAATGACCTTGTTTGGCTCCCCACATCTCCCCCTTCTTTGTATAATTAATGGAGAGTTTGTCTTAAGCTACATGATGTGCACCCACAGCCAGCACCTAGAAGAGAGGGGTAGAGCCTCTGTCTTAGGCTACATGAGGTGCCTCCATGCCCAGAACCCCCAATAGGAGTTTGCTCCCTGGGCAATGGCCTCATGCTACTCCCGTCATGGAGTTACTCTACAGCCCTGGGATCATGCTCTACCGAATGAGTTAGCCAGGCTCTCAGGTGTGCATCTGGCATGTAGCATCATGATACTCCCGTCATGGGCATTTCCATAGCTTTTTATACCAAGGGTTTCGGTAATCTGCGGCCAGGATCGAGAAATCGAGGCCAGGAGAGGGGGTGCCCAAGGGCTCCTCGTAGGCACCCGGGTCATTATCTCTGACCTCTAGACAATGGTAATGCACTGAAACTGGCTTGTTGGTGAAAGCGGCATCCACCTGTGACTTGACAAAAAGAGTTAATTTTTGGAAGGCCCACAGCCCAAAAGAAATGAGCATGAGAAAGCCCACCAAAGGTCCCAAAAGACTAGGTAACAGAGTAGAGAGCCAAGGGCATGTAGAGAACCAGTTTTGATACCATGATTCTTTTTTCTCTCTTTCTTTCTTGCGGTTTTCTAGACTTTCCCTGACCTTTTTTAGGCTATCTTCAACCAATCCTGTCTTGTCTGCATAAAAGCAGCATTCTTCTTTAAGGGCAGTGCATAACCCACCTTGTTGTAAAGAAAGCAAATCTAAACTTCTTCTGTTTTGTAACACTACCTCAGAGAGGGATGTAACAGAATCTTTAAGATTCTTTAGTCCTAACTGTAGCTCTTGTAGGTCTCTATTGACCACCGCACTGAGCTGCGCATACTGCTGACTGGAAGTGACCAAGGAGGCAATTCCTGTTCCAGCCCCTGTGGCTCCAAAACCAAGGAGTATAGCCAGGGTGACTGCTGTTATAGGTTCTCTCTTTTGTCTGGACAAATGAGTTCCCCTTTCCCAAAAATTAAGGAGCTCATCAAAATCACAAATGGTCAATCGAGGGAGGAGCTTGACAAACACACAATATTCTCTATTCTCTAAAAAGGCAGCTGAAACTATAAAAGTGGTCAATCCCGAGGAGCAAGCAAGATAGGGATCATTAGAAACAGCAACGTATTGAAAGGAAGCATTAATTACTATAGTTTGATTGTAAACCTCAGTCAAGGTCTTGGGAGGCAGCATATCAGATCCCAGAAGGCACATGCCTTGACCAAAGAGGGAATCGGAGAAGAAAATGTTCCCCTGCAGAAAGACTGATATGTGGGCCATGTATTGGAGCTGTGGCATAAGTTTGTTTTATTAAAAAGAAATGTAAAATATATATAAAAAAAGGGTCAACTCAGTTTCGGGTTACTTTTCTTGAGATATTTTAGACACAGGAACAACCAACTTTCAATTATATTAAAAATTTTAATCTTAGAATAATTCTAACTCAGATGTCACCAAAAAAATAAAATTTGTGGAAGAAAAGCAATTCTGTATGCTATATTTGACTTGAGAGCCTATTTACTAGACAAAAGCCTGGTATTCATGTGCCTCAAATACCTTATTTTCAGAATTATAAAATTTTCACACAACGTCCAAATAGACAAGAAAATAAGACCTTAGGTCAATATTGTTGAGATAAACCATAAAACTACCAACAAAATATAAACAAATAGAATAATGATACAGAAAAGAATATTTGCATGGAAAGTGATCTATAAAATTCTCTAAATCTGCTTTAAATTTGTGAGTAATAAATCTTAAATTTCTTTTGGCCATTTGAAAAGCCCTCAATAATTAATACCTGTTCGTCCTTCCACTGCTCAGAAGGAAGGCATGCTGTGCACTCTTGACTACCACTATAGAAATGAGTTCAAATTATAAAACCTCAGATTGATAAAAGGCACAGTTGTGCCATAAAACTAAATTACTAGACATTTTTCTACTTCTGATAGTAGATTTCTTCATTATCAAAATTACTTTTGTCTCATATATGACTGGATGATTATAAACAGAAAATAATGACTATCACCATATTTTTCATAAGAAACATTTCTTCCACTGTCTTTTTATTCTGAGGTATTTGAATCCCTGTTTCCTATAAGTTTTAGTATGGGAAATGTGCAATTTCTAAGTATAATATTTGGAAGGAATTATGGAAAGATATTTGTATTTTGTGTTTGGTGACTAGAGACACTAATATAGGTAGAAATATTTGCACAATGCTTTAGAATATCTTTTTTAAAAAAGACACTATGTAAGACATTTAAACCTTTCCTTAAAGTTTCTTCTAAGGAAAGTTCAGAAGATCCTGAAAATAATATAAATTTTTAACATTACATATTCTCCAAGATCATATGGCTAAGATTCTATTGTTGAAGGTCCAATTTCTGTCATAGGACTTGGAAGAATCAAGCTGAAACTGACTTAGAAGCTCCTCCCAAAGATTATCTACTGCAGTATCTGCAAGTAATAATGCACTCAGTCAAGGGAGAGAAGCAATCCACGGTCCTACCCAGCTATGTTCCAGAGCAATCATTTCAAGTACCATGCACTGCAATTTATGAATTACTCTACTTAATCTAATTATTTGTTTAAAATGATCAACTATCACTTTTGACCATTGCTTTCTTTTATTTAAAATGCATGTCACACATATTTACTGGTTATAGGGAAACTATATCTATCATAAAATGAACTTAAACAAAATTGAAGCTTCTTATATCAATGTAAATTTTATACCACTTATATAATAAATTTGACATAAGTTAAATGTGACAGAGACAGTAAAAAAGACAATTGCAGAATAGTGTGGTAGATTTTAGAAGTCTCAAATAATTCATAAGTTGACTCATCTACTTTCTTTCTTCTTACTGTCTTTAAATTTTTATTTAATGTTTTAAGGAAAATTAATTATTAACACTCCTCACAAATTGATCATTATTTAATGTACAGATAAAAAAGACTGCCCAAGTTGATCATTATAAAAAAATGTGTCAGCCATCTCTACAGTGTGAGTGATATTTTTTTTCCATAAAATCAGTTCATTAGTGATTTTTTAGTATGTTCAGTTCCTTGGGAGGGCATGTCATGAATGTTGTGTATATCTTATTTGATTTAAATACTACAGGCTTTGTGCTAAGGATACAGTTTGAAGTCAGCCTTTCATTATTTTATTTAACCACTTTTTTTTAGGTCATTCTTTTTTAAAATTTATTTATTTATATTTTTACACTCCATATTTTATTCCCCCCCACCCTGTCTACCCTCAGACTGTTCCACATCCCATACCTCCTTCCCAACCCCCTGACCTCTAAACTCCCTGGGGCCTCCAGTCTCTAGAGGGTTAGGTGCATCTTCTCTGAATAAACACAACCTGGCAGTCCTCTACTGTATGTGTGTTGGGGGTATCATATCAGCTATTGTATGCTGTCTGTTTGGTGGTCCAATGTTTGAGAGTTCTCAGGGATCCAGATTAATTGAGACTGTTGGTCCTACTTAACCACTTCAGCCTTCCACTAGGTTTTTCTATTGATTCAGATGCCAGAGTTTTGATCTTATGATCTTAACTATTACAAACTTATCCTCAGTGGTTTCAATTATCTCTGGGAGAATTTTTTTTTTTATTTTGGTTTTTCGAGACAGGGTTTCTCTGTGTAGCCCTGGCTGTCTCTGGAACTCACTTTGTAGACCAGACTGGCCTCGAACTCAGAAATCCTCCTGCCTCTGCCTCCCAAGTGCTGGGATAAAAGACGTGCACCACCACTGCCTGGCCACTTAACCACTTCTAAATACAAATATTTACTATCTTTTAAATTAGTTCTGTAGGATTTTTCGTTCACTTTGAAACTGTATTTGCTCATTAAGGTCAAATACCAACAGGAAATGTTTTCATATACAGAGTTTCTATTTTTTTTCCACATGGAGTTATATTCTCTACCATACAGCTGGTTCTCTGGTTCTCATTTACTACTAACAACTATGTTTTCTCCTGGTTCTATTCTATTCACCTCTTCACACCTGGAAGACCAACACCTCTTTACAGGTTGTGACTTTCTTCAGTACAACTGGCCTCTGCCTGAGATAACTGTAAGGAATGGGACAACCTTCCACTAGGTTTTTCTATTGACTCAGATGCCACAGTTTTGATCTTAACTATTACAAACTTCTTTCCAGTGGTTTCAATTATCTCTGGGAGAACTTTTCGATTGTGCATCCAGAAGTTTGACAATATATCTTTGCTGCAGTATTTTAAAGTTTATCCACTCTTTATGGAAACTTTTC
The DNA here is from genome assembly GCA_036184795.1 of Tokudaia tokunoshimensis. NCBI lineage: Eukaryota > Metazoa > Chordata > Mammalia > Rodentia > Muridae > Tokudaia > Tokudaia tokunoshimensis. The sequence continues at coordinate 115,309,607 of BTHU01000003.1, read as the reverse complement.
AAATACGATGCATCTAACTTAAATTTTGTACAAAATAGTGTAAAAATTGCAACGTATATATAATTACTTTGATAGTACATTAAAATATATTTAGCATGTTTTATTAAGATGTTATATGAGAAAACTATTCTTTATTATATTTATTTTTCATAATTGATTCATTAAATCAGTATAATCTGAGTAATAATTCAGATGTAAAATTAGTTGAGTTAAATTTGAAAATTAATAGATAAATTTGAAAAGATTATCAAATATTATTAAGAATAAGATTTGATAATTTTTGAAAACTTTTACAATCAGGGCTCATGGTTATGTAACTCAATGAAATATATTAATTAGTACATTTGAATATATAAATATTCAAATTATATATGGAAAATATATAAAATGAACAAAATATAAAGATTTCAAGAATAAATATTTGTGAATGCCTAATATATTTATGTTTTTACTCCAAAACTACCAAGGAAATACTAATAGTTATAGTAAATAAATGAAATGTTAAAAATAGTGTTTTATCTTCCCTTAAGAAGTACTATATTCCCCTTCCTCATATTGTCTGCAAAGTGTTGAGTTGAGAAAGTTGAGCTTAGAAAAAGTAATGTAAAGAATATCTTTAAGCAAATAGTTATAATGAAAGTTATTTTAAACAAAGAAGTGAAAAGGAAAAGTTGCTGATTCAAGGTTATTTTGAGTTAAATGTGTTAACAAATGGTAAGTTTCCCTTGAACATGGGAATGGTGCACAGTGCTAACCAAATATGTGGGAGCTGAGAGGCAGGAGCATCATGACAAATTTGAAGTAGACATAGTCTATTTAGTAGTATATAGTCTAGCCAGGATTGTGTAGAAAAAACTTGCCTCAGTATGCCAAATACAAAAAGAAGTCATCAACAGAACATAAAACAATAAATAAAATCAAACAGAAAAAAACTATATTGATTTTTGAAAAATCTTAAAAAGAACATGGATAGCATTGAAAAGACATTATTAGGTCAAGAAAGGTTCTTATTAAAGTTTAAAATACCATTGCAAGAACCTCATTAGATAGAAATCATGATTAATAAAGATTTGTCCTCTAAACCTAAAATCATCATGCAAATTTAAACAGAAGAAACAGAAGTTGAGAATCACTTTGAAAATGCTGAGAGGCTGGTGAAACAAATAAAATTGCTAATACAGATAAGGCTTTACAGACATGCTGGACTCCTCAAGGTTATGTATTATATTTCACCTCAAAAACAATGCATTGCATGGTATGTAATCACTAATAAGTGAATATTAGTGAAAAATGTACAGAATACCCATAATATAATCCACAGAACTCAAGAAGGTTTACAAGCCAAAGGGCCCAAGTGAGGATTCCTCAATCCCAGTGGGAAGAAGAATGCAAGAACAGGGAAAGAGGGAAGAAGGGACATGGAGGGGAAATTTATCAGGTATTGGAGATAGGGAGATACAGAAATGAAGCCATGAGGGCCAGCAGAAAGAGTGCAAACAGGCAACCTCAAGAGGAAGGAGGTGGGAGGCCCTCTAGAATGTACCAGAGACCTGGGAGGTGAGAGACTCTCAAGACTCAAAAGGCAGGACCTTAGATGAAATACCCTACAGTTGGGAGACGGAACTTGTAGAAAGACAGGCCATCAAGTGGAGGGATGGGATTGCCATCTCACAGTCAAAAACTCTGACCCAGAATTGTTCCTGTCTAAAAGAACTGCAGCAACAAACATGAAGAGCCTGAGCGAATGGAGGTCCAGTGATAAGCCCCAATTAGAATCCATCTTAAGAGAAGGTTCTAAAGTCTAACATTATTACTGATGCTATGGTATGCTCACAGACAAGAGACAAGCATGGTTGCCCTCTGAGAGGCCCAAAAAGCAGCTAAAAGGTCAGATGCAAATACCAACACTCAACCATCAACCAATAGATAGAAGACAGGGACACTGTGGTTGAATTATGTGAAAGCTAGAAGAAGATGAGGAGGCAGGCAAATCCATAGGAATACCAGAAGTCTCAACTGACCTGGACCCTGGAGATCTCTTAAACATTGAGCCACCAACCAGACAGCATACACTTGCTGATATGAGGCCCTCCAACACAGATACAGCAGAGGGCTTCTTGGTGTGGCCTCAGTGAGAGAATATGCACCTAACCCTCCAGAGACTTGAAGCTTCAGAGAGTGTTTGGAGGGCAGACCAGGAAGGGAATAACTACTGAACTGCAATATAAATAAATTAATAATAATAATAATAATAATAATAATAATAATAATAATAATAAATCAAGGCATATGTTTATGTGTGTGCATGTGTGTATGTGTGTGTGTGAAGGGGAAAAAGGGTACCTGCATTCCACAGTCTACAATTAAAGGACAGAGGATTCCTTCTAGGAGTTACTCACTTTCTTCTGTCTATAGCTAGCCATAGTTTCAGACTATTTCTTATATATTTATATCTTGCTTACTATCCTGATTTAATGCTTAGTGAGCTGAGAATATATGGTGCGGGGCACTGAAATGACATACACTAAGCAATGTGTGCAAACATCAGGAGCAATAAAAAGAAAAATAAAATCAAACAAAAGTTCATACTTCTGTCCTTTACCTTGTCATTTCAAAATAAATAAAATGAACATATATTTTAAATAATTCAAACATTTGATCGATCAAATTGTGCTAATCCTTGTTCTAGAAGCAATTTTGAATTCAGAAAGTGTTCTGTGATGAATGTTTTGTCCTATATAACTATGTCAGTAAGGATATATCTTGAACAACTTGTTTACTATAAATGATAAAGTTCTGATTGTTGGCAACAGTATAGATAATCTAAAAGGAGGCAGCATCTATATCTTACATCTCTGTGAAGCCTCTACTAGAAACTATCATATATTAGTAAATTCTCAGTACCAACCACAGAGGGAATTCACCTGACCTTATGGTCTAAGTTTTTGTATTGTATTGTATTGTATTGTATTGTATTGTATTGTATTGTATTGTATTGTATTGTGTTGTATTGCATTTTACATTTCAAATGTAAAAAAAAGAATGCTTCCCCTCTGCAAGCACCCTTACCCTTCTTCTATGAGGGTACTTCGCCACCAACCTACCCACTCCTGTCTCACTGCTCTAGCATTCCTCTACACTGGAGCATCAAACCTTCATAAGATCAAGGGCCACCTGTCCCATAGATGCCAGATAAGGCCCCCTTAAATCTTTTAGGCCTTCTCCTACCTCCTTTACTAGGGTCCTGGTACTCAGTCCGATGGTAGGCAGTGAGCATCTGCATCTGTCTTGGTCAGAATCTGGCAGAGCCTCTCAGAAGACAGCTGTATCAGGTTCTTGTCAGCATGCACTGCTTCTGAACTGGCAACTGAAATAGTGTCAGGGTTTGGTTTCACTTTCTGTTTTTTACAATTATGGACTCATTTTCTGCTTGTTGTTCAATTGCTTGTGTCTCAATTAAATATTAGTTATTCTGAATGTTAAAAAAGACTATTTTCCTGCCATTGATTGTCTGATTACACTCATTTTTTCCTCATTGATATAAAAGCCAGTAGCTAATCTGAATATGCAGACTATAGAAGGTACAGAGGCAAATCTATGTCATAATGTTGTCCTATGACATTTTGGTTGTTTTGCAGTATTATATGTGGGGGATAACTGACTTTCTATATCACAGAATAGTGATATCTGACTTATACTGGATAATATAACAAGTATGAACTATTTCTTTTCTATGTAAATCAAGAAATATCAGCTACAAGCAACCAAAGTTTTAGAAAACTGCTTTCACATGGCCATTTCTTTAACTTGTTAATATTTCTCCAAAGGGGTGGATTTAAATTGCCATTGGGCATAACATGTGAGGGTAATTCCCTATTCTTATTCTTGATTGGGTTCTCTGAATAGCATTTAAGCTTTTCTTTATTTTTAAAAAAATATAGAGAAGCTAGATTCTATGACTTCAGCTAAATGATTTGTTTCATTTGGGATTCACAAATTATAAACCCCATTTGCAGGAGAACAATCCAATCATAGCTGTGCTGCTCTGCAGTTTAAATTAGAATTTTGGAAATCTGAGAATTTAAATTAAAGCTCATGCTCAAGGTAACAGAAAACCCTGTGCTCTACACTCATAGAAAGAGTAATTATATATGAGAACCTGAAATTAGGAACTGAAATTAGTACTATATTCACTCAGCACCAATGAACAGCTCTTTTTTCGACCTCATAATGAAATGATTCCAGGTAAGATAATATACATGTCAGAGCCTCTTTGCTCACTGCTCAGCTCTTATTTTCTTTTCTCAAATATAGCAAATCATTTTAATTCCTTTTGTTGATAAAAATGTTTTAAACTATTTATAGAAAGGTGATATTTGACAAAAGGATTTCTTTACATTTAGAATAAAAGGAAAAATGCCCTACTTAAATAAAACTCATTTCTATTTTATTTAGTATCCAAAAAAAATAAAGGCAAACAAGTAAATGATGTAATTAAATATGCCCTTCATAGAGGTGGTAATGTAATATTTTCATGTAAATGTCATCTTACACATTATATAATTAATTTTGCAGTATGTAATATATATTATACCTAAAAATAATAAATATCTGGTTTCATGTTTTACAATAGTCATTGCATAAAATTAAAACACTTTATAACCATTCTATACAATTTTAAAAATCAACTTTTTGTCAATGTTTTAAAACCATGTATAAATATAATGTTTTTATAATTACATGTATATGAATGCAATGGTATTCATATTTACATTCAAATTTCTCAAAGGGTATATATAACAATTTTCCCTTAGTGACTAAGTTAAATTTATCATCATTAATGATTAAAAGTCAGTTGTATTTGTTATGCACTGATTTCAATACTTTATATTGCTATTTTACCACTAGACATATGTTTATGTTTGAAAAAAACCTGCAGAAAAACTAAGATCAAAACTGAGCAGGAGAGAAAATGTAATCAGATTTATTTAAATCTTATATGGTGAGGCAACAACAAATAAATGTAATTATAGATGAATTTTAATCCAGGTACACGGCTGCTTTGGCAAGAGGTGGGGATGGAATGCAGATGTGCCCTTATTACACACCTTTAATCCCATACAATTTAGGTAAACACAGATGATAGTTTGAAAATAACTTCCAATTGAGGAGCATACAAAGTGACAAATCAGAGAAAAATTTAACTAAATGATTCAGAAATAGGGTATGTCCAACTCTCAGGAGAAGAGACAGGAAAGAAAGTCTTCTTACAAGAAGGTTAATAGAAAGCAGGCATTTTTACAGTGACAGTTTTGCAGACAGGTTGCAGAGAGAACAAGCTAGACACAGGTGAAGACATAACGAACCAGAGAATGAGAAGGAGCCAAAAGATTAAATCACATTGGTAGCCTTAGTTTGAGTCAAAGCCAAGCAAATCAGTCAGAAACTGAGAGAAGCCAGTTTGAATCAGTCAGCTTGGATAGGAGTTTGAGCCAAAACAATCATGTGAAACAGCCAGTAGGAGGTCAGCAAGAACTAGGAGGCTGTGAACTTATTCAGTAGTAAGCCTCTAAGAGGATGATTACATCAGGAGAATGAAAGTTACTTTTACATGTAAGCACATATAGAGAAATATTACTTTGGTAGTTTTAAAACTTATTAGCAGCCTTCAACGTTGATAAATATGTGTCTAACCTACATTTAAGCATTCCCCCAGATGTATATCAGAGTGTCTTTAAAAGTTCACATAGACACACAGACACACAGACGCACACACACATACACACACACATACACTCTCCCATACACTTTTCTATTTGTATTTAATTTGGATAAATATAGTCTGTCTAAATCCTTACTGATCATCATTTCCACTTTCATGTGCTTTTCTATGCAGTACAGGGTTGGAATGTATAAATATATGTAGCTCTTTCTTCCTAAACTAATATTTAATTTATTTTGAGATTGCAAAAAAAAAAAAGTTTTATTTGGTTCACAAGTTAGAGAATCTAGCCCTTGGTTTCTTTGTCTAAGACTACACCTTGATTCTGCTCTTGGAGTATCCCATAATCATAACTATATTCATCTATCAATTGGCATATGTGATTGAAAAGTAAAAGGTGAAGACAAGGAAATTCTATGTCTCCTTCAAGGACACACACTCATGACCTGAAATCTTCCTTTTGGGCCATACATTTTAACATTCCTGCTATCTTCCAGGAACACACAATATGAGATCCATGAGACCAGAGATCTTTTAGGGGGAGACTTCCAAACATCATCTGTAACTTTTGATTGAATCAGAACTAGAAGTAGAACATTTTATGTTTCTTACCTAGTTTATAAAACCACTAGTATTTTATTGTAGTCAATATTATAAACAGTTTTCTAGGGTAAGTCATTATCAATTGATTTTTTTCACAACAAAAGAGAAATGAAATGCTATTTCTCACTTTTATCTATAGACTTACTAAAAGATTAACCATTGTTATCTATAGACACTAAAATGAACTCAAACATTATATAAAATTGTAATATATTACTTAAAACTGCATTCTTCACTTAACTATTGCAATAATTTACTCACCTACCCATTGACAAAGATAACTCATCATTGGGAGAATAGTATAATATAATCTATCTGAAAGGAAACCAGGTAATCAGAATCAAGACTTAAAATAGTTCAATAAATAGTAGGCCAGAAATGTGTTTTGGAACAATTATAAAACTGAAAATATTTTAAAAATTAGATACAATTTTTTTATTTTCTATATTTTTATTTACATTCCAAATGATTTCCCCTTTCCCATAAAAAATTGAAATTTTCTTAAGTAGGCTATAAGCATAGTATTTGCACATCTTCTAAATTTGTAAAATTGAATATTTTTGTTAAGTTTAGATATTCAAATATCAATATATTACCAAAGGTTGTATGAAAATAATATAAGAGCTAGAAGACAGAAAGATGTTGATTTTTATTGTGACATAGTTAAGATAATCTCACTACAGTCTTTGATGCCTATAAAAAACTGTACTTGTAAAAAGACAGCCGTGAATCACAGAAGGTAGAAAAAGACTTATGAGTCCTTACCCTCTCTGCAGGACTACTGGCATCTGATGCATCTAAATCACCTTCAGTTATATATCAAAAGATGAACCCACCAGCCACCAAATGGCAATTTTTAACACATGACCATGTAGAAGGTCATTGTTAAAATTAGAATAATGATGGGGTGAAGCCATGAATATGGAGAAAGGACATGGAGAGGAAAGGCAAAGCTTGGAGAAGATAATAGATGAGCAGGCTGAGAGTAAACAGAATAATGTATGGACATGTACAAGGAACATGTATGGAATGTATCAAGGAACAAATTTTCTCTATTAGAAGATACATATATATAAAAGATCCAGGAGCAAGTTGAATTGCTAGAACCTTTTAATTGTAAAAAATTTCTGTGAGATGGAATCTCAGGGTTGTTTTGATTTGCATTTCCCTAATGACTAAGGATGATGAACATCTCTTTAGGTGCTTCTCAGCCATTAGATATTCTTCAGGTGAGAACTCTTTGTGTAGCTCTGTACCCCATTTTTTAATAGGGTTACTAGCCTCTCTGGAATTTAACTTCTTGAGTTCTTTGTATATATTGGATATTAGCCCTCTGTTGGATGTAAGGTTGGTAAAGATCATTTCCCAGTTAGTTGGTTGCCGCTTTGTCTTTTTGACAGTGTCTTTTGCTAAGATCAAAAACACAGGAGACAGCAGTTGTTGGCGAGGATGTGGAGAAAGAGGAACACTCCTCCACTGCTGGTGGAATTGCAGGCTGGTACAACCACTCTTGAAAGCATTCTGGCGGTTCCTCAGAAAACTGGGCATGACACTCCCGGAGGAGGATCCGGCTATACCACTCCTGGGCATATACCCAGAGACTTTACCTGCATGCAATAAGGACACATGCTCCACTATGTTCATAGCAGCTTTATTTATAATAGCCAGAAGCTGGAAAGAACCCAGATGTCCCTCAATGGAGGAATGGATTCAGAAGATGTGGTATATCTACACAATGGAATACTACTCTGCAATTAAAAACAATGAATTCACGAAATTCCTAGGCAAATGGTCAGATCTTGAAAATATCATCCTTAGTGAGGTAACCCAATCACAAAAGAACACACATGGTATGCAGTCACTGATAAGGGGATATTGACCCAGAATCTCGGAATACCCTAGACACAATCCGCATATCAATAGATTTCTAAAAAGATGGAAGGAGAGACCCCTGGTCCTGGAAAGACTGGATGTAGGGGAACGCCAGGACAGAGTAACGAGAGGGGGTTGAATGGAGAAAAGAGGGAGGGAAGGGGGCTTATGGGACTTTCGGGGAGGGAGGAAACGGGAAAGGGGAAGTGATTTGGAATGTAAATTAAAAAAATAAAATAAAATAAAATAAATAATAAGAAAAAAGTAAAAAAAAAATGTTTCTGTGAAGATAGAGAATCCACCAAAAAGAAAAGGAGAAATTTAGGGGGAGAGTGAAGACCAGTATGCCTTATGAATATCATAGGGAGGTATAGAGATGTTTTAAGTCACATTGGTGAAATATAGTAAACATCTTAAATTGCATTAAACACATAATAATTCAGAGGGTCATATTGCAGCAAAGGTTTTAAGGAAAAAGAATGATATGAAGACCACTTCATCTAACGCTGAAGGATCAATAGTCCCATCCTGAAGGATCATTAGGTAATCAAACATGCTCAAAGTTACTAGCAACTATTTGTCTTGAGAAAATGAAACTACAAAATGCTTATTGAGCCTAATCTAATTGAACTCACAATGCATTTTTTCTTCCTATCATAAATCCTGGATGGACTTTCTTCCTACTCTGTCTTTCTTTTAAATGTTAGAACAATTTATTTATTTTATATATCTAAGTACACTGTAACTATCTTCAGACACATCAGATGAGGCCATCAGATCCCATTACAGATGTTTGTGAGCCACCATGTGCTTGCTAGGAATTGAACGCAGGACCTCGGGAAAAGTAGCCACTGCTCTTAACTACTGAGCCATCTCTCTAGGTTCTGACTTTATGCTTCTATGGAAAGCATTGTGTGTACCTTGCCTCATATTTGTGTTTGTACATTCCCCTAATAATAACATTCTCTCTCTCTCTCTCTCTCTCTCTCTCTCTCTCTCTCTCTCTCTCTCTCTCTCTCTCTCTCTCTCTCTCTCTTTCTCTCTCTCTTTCTCTCTCTCTCTCTCTCACACACACACACACACACATTTTCTTTTTATTTTGCTCCTTCAGACATGTTATACAACATGTGAATTTGTCAATCTCCAGTAATGAAGGTTTCAAAATCAATGGTTTTGTTTTTGTATGTATGGTTGTTCTTTTTCTCTTTGTTGTGGAATAGGTAAAATTTTTGAATGGCAATCTCTGTATGCTTTTAAGTGTTTTTCTTTGAAATTAAAATACAATCACTTGACTTCTCTTTTCCTTTTTAAACTTCAGCCTCTCTCATGTAGTCTTTCTCTCTCTCTCTCCCTAAAATACATAGTCTTTTAATATAAGTGTTGATGCATCTAATTCCTAAATACATAAGTTCAACATTCTCAGTCCATATAATGGTACTTGTTTTTGCTTGATATCAGGAAAAATAAGACTTGAGTATCATTGCAGTTGAGGAAACACAAAGAATATAGTAGCCAGAGGAAATTCGATAAAAGATCATGTCTCCTAGAAATGTTAGAAAAACTATAACCATAAAGTCTCTTAAATCAATTTCCTAAGCAAAACCTGAAAATTATGACACAAATGGAAAAGCTAACATGGAAAGGGAAATGAAATAGTAACTTAATCTTAAACAAAGAATTACAGTTCCCTAAGACATGCTGAATATGGGAGAAATAATCTTCATGGAAGAGACTCCTAATAAATTATTTAGCACCAAATGTCTTTTAAATAGATCTGTGTATAGGCCTTGATTTTTTTTTATGAAAAGTCTTATAGATGAAAGAATCATAAACTTGATATGTTATACAACTGCTAGATGGGAGAGACTGTGGAAAGAAGGGACTACCAAAAAGTGGCTTACTGTATTGTTAATATCTCAAATATCATTGCTCTTTACTCCATTTTTGGCAATTCAGAATCTTGATTTTTAAACATTTAGTGAACTTTCTATCTGGACTTGAATGTAAACACAGAATAAGTAAAAAGAACAATAAAATAATTTTACATAAGACAATATTAGTTATTTAGTCTTGGTAGCATTTCTAACACCAGTATTCATTGTTATTTTCAGTTGTAAAATTTGAAAAAGGAATTTGTATGTGTACGCACATCTGTATAAATAGAACTAAAAACACGGTTTTCTTAGGCTAATTTTTGCTTTGCTCTTTTTTATTTGTATACATACAATGGCCTATCTTTTACATTTATCAAATTATTTCATTCTTTATAAGATTCACACGAGACAAGAACAATATCATTTTAAATTCAAAGTCAAAGTCATTTATTTATTGTTAATATATCTAATTAAGTCAAGATTTCTTACCATCTGCTGAGAAAATCATTAACAAGCTAAACCAAAGTACCCAAGATAAGAAGTCTATAGTGACTCAAATTAGTTTCAAATAAAGGTGGGTGTTATAAATTTATTTGTAATTCTATCATAAATCATCCCTATGTATAAATTTGACTATACTTGAACAGAATTTAAATATCTTTGCTTTATTAGATATGACAATAAAAGAAAGAACACTTTTTTGAAAAATAATGAAATTGTCTACATTGGCATTACACAAATACAGCAGAATGAATTTCTCCCCTGCAAAGAGTTGATGCTTTGAGTGATCTATAATAGTGAAATACAGCAAATACAAGCTGGCCTGTAGCACTCTTACTATTTTGCCAGCTTTTTTATACATAATAAATTACCAGGAAAACAGGGTAACTGTCCCAGAGTTGACCTGAAACCACCGCCTTCATCTTCTTCACTTTCACTGTACAGAGAAAACTGTTTATTGTTTCTTTTATGATGATGTCAGAGATTAGCAGAGAAAACAGCCACAGCAAAAAGCAAACAGCAAGACTACAAAGTACACATTTGTCCTTTCTTAGAGTTGCACTTTTCTTCATACAACGTATTTGTACAGAGCACAGAAGTATGTACACACACATGATGAGTTACAGGAAGCATAATAGTGGCCAAATTCATTGAATTAAAGGTAAGAACTTTTACCTTTAATGGAAGATTTATTGGATAATGGGATGAATAAGTTATAAATTTCTACTCTGCCATATTGTATTTATAATTCGTTATAATATTTTTGCAATTAAAATTTTGTCAAGATGGTAGGTTGTTAAATGTGCTTAGCATAATAAAATAAAAATTTGAAATAACAAACAAGATTAATTCAAATGTAATCATGAACCCATGTGAATATGCAAATTTAATTTTGAGAAAGCTATTTTAACAAAAATCATTTCATACTGTTTTGTGACAACAAATGCAAATTTCAAATATTCAAACTCTAATGAATTACCAAAAAAAAAAAAAAATCAAACAATGTAGAGTAAAAATTGATTAAAAAAAAAGGAGGAGGATAAATGTTTCTGGTACTATATTAGGCTATATTATATTGATTATATTCTTTTAGAGGAGACTTTAGATAAAAAGTTGAGTATTGCATTTGTAAAATTTCTTTAGGCAGTGTAAACCATTGGTTATTTTAACAAGTGGTTCAATTGTACCTTAAATTACTCCTTTGGCTATTTTTCAAATTGATTTTAAAGACATTCTTCCTTCCTTGTAATTTTTTCTTTTCTTTCCTTACCCTACATAGACATTTTAATTTTTGAATAAAAGCAGATGTCTAACCTTTTCTTGCTTTGGAATAGATTTGCATATGAATGTCCCTTTAAAGGGTTAGGTATTCATTGATGAAATATAAACCCATAATTTGTCATCTAAAGGGCTTTCATGAAATGTCAAAAATATTCTGTAGATAAAAGTTAGCAGGTTCTGTTATTTGATATTGGAATGTGCCATGATAAGAAGGGCTTTTTAAAAGTGTGCTGAATAAATGTATAAGGAATTTTCTTATATATTTCTAATAATATTATATAATTAGAATTAAGTAAAATCAATTGTATGAAGAAATGCATAATTTTGTGCACAAAATTGTAACCTGTAATTATTGAGTTAAAAAAATACTAAATTCTTACTGTTATTCCATGCAGATCAGAATGGACTTTCAATTCTGTGCATTCATGATTTGTAACTGTACTTTTAATTATAAATATAAATACTGTTTAATGTGTTATAATTTAAATGAAAATGTTCCCTATAGGCCTATATGAAGTGGTATTGTAAGGAGAATTGGACTGTTTGAGTAGATGAGGCCTTATTGGAAGAAGTGGTCTTTGGGAGCTCAAGATGCTCAAACCACACCCAGTGTGGCAATCTCTTTCTGTTGTCTATGGAAGGGAAGTACAACTCTCTAGCACCTTGTCTCCCTTAATGCTGCCATGCTTTGTGACAGGATGATAAAGAACTAAATGTCTGAACTGCAAGGCAGGTTGAATTGAATGCTTTCCTTTGTGCTGGTATTTCTTCATTGTGATAAACCCTAACTAAGACAGAATGAATTCTGTTTTTGTTTCTGTTGTTTGGTTTGGTTTGGTTTGGTTTAACTGAGAGTTTTTTTGTTTTTTGGTTTTTTTGGGGTTTTTTTTTGAAAAACATGTTCTTTTATTGAAAAAGAAAGTAAAACTATTTTATGATAAAACTGAAGATTTACATGGAAACTCTTTCTGATAAAATAGAAGAGATATATAGAAAAACATGTTAAAAAGAAAAATTTTCATGGAAAATTAGAGTAAAGTAGTAGACATAAAAACATTGCTAAATTAATTGAAAAATGAAATAGAAACATTTTATGATAGAATTGTAGATTTATGTGGAAAATATTTCGATAAAATTGTAGAAAAATGTAGAAAAACATGTTAAAATTGAAGATTATCATGGAAAATTTTATATAGATATAAAAATGGTAGGCATAAAAGTATTCCTAAGTTGATTGAAAGTAGAATTATAAACATTTTCTGATAAAGTTGAAGATTTATATGGAAATTATTTCAGATAAAATTGAAGGACTATACAGAAAACCATGTTAAAATTGAAGATTATCATGGAAATTATACAGAGAAAATGGTAGGCATAAAAATATCTAAGTTGATTGAATGTGGAATTATAAACATTTTCAGGTAAAACTGAAGATTTACATAGAAAATATTTCTGATAATATTAAAGAAATATATAGACAAACACGTTAAATTGCCTATTTCATAGAAAATTATACAGATAAAATGGTAGAGAAGACAAATGCCAGCTGAGACTACTATACCCAGCAAAACTCTCAATCACCATAGATAGAGAAACCAAGATATTCCATGATAAAACCAAATTTATGCAATATATGTCCACAAATCCAGCCCTACAAAAAATAATAGATGGAAAATGCCAACAAAAGGAGGGAAACTACATCTTAGAAAAAACAAGAAAGTAATCTTCTTCTAACAAACACCAAAGAAAGTAACCACACAAACATAAAAATAACATCAAAAATAACAGGAAGCAGTAATCACTATTCCTTAATATCTCTTAACATCAATTCCCTAATAAAAGACATAGACTAACAGAAATATTTTCATATAAAACTTCAATTTTATCAGAAAATGATTGTAATTCCTCTTTCAATTAATTTAGTAATGTTGTTTATGTCTACCATTTTATCTGCATTATTTTTCATGATAATCTTCAATTTTAGCATGCTTTTCTATATATTTCTTCTATTTTATCAGAACGTTTTCTATGTAAAACTCTGATTTTACCACAAAATATTTTAATTCCACCTTCAATTAATTCAGAAAGGTTTGTTTTTTTTTAATCTACCATTTTAACTGAGAGTTCTTACTGTATTGCTGGTAGTCCGGAAATTCTTTCTGTAAACCATCTAGTCCTCTAATTCAGAGATCTGCCTGCATTTGACACCTAAGAGCTGGAAGTAACAGTGCTCTACACAATGCCCAGCAAAATGATCTCTCAATTATGAACATTTAAATCCCAAATGCAAGGGCACACAAATTTATAAAAGAAATATTATTAAATCTCAAAACACACATTGAACCTCACATGATAACAGTGGGAGACTTCAATACCCCGCTTTCATGAATGGACAGATCATGGAAACAGAAACTAAACAGTGCCATAGTAAAACCAACAGAAGTTAGGAACTAAATGTATTTAACAGGTATCTACAGAACATTTCAACCTAAAACAAAAGAATGTACATTCTCAGCACCTCACGGTACTTTCTCCAAAATCAACCATATAATTGAACACAAAACAAACCTCAACAGACATAAGAAGATTGAAATAATATCATGTATTCTATCAGATCACCATGGACTAAGGCTGGTCTTCAATAACAACAAAAAGAACAGAAAGCCCACATATTCATGGAAACTGAACAATACTCTACTCAATGATAACTTGGTTAGGGAAGAAATAAAGAAAATAGACTTTCTATTATTATAATGAAGATTAAGCCACAGCATACCCAAACTTATGGAACACAATGAAAGCAGTGGTAAGAGGAAAATTTATACTATTGAGTGCCTTCATTAAAAAAAAAAAATTGGAGAAATCCTACATTAGCAGCTTAATAGCACATGTGAAAGCTGAAGACCAAAAAGAAGCAAAAACATACAAGAGGAGTAGACAGTAGGAAATAATCAAAGTCAGAGATGAAATCAACAAATTAAAAAAAAAGAAAACTATACAAAGAATCAAAACTAAGATCTGAATCTTTCAGGAAAAAAAATAGATAAACCCTTAGCAAAACTAACTATAGGGCATAGAGACAATATCCGTATTAACAAAATCAGAAATGAAAAGGGAGACATAACAACAATAACTGAGGACATTCAAAAAATTATCAGATTCTACTACAATAGCCTATACTCAACAATACTGGAAAACCCAGATGAAATGGTGTTCTAGTTAGATATCTGGCACCAAATTTAAATCTGAACCAGATAAACTATCCAAACAATCCCATAATCCCTAAGGAAATAGAAGTAATCATTAAAAGTTTCCCAACCAAAATAAGCCCAGGGCCAGATGGGTTTAGTTCATAATTCTATCAGACCTTCAAAGAAGACCTAATACCAATACTTCTCAAAGTATTTTACAAAATAAAATCAGAAGGAACACTACATAATTTGTTCTATGTAGCCACAGTTAAGCTGATACCTAAACCACACAAAGACCAAAGAGAAAGAGAAATTAGGACCAATTTCGCTCATGAGTATCAATGCATAAATACTCAATAACATTCTCACAAATGAAATCCAAGAATAAATCAAAACAATCATTCACCATAATCAAGCAGGTGTCATTCCAGGGATGCAGGTATCATTCAATATACAGAAATCCAACAAAGAAATCCACTGTAGGAACAAACTCAAAGAAAAAACCACATGATCATCCCATTAGATGCTGAAAATCAATATTTCGCATTAAATATCTTGGAAAGATCAGGAATTAAAGGCACATTTTTAACCATATTAAAAGCAATAAAAGCAAACCAAAAGTCAACATGAAATTAAATTGAGAGAAACTTGAAGCAATCCCAGTAAAATCAGGAATAATACAAGGCTGTCCACTCTCTCCATATCTATTCAATATAGTACTTGAAGTTGTAGCTAGAGTAATTAGACAACAAAAGGAGGTCAAAGGGATACAAACTGATTTGATATTCTAAATTTGAAGAGATGTTCTATAAAAGACTAGGATATATAAAGAGAACTTGTACTATTAAGAGAATTTTGAAAAGATTCATTGCTGCAGTCAGAGCTCAGAATAGATGACATTTGGATAATCATCCTTAAATAATATTCTCATATTACCTACTCTAATGTTTAGAGAATATCTCAAAAGAGGAAGATTAAAGATATAAGATTTGGAAAAATCAAAAAATAAGAAATGTGAAATATCATGGGTATGGCTAGGCCATGACACCAATGAAATCAAAGTGCTTGCTTTGCCTGCATAGGGTATGCAGTAGACATATATATATATATATATATATATATATATATATATATATATTCAGTAGTAGATGGGAGAGAGATTGTTGCTATACACCTTATACAGGGTTTATAATTGCTGCTGTAGGGTGCTAAAAGAGGGTAATTATTACCTTTAGTGATGTAACCACTAATGAGTTAGTTATGCTCAGCACAGAGCCCTATGTGTATACCAATACTTCTCAAAGTATTTTACAAAATAGAAACACATTAGGGAAATGCAAATCAGAACAACCCTGAGATTCCATCTCACACCAGTCAGAATGGCTAAGATCAAAAACACAGGAGACAGCAGTTGTTGGCGAGGATGTGGAGAAAGAGGAACACTCCTCCACTTCTGGTGGGATTACAAGCTGGTACATTCACTCTGGAAAGCAGTCTGGTGGTTCCTCAGAAAATTGGGCATGACACTCCTGGAATATCCTGTTATACCACTCCTGGGCATATACCCAGAGACTTTACCTGCATGCAATAAGGACACATGCTCCACTATGTTCATAGCAGCCTTATTTATAATAGCCAGAAGCTGGAAAGAACCCAGATGTCCCTCAATGGAGGAATGGATTCAGAAGATGTGGTATATTTACAAAATGGAATACGTCTCTGCAATTAAAAACAATGAATTCACGAAATTCCTAGGCAAATGGTCAGAACTTGAAAATATCATCCTTAGTGAGGTAACCCAATCACAAAAGAACACACATGGTATGCAGTCACTGATAAGGGGATATTAAGCCAGAATCTCAGAATACCCTAGACACAATTCGCATATCAATAGATTTCCAAGAAGAAGGAAAGAGAGACCCTGGTCCTGGAAAGACTGAATGTAGGGGAATGCGGAGACAGAGAAGGGAGAGGGGGTTGAATGGGGAAAAGAGGGAGGGAAGGGGGCTTATGGGACTTTCGGGGAGGGAGGAAACGGGAAAGGGGAAATGATTTTTAATGTAAATAACAAAAATCTTAGAAAATAAAATAAAATAAAATAGAAACAGAAGGAACACTGAGTAAAGGGTCACAGAGCAAAGATAAGAAGAAAACAAATTTATATGAAATTGGGCTTGTGATGGGGGAGATTTTGATGAGTATGAATGTACAATGAGGAATTTAAATAAATGAGTATGGCCAGAAAATATTATGTACAGGTCTGAAGTTTTCTATGAATCATTTAATTATAGAAAATAAATATATGTAACTATGTTTTGCAATTTACACTAGGAATGTATCATTTCCTTAAATGGTGAGCTAAATTTTCTTTTTTTTTTTTTTTACTCTTTTTTATTACTTACATGACCAATTCTTAGATAGCATCTTTACTTCACTGACAACAACTTAATGACATTGATGATGAGTTATATATACAGTGGTGTATTTTAAAATTTCTCTTGTGATTGGGTTACCTCACCCAGACAATATTGTGGCTGCCAACAAGTGCTTACTGACAGGAGCCTGATATAACTGTCTCCTGAGAGGCTCTGCCAGTGCCTGACAAACAGAGTTGTGTATGATTCCAGCCAACCAATGAACTGAGCACAGGTTCCCCAATGGAAGAATTCGAGAAAGGACCAAGGAGCTAAAGGTCTTTGCAGCCCAATAGGAGGAACAATAATATAAACCAACCAATACCCCAGAGCTCTCAGGGTCTAAACTACCAACCAAAGAGTACACATGGAGGGACCCAAGGCTCCAGCAGCATATGTAGAAGAGGATAGCCTTGTTGGATATCAATGAGAGTAGAGTCCCTCGGTCCTTTGAAGGCTCTACACCTCAGTATAGGGGGATGCCAGGACAGGGAACCCAGAGTGGGTGTGATAGTGAGCAGGGGGAGGGGGAATGGGATAGGGGATTTCCTGAATGGAAACAACATAGGAAAGGAGATAACTCTTGAAATGTAAATAAAGAAAATATCTAATAAAAAAATAGAAAAAAATTCTTTGATGGTGTTTCAGCAATGCTAACAGAGCAGTATTATTTTTACTCATTACATTTAGTGATATAAACAGAACCTTTGTACTCAAGTAAATGCAGCAATATTATATTAAGTGCACATGATACTCAATATAATGGCTCTTATTCTTTATGTATTTATTATATCATATTTTTATTGTTATTTAAGTGGACAAAAGTTTTCCTTGTAGTAATTACATTTACTATAAATAACATGTTGAATGTTTCATGTTCTCTTATTCTTTATGTATTTATTATATCATATTTTTATTGTTATTTAAGTGGACAAAAGTTTTCCTTGTAGAAATTACATTTACTATAAATAACATGTTGAATGCTTCATGTTGTCAGAACAACAGTCTCACACAGACATGTACTGAGATAGTATCACTTTTAACAACTCTTCATGTAATATCACTAAGTGTTGATAATTATTTCAATGCTGTTCATTATTAATTTAATTTTAATGTTAGTAAGATTACTGTGCTATGTCCACATTTAAAAACAGTATGCTTTTTGAAAAATGGAATAGTATTCTAGGGCCATTTCATTTGAATCTCTGAAAGCAAGGACAAGTGAGTCTAGAATCTCACATTGTATTGTGTCCCAAATTGATCCATCTGGAAGTACAATCATTTGTATTTTTAATTAGCGAGGGAGAGTTTCTTAAACTCCATATAATAAGTCATTATAATAGATAAATTTCAGTGTTATAGTTTGAATGAGAATGGCTTCTTCAAGCTCATATGTTGATTGTTTAGTCCCCAGTTGGTGGAATTGTCTGGAAAGTATTAGAAGGAATGGCAGTATTGGAGGAGGTATGACAGTAGGCATGGGCTTTAATGAGGATCATTCCAGGGTTAGGCTCTCTCTTTTCTTTCTTTCTATCTATTTGTCTATCTATCTATCTATCTATCTATCTATCTATCTATCTATCTATCTGTCTGTCTGTCTGTCTGTCTGTCTGTCTGTCTGTCTGTCTGTCTGTCTATCTATCTATCTATCTATCTATCTATCTATCTATCTATCTATCTATCTATCTATCATTTATCTATCTATCTATCTATCTATCTATCTATCTATCTATCTATCTATCTATCTATCTATCTATTTATCTATCTACACATCTATCTATCCTAAGTATCTGAATGTAAAGCTTTCAAAACTGTCTGGTTCCTACCATGATGATCATGAACTAACCCTCTAAATTACAAGCAAACCCCCAATTACATGCTTTCTTCCATACATATTTCCTTAGCAGTGTTTTCTTTCCCCAACATTAGAATTGCAACTAAGACACTCATTTTTTAAAGGTGTGAGATTTCAGATAATGACAGGGTCTGCAGTGAAACAATAAATTGCACTCAGAGGCACATTTTTCAGAAGAGTCTAAAGATTCTTCATTCAGTGAAAGATCCTGGAAATATCATTTAACATCAAGTTTAAAAGTATTTTAAAAATGTTTTTACTCTGCTTTATGTAGAAACTGTGGACTGATGATATATTATATATTATTTGATTGATTTATGTTAGAATTAGCAGTATATTAGGCTGAAAATGGAAAGCTGATGGAAGTGCTAGTATAATTTATATAGGCTAAGTGTTAAGTAGTTTTATTCATTGTAGGAATAAATCTATCCCTCTGTTTAAAACTATCAATTAAGTGGGTGACTAAAACTCATTCAAATAGATGTATAGCTTCCTATTCAAGACAGGCAAATGGTTTCATTTATCACTACTAAGTAAATTATTGTTAGAAACATATTATGTGAGAAAGATGAGACTTTAACATTCAATTTACATCAAGTTAACTACTAGGTGTATGAGTAACATTGTCATGCTATGTGCTAAGGCAGTTCATATAACCTAGTCTTCTGACCTATAAAATGTTAATTTATGTGAGCAGGTTTGAATAGGAGGGAGTAAACATGATAGGACTTGTTTTTCCAGCAGTTGATGGGAAGGTCAAGGAAGAAGGATCTGGATATCAGACTTAACCTGACTGCACAATATGTTCTGCCAAAATGGTGCAAGGGCTCTATATTACCTCCTTCTACTTTTCATATGAAAGTCCAATGAAAAATCAAATTTTGGTTTGGCTAAGACAATGAAAACATATTTCTTGTGTAGCTGTGCCCTCAGTTTTAAATATCTGTAAGACTACAGAAAAACTCAAATGATAGAAGTTTTAACAAAGCAAGCATTGAAAAATAATAGTCCTTCCATAATTAATTAGAATGTTAATTACTATTCTATAGAAGAGATTTGAATTGTGACAGAGCATCTAATGATATGGGACCAATTTCTTCTTCTCTAAATCATGAATTTTAATTAAATCTATGATAGCTCCAATATGTAATTTTAGCACAGTCCGGTCATTTGTTGTACAACTATTATGGTGATTAGTCCTTGATAAACATATCAACTGAACCTATCAGAAAAGTGAAAGATTTGAACAGTCACCAGTTCCCTACAATTCTTTTTCTAGAGGTGAAGCTTTGTTACATTTCTCCTTTCCATGTGACCATGTCTGTTGTAATCGTTCAAGTCTTGTTTAAGCAGCTATGTTGTTTAAGTTTCATGAACATAACTTCCTTGTAATTTCTAGGAGGCACATCAGACTTTCTGGTGCTCTGACACTTATACTCTTTCCATACACTTTATGACCATTTGTTCTTTGTCTTTGATCAATTGTAGTTTTCTTGCCTGATTTCTATCTGCTGCATATTAAAGCACTTTTGATGAGGGAGGAGGTCTCTAAACATTTGGAATTTGTATTGCTTGAAATGTGGTGTTTAGGATATACACTTGTACATGAGATTCTCAAGTTCTGACTATTCACTTATAAATCATATTCATAATTCTCTTATGTACTTGTGTTTTACCTCATAAAACACAATATAAAGAACAATAAAGAATTTTATATAAACAATTCTAATAAACAACTGCATATACATTTTTTAACTTTTAGTCACTGACTTTGGACACAAGTGTTTAGCACGGCTAGAAAAGTAGGTTGTTTTCAACTTTACAAAAAATTACTGTTTCCTAAGGAAGGAAGGGAACTTCACAACCTATATCATAGTCAGCACCCACATCTGTTCAATAAGGACACATGCTCCACTATGTTCTTAGCAGCCTTATTTATAATAGCCAGAAGCTGGAAAGAACCCAGATGTCCCTCAACGGAGGAATGGATTCAGAAGATGTGGTATATCTACACAATGGAATACTACTCTGCAATTAAAAACAATGAATTCACGAAATTCCTAGGCAAATGGTCAGAACTTGAAAATATCATCCTTAGTGAGGTAACCCAATCACAAAAGAACACACATGGTATGCAGTCACTGATAAGGGGATATTGACCCAGAATCTCAGAATACCCTAGACACAATCCGCATATCAATAGATTTCTAAAAAGATGGAAGGAGAGACCCCTGGTCCTGGAAAGACTGGATGTAGGGGAACGCCAGGACAGAGTAACGAGAGGGGGTTGAATGGAGAAAAGAGGGAGGGAAGGGGGCTTATGGGACTTTCGGGGAGGGAGGAAACGGGAAAGGGGAAGTGATTTGGAATGTAAATTAAAAAAAATTAAAAAAATAAAAAAAAAGAAGAATTATAATTTTCCCAAGTTGTATATGAATGTTTTAAATTTTAAAATAAGGAAACCTGATAAACTTGTGTAGAAATGATAATATATTAATTTATTTATTTTTAGAAAGCAATGCACTATTAGAAATCTTATCTTGATTCATTTATTATAACATTTTTGATTATGTTAGTATTTTGATTGGCAATTCAAAAAATCTTCACTGTGGGACACCTCTTTTCAGATCCCAGAAGCTAGGGTAAGATAGCAACACATAATCACAGCAAACTATAGACACGAGATAAGAAGACCCAATTCTCTAAGTGAGTCACAGATATAGTCTCTACATAGTCACTGTAGATTTTCTGCTTGGTTAGGAAGGAACATAGCCCTTAGTTTGTTTCTTTGGATCCTGTTCATCTAGTTTCAAGTTAGGTAAGTCTCAAGAGCAGTGGGAGGAACAATATGCTTTATCATATGCCTACCCTTTTAAATGTTATTTGGAATATAAAACACCCTCCCAAATTCCTGTCACTATGATATATCTGGATCAGCATCTATATATGAATGGATATCTGTATCTTTAGAGAGATGAATGTGAGTTGAAAAATAATTATTTTGTGAACAATTAAAAATAACTCTAGTTTAGACTTGAGTAAACATTGAAGTTTCCTGTTGTTATTTAATCACTCAAGATCATAAGACAGTAATATAATCTTGCCTTTTAATTATAGTTAATATCCTTATTTATGTGTATATAATGAGATTCCTGCCCTCTAAGTATATTTTGGTGTAATAACATATTCTTGCATTTCAGAATTAATTTTCAAATGTGTAAATAGATTTTTATTTGAAGCTTTTGTTAATATGGTGTAGAAAGAAATTACTTGAACATTAAAATTCCCTGCAAATAATGTTTTAATTAATTATTTTACTTTTTTACATCTTAAATAATTCCCTCCTGCTGGTCCCCCTTCAAAGAGTTCTCCACCCTGACTCCCTTCACCTTTGCCTTTGAGAGGGTTACCCCCACTCCTGGCTTCAGGGCTTCTTACTTCCCAGTGGCATCAATACTTTATAGGATTAGGCTCAACCTCTCCTCTCCCACTGAGGCCATAAAAGGCAGTCCTCTGCTACATATGTGTCTGGGACCTCAGCCCAGCCTCTGTTTACTGTTTGCTTGGTGACCTACTCTTTAGGATCCCACAGATGAATAGGTTAGTTGACACTGTTGGTCTTCTTATGGGATAATATATTTGTTTTTTAATATTTGCTTTTATACAAAGGGGAAGAGTATTAGACATATATACTACAATTTATAATTTGATTAATCATATACACATGGTTATTTCCATATAAGTGATTTTAAATCATTGCAATTTATACCAGTTTTAAAGTCTCTTATTCACTTACAACAAAAATAATTTGTTCCCAAGGAGGAGTTATGAAAAATAATATTGTATACTGCTTTTAAATGTCCCTGGATTAATCTAATTTAAGCAGCATTAATGAACTTATATTATTTCTTTAAATCAACAGACTTTATATTTTATTTTGTCCAAAAAAGTCCATGTGTTCAATGTTACTTAATTAATTTCCTCAAATAAACAAATGAAAAAATATTTAGTGATTGTGTACAACAAGAGATGAGCATAAGAATGTATTATATCGATGGAAAAATAGGCAAAATTTTTCACTCGTCCTCATATTCTGAAATGTGATGTTAATGAGCCTCTGAAACTAAAGAGATATTTAGTTTGTGTAGACAGAATAATACAAAGTTATGATACAGAAAATCTGAGAAATAGTGTTCAGTGTATATTTCTAGAATCTAGCTGTTACTACCTTTACATGAGGATTTCTGTGGACAGATTACCTAACTATGTAATAGTTACTTACGAATATGTGACTGATCAATAGGTACAAACAACTATATAAAACAGTTGTACACTCCAGACTTCATGAGATTTTTGACTTGTTTTAAAAATGAATCGCCAAATCAAATTTTCTCTGATATACATGCCATAACTTACAATAGTTAAAGAACAATTTTGTGTACCTGTAAAAGTATGTAATTACTGCTTTGGAGTTTTTATTAAATTTTTTAGTTGTTACAAATCTGTTCTTTTTATTATTCAGCTAAATTTACATGCATATAGATATCTTAATACTTTGCCTATATTGTATTTTAAATCTTATTTTTGCAGTAGGATTTTTAGGATATACTCAACAACAACTGAAATAAAATAGCAAATGTGCTACATCCAAGAATTTCCCAAAGACTAGGAAACAAGGCTTTATACATTAATCCCATCAGCACAAATACCAATCTTGCCCATGAGAAAAAGACAGGCTTATTTACAGTCACTATGTAACATGTTGTCATAATCCTCTTTAGAAAGATGTTTTATAATTTTTTCAAAACAGGATTTTAATTGTGGCACGAAATTAATTAACTGACTACTGGAGTTTTTTTGAATGAATCAGTTGGTAGATAATCAGATGTTTAATTAACTTTCACTGTGGCTTTAACGTGGTTGCCCCAATTGATTTTAGGTAAGCAAGAATTCAAATATTTCTAAAATTCCTTTCAGAATAGACATGTATATGTACACTGCATTAATAGTTTGCACTTAGGTAATCATATAATTAGTGTATACACTTTGGTAGATGTAGAATGAAAAGGGAATTCTCAGTGAAATAGATTTTGAAAAAGTTCTGACCATATGATGTCTTTGAAAAACAGGACATGGTTTCAATTCATAAGTGTCCTGAGAAGCAATGTTTTTGTAACCAGAGTATCTTTCAATTTTAGTTAGTCACATAGTAAGAAGTTGCAAAATATGAATTAAGATAAATATAGGCTTTTTTTCTGAAAAGATATAAATATGATAATCTCTGCATAATAACTTATTTATTATAAGCTAGTTATTATTTGTGAAAGTCAAGTTTTATTCCACCTGACATTTTCTGGATGGTTTTGTAACTTGACTTTAGCAGACAGAAATATCTATTCACTTCAGATAAGGAACCCAGGAAGGATTCAATTTAAATGAAATTTAATAAACACAAGTGTTTGATGTTTTTACTTATAGGATCATAGGTAACATGGGAAATTACATCACAAAAAGTTATACACTAGCACTGAGGAGAAACCCGCATCACTACAAAGAATCTATCCCTCATCAATGTTATTTCTGCAAATAAAGCATGACAATGACATTTCATAAATAAGAAATATGTTTATACTATTATGATGCCATCACACATTTAAAAAATTATATGTTGGCTTAACTAAAATTATTAGGAAAATTGCTTTGTATGACAGGCATAATACAGTAAGACTCATTAAAGCAAAATAATTGACTGGCAAATTGGTAACTCACGAAGATCCAGCTCAATGCTAATAATGTAATTTAGAATGGAAGATGTTGAATTTACAGTTTTATGGTGTTATTGTTTGGTATTTGTATAATTTTGGCTAAGTAATTATCTAATTTCTCATTTTATTACTTTTCTCAAGTAAAAATTTATGAATCAAAGAAATAAATATTTCCATATTCATATGCATGGAAACTGTTTGCATATGTAAGAGCATTGGGCAAACAGGCTACAATATAATATGGAGTTTCAGTCTGCCTGGGAAGAGAGTCATTTTCCCATTGCTATTGTAAGAACTTTTGCCAAAATAAAACAACATGAAAAGCCTGTGCTCAACATAACAGGAAATGACTTTAGCATGACTCTTTCCTTAAATCTTGTTTATCAAATTTTCTTTCTGAAAATTTGTGGACCAGATAAAATCTGTTAGTTTGGTTTTAGTATTCTGATATGCATTATAAGCTTAATAATCTACTTTCCGTATATTAACAGCATTATGATATCACTTTGCACAAAACTTTTGAAAATATTATTATAAAAATATAAAATAGCTAATTTTCTATTTAAATTCTTCATGCCTTCTTGGCTAGTTTGATGTTTGAAGACATAATATTAAAACTTATCTATGACTAGGACATTGAATGTTGTGAGCATAATAATATTGCATGGACTACAGACATGGTTTTAATGTTTCATTTATTTTGTGCCTCCATTGATAGTATAGCTACATTTATACATCCTTAGGAGTAGTAATTTTTGTGAGCAGTGGTATAGTACAGCAGATTGTCAATACTAGAAAGTCTTGCATACATCGTATGTCTGAGGACTCTACAGAAGTCAGTGTAGATAGGGATTCTCAGAAACCATTGACTATAGTTATTATAGCAATACTGTAGAGTATTTGGCTCATTCTTACTGATATCTGACTGGTCATCAAGTGACTCTGACTTCCTAAAAATTTTTTTGTTGTAGTAATCATGATTATGATGATGATGTTTGTGTTTCAAGTTTACAAATTCGTTGTATTTTTATTTTTAATTTTTATTACTATTCCAAGATCATTTTATATATATATATATATATATATATATATATATATATATATATATATATATATGAATATAATCTTCATTTACATTTCAAGTGGTAAAACCTTTCCCAGTTTCCCCCCTCCCCAAAACCCCCCAATCCCTCCTCCCACTCCCTGCCTCCAAGTATATGCCCCTCCAACCGACCCACTCCCACCTTCCTCCCCTCAATTTCCCCTTGTTGGGACATCTATTTAGCCTTCACCTGACCAAGGAACACTCTTCCCACGGATGTCTAACAAGGCATTCCTCTGCCACATTTTGGACTGGAACCATGTGTACCCTTTGGTTGCTGGTTTAGTCCCTGGGAGTTCTGGAGCGTCTAGGTGGTCAACATCATTGTTCTTAAGTTCTAGCAATCAGCAAAGTAACTGATAATCTGAGGGAAAAAAATTGAATTATCCTGTGTAAGACATGTTAGATCTAATTTTCAATGCTGTATTTTATGTGATAGGTATTTGATCTCTATCTTATAAAAAGTCATTAATTATAGTGACTTCTGTATTTAGGGACAACTAACTACAACATGTTTAAAATTTTGTGAATTGTATTTCTTTTTTTTTTTTTTTTTTTTTAATTTAATTTTATTTTATTTTTTTAATTTACATTCCAAATCACTTCCCCTTTCCCGTTTCCTCCCTCCCCGAAAGTCCCATAAGCCCCCTTCCCTCCCTCTTTTCTCCGTTCAACCCCCTCTCATTACTCTGTCCTGGCGTTCCCCTACATCCAGTCTTTCCAGGACCAGGGGTCTCTCCTTCCATCTTTTTAGAAATCTATTGATATGCTGATTGTGTCTAGGGTATTCTGAGATTCTGGGTCAATATCCCCTTATCAGTGACTTCATACCATGTGTGATCTTTTGTGATTGGGTTACCTCACTAAGGATGATATTTTCAAGTTCTGACCATTTGCCTAGGAATTTCGTGAATTCATTGTTTTTAATTGCAGAGTAGTATTCCATTGTGTAAATATACCACATCTTCTGAATCCATTCCTCCATTGAGGGACATCTGGGTTCTTTCCAGCTTCTGGCTATTATAAATAAGGCTGCTATGAATATAGTGGAGCATGTGTCCTTATTGCATGCAGGTAAAGTCTCTGGGTATATGCCCAGGAGTGGTATAGCCGGATCCTCCGGAAGTGTCATGCCCAGTTTTCTGAGGAGCCGCCAGACTGCTTTCCAGAGTGGTTGTACCAGCCTGCAATTCCACCAGCAGTGGAGGAGTGTTCCTCTTTCTCCACATCCTCGCCAACAACTGCTGTCTCCTGTGTTTTTGATCTTAGCCATCCTGACTGGTGTGAGATGGAATCTCAGGGTTGTTTTGATTTGCATTTCCCTAATGACTAAGGATGATGAACATCTCTTTAGGTGCTTCTCAGCCATTAGATATTCTTCAGGTGAGAACTCTTTGTGTAGCTCTGTACCCCATTTTTTAATAGGGTTACTTGCCTCTCTGGAGTTTCACTTCTTGAGTTCTTTGTATATCTTGGATATTAGCCCTCTGTCGGATGTAAGGTTGGTAAAGATCATTTCCCAGTTAGTTGGTTGCCGCTTTGTCTTTTTGACGGTGTCTTTTGCCTTGCAAAAACTTTGTAATTTAATGAGGTCCCATTTGTCTATTCTTGATCTTAGAGTATAAGCTATTGGAGTTCTGTTCAGGAAATTCTCCCCTGTGCCCATATGTTCAAGGTTCTTCCCTAGTTTCCCTTCTATTAGTTTCAAAAATTCATCTGGAATAACAGAAAACCCAGAATAGCTAAAACTATTCTCAAGAGTAAAAGAACCTCTGGGGGAATCAGTATCCCGGACCTCAAGCTGTACTACAGAGCAATAGTGTTAAAAACTGCATGGTATTGGTACAGTAACAGACATGTAGATCAATGGAACAGAATTGAAGACCCAGAAATGAATCCACACTCCTATGGTCACTTGATCTTTGACAAAGGAGCTAAAACCATCCAGTGGAAAAAAAGATAGCCTTTTCAACAAATGGTGCTGGCTCAGCTGGAGGTCAACATGCAGAAGAATGCAAATTGACCCATCCTTATCTCCTTGCACTAAGCTCAATTCTAAGTGGATCAAAGATCTCCACATAAAACCAGACACACTGAAACTAATAGAAGTGAATTGTATTTCTTAAGAAATAAGATTTAAAATTATTTTATAAGCAAAGGAGTTTATTTTCTACTATTTTGATTAAAATTTATAAATGTCTAGATATATGCCTGCTTAGATACATGTGAAGTAAATTCTGAAACCATAATTTGTCTTCACTTGGCAGAATAGAGATTGCAAAATGGAGACTAGAAAGGAGTATCACACATGGATTGATAACTGGGAGGACTTTCAAATGGACAGTGATACTTAATTACATTGGTATATCTGAGAAATTGTATAGAATGTGTGTTATAATTGCTCACTTAAAAGGAGCTAAGGAAGTGCCATCTGATCATTGAATCCATTTCTAATAATTTCAGCTTCCAGGAGTGCAGAGAACATACAATTCAACTTTGTAAAATTTCTCAACCTCAAGAAAGACTCATTATGTTGTGTCACAGAAACTTTTACAAGGAATGACATGTAATGCGTAATTGAGAACAGTAAAACCGTTATACACTGTGGGCATTGGATTTAGGTGTATGTTCCATTATGAAAAAGAGAATTGCCATGTAGCAAAAGGTTTTATTACAAAGTATGTAACCTACGTGAGCTTGTACTTCGTCTAAACTACATGTTCTGTGTCATCGTCCATGGTACTTCACTTTAGCTTTCATTGTGTGATGCTTTGTGAAGTCTTATAGGCATTAATAGCATATTGATCCTTTTATGTAAAAGGACTCTGTGGCTGACTGAAGAATGGAAAGCTAATACTTCAATAACAAACTCAGCAATTATATATCCTTGTTCAGCACTATGTATGTTAGAAAGAAAATTTGTGTTTCTATATGTATTTAATGTGCCTGAAATATGTGGGCATTTAATGATAAGTGCCCTCAAACATCACAGATTGATAGCATTTGGATGGAACCTGAGAATTTTTTTCCTTCTCACTGTTCAATTACTATAGAATGATCCAGGTGCTGATCACCAACTTAAACACCTAATGAAATAATACTTCAGGCTACTTACTTATAGAACTCCTGGCTTATCTGAAAACGGTCTGTAACTATCATTTGCAAGTATAACATATATAGCCCAGAAGTTTAAAGAGATCCTGCAGCAGGCTATGATACTGAGAAATAGCAAATAAACACTTCATAGCCTCAAGACAACATCTCTTCTGACATTTGAATTTGACATCCAAATCATGGTAGTGCATGATCCATCTGTATTTTCTGAAGGCAAAAATTCTACTGACATCAGGTGATCAGAATTAATCATTACTGCTCCCTCAAAACTAACAATAGTTATCATGATATCTGTATTTTATTGACCATGGAAAGGACTAAGACAGACAACAAAACCTTAAAGCAAAATATGTCAAAATCTACAGAAAAGAAACTACACTTGAATTATTCTTCCTCGGTAAGTTAATAGACCTAGGAACTGCATTTAAGTGGTATTGATAGACAAATATTTGTTATTTTAAGTAGATTCTTTTCTTTATTGTTTAAATTTCATCACTTCTATTGTTACATATCTAAAAGTCTCTATTTAAATAATTTTACTTAACTATACAATGTGTATTCTGTATTAATTTCCCTCAATTTTAGAATGCTCTGTCACCCATCTTTTGCTCTACAGGCTAGACACTTTCACAGGAAGTTGGTCATAATGAACATGTTTTCATGTTAGTATGTAATTCCTATGATTTTTCTCCTAAATTTCCACCTGATATCCATGTCACAGTACATTTACAATATCTTGCTTTTCATTTAACTATAGATGAGATGCCATAAAAGTGCCAATTTTAATTCGAGTACTTTTATTTCTAAGCTTAATTCCCTTCATGCTCATAGTTTTCATCACTATGTTTATTCTTTTTTTTTTCATTTTTTTAAGTTTTTTTTTATTTATATTCAAAATCATTTCCCCTTTCCGGTTTCCTCCCTCCCCAAACGTCCCATAAGCCCCCTTCCCTCCCTCTTTTCCCCATTCAACCCACTCCTCGTTTCTCTGTCCTGGCATTCCCCTACATCCAGTCTTTCCAGGACCAGGGGCCTCTCATTCCATCTCCTTGGAAATCTATTGATATGCGAATTGTGTCTATGATATTCTGAGATTCTGGATTAATATCCCCTAAACAGTGACTGTATACCATGTATGTTCTTTTGTGATTGGGTTACCTAACTAAGGATGATATTTTCCAGTTCTGACCATTTGCCTAGGAATTTCGTGAATTCATTGTTTTTAATTGCAGAGTTGTATTCCATTGGGTAAATATACCACATCTTTTGAATCCATTCCTCCGTTAAGGGACATCTGGGCTATTTCCAGCTTCTGGCTATTATAAATAAGGCTGCTATGAACATAGTGGAGCATGTGTCCTTATTGAATGCAGGTAAAGCCTCTGGGTATATGCCCAGGAGTTGTATAGCTGGATCCTCTGGGAGTGTCCTGCCCAGCTTTATGAGGAACCACCAGACTGCTTTCCAGAGTGGTTGTACCAGCTTTCAATTCAACCAACAGTGGAAGAGTGTTCCTCTTTCTCTACATCCTCGCCAACAACTGCTATATCCTGTGTTTTTGATCTTAGCCATTCTGACTGTTGTGAGATGGAATCTCAGGGTTGTTTTGATTTGCATTTCCCTAATGACTAAGGATGATGAACATCTCTTTAGGTGCTTCTCAGTCATTAGATATTCTTCAGGTGAGAACTCTTTGTTTAGCTCTGTACCCTATTTTTTAATAGGGTTATTTGCCTCTCTGGAGTTTAACTTCTTGAGTTCTTTGTATATATTGAATATTAGCGCTCTGTCGGATGTAGGGTTGGTAAAGATCATTTCCCAGTTAGTTGGTTGCCACTTTGTCTTTTTGACGGTGTCTTTTGCCTTGCAAAAACTTTGTAATTTAATGAGGTCCCATTTGTCAATTCTTGATCTTAGAGCATAAGCTATTGGAGTTCTCTTCAGGAAATTCTCCCCTGTGCTCATATGTTCAAGGTTCTTCCCTAGTTTCCTTTCTCTTAGTTATAGTGTGTCTGGTTTTATGTGGAGGTCCTTGATCCACTTGGAATTGAGCTCAGTACAAGGAGATAAGAATGGGTCAATTTGCATTCTTCTGCATGTTGACCTCCAGTTGAGCCAGCACCATTTGTTGAAAAGGCTATCTTTTTTCCACTGGATGGTTTAGCTCCTTTGTCACAGATCAAGTGACCATAGGAGTATGGATTCATTTCTGGGTCTTCAATTCTGCTCCATTGATCTACATGCCTGTCACTGTACCAATACTATGCAGTTTTTAACACTATTGCTCTGTAGTACAGCTTGAGGTCCAGGATACTGATTCCCCCAGAGGTTCCTTTACTCTTGAGAATAGTTTTAGCTATCCTGGGTTTTCTGTTATTCCAGATGAATTTTTGAATTGCTCTTTCTAACTCTATGAAGAATTGAGTTGGGATTTTGATGGGGATTGCATTGAATCTGTATATTGATTTTGGCAAGATGGTCATTTTTACTATATTAATCCTGCCAATCCATGAGCATGGCAGATTTTTCCATCTTCTGAGGTCTTCTTCAATTTCTTTCTTCAGAGACTTGAAGTTCTAGTCATACAAATCTTTCACTTGTTTGGTTAGAGTCACACCAAGATACTTTATATTGTTTGTGGCTATCGTGAAGAGTATAATTTCTCTTACTTATTTCTCAGCCTGCTTATCCTTTGAGTATAGAAGGCTACTGACTTGCTTGAGTTGATTTTATATCCGGCCACTTTGCTGAAGTTCTTTATCAGCTGTAGGAGTTCTCTGGTGGAGTTCTTTGGGTCGCTTAAGTATACTATCATATTGTCTGCAAATAGTGATAGTTTGACTTATTCCTTTCCAATTGTATCCCTCTGATCTCTTTTTGTTGTCTAATTGCTCTTCTAGAATTTAAAGTACTATATGGAAAAGATATGGAGAGAGAGGGCAGCCTTGTCTAGTCCCTGATTTTAGTGGGATTACTTCAAGTTTCTCTCCATTTAGATTGATGTTGGCTACCGGTTTGCTGTAAATTGCTTTTACTATGTTCAGATATGGAACTCGAATTCCTGAACTTTCCAAAACCTTTAGCATGAAAGGATGCTGAATTTTGTCAAATGCTTTCTCAGCATCTAATGAGATGACCATGTGTGTTTTTTTTCCTTTGAGATTGTTTAAATAGTGGATTACATTGATGGATTTCCTTATATTGAACCATCCCTGCATCCCTGGGATGAAGCCTACTTGATCGTGGTGAATGATCCTTTTGATGAGTTCTTGGATACGGATGGCAAGAATTTTATTGAGTATTTTTGCATCGATATTCATAAGAGAGATTGGCCTGAGATTCTCTTTCTTTGTCGGATCTTTATGTGCTTTTGGTATAGTGTAATTGTGACTTCATAGAACGATTTGGGTAAACGAATAAAACCATACAAAAAATCAACAAAACGAGGAGTTGGTTCTTTGAGAAAATTAACAAGATAGATAAGCCCTTAGACAGACTAACCAGAGGGCACAGAGACAGTATCCAAATTAATAAAATCAGAAACGAAAAGTGAGAGATAACAAAAGAAACTGAGGAAATTCAAAAAATCATCAGATCCTAGTACAAAAGCCTGTGTTCAACACAACTAGAAAATCTCGAGGAAATGGACAATTTCCTTGACAGTTACCAAATACCAAAATTAAATCAGGATCAAATAGACCATCTAAACCGTCCTATAACCCCCAAAGAAATAGAAGTCATCATTCAAAGTCTTCCAACCAAATAAAGCACAGGTCCAGATGGTTTTAGTGCAGAATTCTATCAGACCTTCAAAGAATACCTAACACCAATACTCTTCAAACTATTCCACAAATAGAAACAGAAGGAACACTATGTTTTTTCTAACACTCCATCTCTACAGCTCATGGGGTACATTCTGAGAGCCTTCACAAAATATTAATTATTTAAATTTTTATTGATCAATAAAACCTTTAAAGTGAATTTTTAAAAATAATATTCTGTGATTTCAAAATCTTCCTTCATCAACTGTGTCCTAAGCACAGTAAGTTTGTGAATTCTTCATACTCCCTCCGCAAATTAAACTTTTCCTTCTGTATAATAACTCTTCTGTTTAACTTTTTGAATTGAATGTCTCTTATTAGAGCATAGCATGCTAATTCCAAGCATGAGATAAAAATCTCCATGATATGCTCATGGATTGGCAGGATTAACATAGTAAAAAATGACCATCTTGCCAAAAGCAATATACAGATTCAATGCAATCCCCATCAAAATCCCAACTCAATTCTTCATAGAGTTAGAAAGAGCAATTCAAAAATTCATCTGGAATAACAGAAAACCCAGGATAGCTAAAACTATTCTCAAGAGTAAAAGAACCTCTGGGGGAATCAGTATCCTGGACCTCAAGCTGTACTACAGAGCGATAGGGTTAAAAACTGCATGGTATTGGTACAGTGACAGGCATGTAGATCAATGGAACAGATTGAAGACCCAGAAATGAATCCACACGCCTATGGTCACTTGATCTTTGACAAAGAAACTAAAACTATCCAGTGGAAAAAAGATAGCCTTTTCAACAAATTGTGCTGGTTCAACTGGAGGTCAGCATGCAGAAGAATGCAAATTGATCCATTCTTATCTCCTTGCACTAAGCTAAACTCCAAGTGGATCAAGGACCTCCACATAAAACCAGGAACACTGAAACTAATAGAAAAGAAACTAGGGAAGAGCCTTCAACACATGGGCA
Source organism: Tokudaia tokunoshimensis (assembly GCA_036184795.1). NCBI lineage: Eukaryota > Metazoa > Chordata > Mammalia > Rodentia > Muridae > Tokudaia > Tokudaia tokunoshimensis. Next base: position 115,275,566 of record BTHU01000003.1, on the reverse strand, counting down.
CAGGGGAAAATTTCCTGAACAGAACACCAATAGCTTTGCTCTAAGATCAAGAATTGACAAATGGGACCTCATAAAATTGCAAAGTTTCTGTAAGGCAAAGGACATTGTCCAAAGGACAAAGCAGCAGCCAACAAACTGGAAAAGATCTTTACCAATCCTACATCTGACAAAGGGCTAATATCCAATATATACAAAGAACTCAAGAAGTTAGACTCCAGAGAGCCAAATAACCCTATTAACAAATGGAGAACAGAGCTAAATAAAGAATTTTCACCTGAAGAATATCTAATGGTTGAGAAGCACCTAAAGAAATGTTCAACACCCTTAGTAATTAGGGAAATGCAAATCAAAACAACCCTGAGATTTCACCTCATACCAGTCAGAATGGCTATCATCAAAAACTCTGAAGACAGCAGGTGCTGCCGAGGATGTGGAGAAAGAGGAACACTCCTCCACTGCTGGTGGGATTGGAAGCTGGTACAACCACTCTGGAAATCTTGTCTGGCGCTTCCTCAGAAAACTGGGCATGACACTCCCGGAGGATCCGGCTATACCACTCCTGGGCATATACCCAGAGGCTTTCTCTGCATGCAATAAGGACACATGCTCCACTATGTTCACAGCAGCCTTATTTATAGTGGCCAGAAGCTCTAAAGAACCCAGATGTCCCTCAGTGGAGAATGGATACAGAAGATGTGGTATATTTACAAATGGAATACTACTCTGCAATCAAAAACAATGAATTCATGAAATACTTAGGCAAATGGTCAGAACTTGAAAATATCATCCTTAGTGAGGTAACCCAATCAGAAAAGAACACACATGGTATGCAGTCACTGATAAGTGGATATTAACCCAGAAGCTTGGAGTAACCAAGACACAGGTCACATATCAATAGATTTCCAAGAAGAAGTAAGGAGAAACCCGTTCCTGGAAAGACTGGATGTAGCAGTGTATAGGAATACCAGGAAAGAGAAGCAGGAGGGGATTGACTGGGGAACAGGGGGAGGAAAGAGGGCTTATGGGACTTTCAGGGAGGGGGGAACCGGGAAAGGGAAAATCATTGGGAATGTAAATAAAAAATATAAAAAATATAGAAAACAAAAAAAAATCTCCATGAGAGTCATTGCATTTATATAGCGATTTCTCTCATCTGTTTTATAATTATTATAAGCAGACATCTACACAAAAATAAAACATGCAAACATAATATATAGATTTTAAATATAATATAGCTCACAGTCTGGGGCAACTTAAACCATTAGATAATTGTAATATTATTTTAGAATCAGAGTTTTTTTAATGTATCTTTTTATTTGAAAAACGAATTTTGAAAGAGGTTAAAAACAAAAAGCCTAGCTACGTATAATATTACCAAACATAGATTTGGCTCAGCGTTTAAGAGCCCTGACTACTGTTCCGAAGGTCCTGAGTTCAAATCTCAGCAACCACATGGTGAATCACAACCGTCCATAATGAGATCTGATGCGCTATTCTGGAGTGTCTGAAATCAGGTACTGTGTACTTATATATAATAAAATAAATCTTTCAAGAAATAAAATGATGCCAGCAGCCAATGGTTGGGGAGAGCATACAGAGTTTGCATTTCATAGACAAAATAACTTGTTACTCAGCTCTGCTGGGAATGGGTCATTAGTAATGCATTTACTTACTTGAGTATTTTTTCCTCATAGACTCTTCTATTTATTATGTTTAATGTTAGAAAACCCCAATCCCACTGTTCTTGGAAAAAAGTCCTGTCATAATACAAACGCATTTTCAGGTCTTATCTTTTCTCTTTCTGTGATTACCCCCATTTCTCCCCTTGCATGAAATATCTCACAGAAGTGCTTTGGTGTTTTGTTTTATGTATTCCTCCAAACACTGCCACTAGCAGATCACTGAACTAATAACTGTGTCTTTCATGCCTGCCCAGTGGCTGGTTGCCTCATTGTTAACAATACCATTTAGCCTTTCAGGTTTTTTGTGTAATGGTATAATTTCATGAAGACTTGCTGAACACCATGGTTTGTGATGTCTCTCTCAACTGAACTGTCACATGGTTTCCTTGAAGATGTGATTTGAGAGGTCAGAGCAAAAAGTTGGAGAATAGTGAAATGATAATTTAAAAAATGTGTTTTTTAAATAAATAAAATTGTATTGATGGGGAAAAAAAATTTTGTGTCTTTCTTAAAATCAGGCTTTGTACCCTTACTCTATCACTTGACAAAACATTTTTCTGGGTCCTCTCACATTCTCTGTGAAGCAATATTTATTTCTGCTTTTGTTGATGTTTATGGTCATTTACTCAAATTTAAAACAAAAAATATTTGAGTGAATTTTGAAATATTTTATAGAAGATTATTTTATTCAATGCACCAAAAATTATCTTATGTATAATCTATTCAATTCCTATTAATTATTTTTTAAAAAATCCAATAATATAAGCAAACTTCAAACTAGTGCATTAGACCTTTATTTAAAACATTACATAGAGCTATTTTTGTTTGTTCTGTTTAGTCTATTATCTGTTTCTAAGAGACAATCATCCAGCAAGAAGCTAACCTTCTGGTAGTAAAGGGAAGTGATTAAGTCTAAGCTGGAAAAAGCTTTACAATGAGAGTACTTAAATGTCTTCTAATCATTTTCATGTTCTCCTTTTATAACAGAGGCAAATTCCAGCAATTTAAACAACGTTATGTGTTAAAAATCAAAGAATATTGAATGATTTTAATTTTTTATCACTTAGACCAAATTGCTATCACTCTTTAATCAAATAATTACATGTCATTCCACATGATTTAAGGCACAAATATAAACAAAAGGAATAATACATGAAATTACATTGTAGATATATTTACATTTGAAATATATAATCAAAAAGATCTATAATGTTATAGGAAATTAATACTGGAACATATATTTTAATATTTTAAAATTTGATTAAGAATTCATGATGTGTTATTTAAAAAATAATGCTTCATTTAACTACTATAAATAATACTACATATCATCTAATATAATAGCAATTATAATTTATTGCTTTTGATGATTACAATTTTAAAACTAGATTAGGTAAAAATTTAAATTTTATTTTCAGACATCAAAATTAATCACCAGGTCAAGTTTGCAGTATGTCTTTGAACAATGTGAGAATTGATCAAGTACTACAATCTCCAAATATATCAAGTACTTTTTCCATGCAGCTTTGTTTATATAAAATAAATTATTACTATTAATCTTGATACTAGTTTCCAAATATTATTCTTGACTACTGTCTGCAATATTTTTTATGAAATTAATTAATTTGTATTAATTGTCAATTGATACATGTTCACTCTGAGAAATCTATATAATGGTATATCATAGGAAATGTAGAGCATAGTGGAAGGGTACATTGGATAGATTTACACACAGCTGAAGGAAACATCTCGTGTTCTGAAATATGAAGCATAAAATGCACACAAACATGGGTCTCAAGAACAGCAAAAGCAAATTTATATAGGTCTGCTTTGACAATAGCACAACACATTAATGTACAAAGAATGCCATTAGATTGTTGAAAAGAAAGAGAACATAGAGAGAGGGAAAAAGAGGTAGGGAAAAAGAGGTATTTGTAATACATTGTGAAAAACCACCAAAGCAATAGCTCTGGAAACCTCACTTCTGCAGAAAATCTTGTGGGTCTGAATTCAATCAAAAAGTATCAAAAAGTATTGATGAAAAATGTGTCTTTATAGTTATAAAACAAGAAAAAGAACATTTCAGTTTATGGTACTTCCTCTAATTTAAGTATTTTTCCCCCTACAGAAAAGGGAAATTTATTTTCAAATTGAGCTGTTTACTCAGGAGGAGTTAATTAAAAGTTTAATGATACCAACAACATTGTTTCATCGAGGCACCAAAATAAGTATTGACAAAGAGCAAACATATGGGAGATTGTAGTCATGTTTCTCAAAATTGCTATTATACTTGTTTTCATTAAATAATCGTTTCAATATGATAGTTTTAGGACACATTTTTGTCAATATTAAGAGATTTCTTTAAAAGAAGGATGTAAATATGTGCTCGATGTCTTAATTTATTTTTCTATGGTATTCACATTACTTTAATCAAGCTACCCAATTCTTGACAAAATTAGACAATTTTTCAATTTGATGTGGAAAAGAGAATAGAAAAATAGAGTATTATTATTCCCAATTGAGTACTATCACATAATCTCTCTCTCTCTCTCTCTCTCTCTCTCTCTCTCTCTCTCTCTCTCTCTCTCTCTCTCTCTCTCTCTCTCTCTCTCCCTCCCTCCCTCCCTCTCTCTCTCTCTCTCTCTCTCTCTCTCTCTCTCTCTCTCTCTCTCTCTCTCTCTCTCTCTCTCTCACACACACACACACACACACACACACACACGCTTATGATTGGGTTTGGATATGAACCAAGTCAAGAAATTTGACTAACTTGGTTATGAAGTTTATGTGTTCAACTGCAACTCCTACTTTATTGTACAACTATATATCATTCTGATAATCAAGAAAGTCATAAAAAATTAATCACAATTCAATTTCCTTTGTGTAGACTACATTAGAGCTTTCAGAACATTTAGTCTTTATTGTTTTAGATGCACATCCTGATTATAATCCAAAACTTTTTTTGTTTTTTTATTTATTATTATTATTTTTATTTTCTATATTCTTTACATTCCAAAGATTTCCCCTTTCCCAGTACCCCCCTCCCCGAAAGTCCCATAAGCCCTCTTCCCTCCCCCTGTTCCCCATTTGCCTAAGAATTTCATGAATTCATTGTTTTTAATTGCTGAGTAGTATTCCATTGTGTAAATATACATGGAAAATATCTCTGATAAAATTGAAGAAATATATAGAAAAACACGTTAAGATTGACTATTTCATGGAAAAATTATACAGATAAAATGGCAGGCACAAAAATATTCCTAGCTTGTGTGTGTGTGTGTGTGTTTCAAAGGATTGAACTTACGGTCTCATTCCTATCTACATTTATTCCATGATTGCATATGGGCTTTTGAATTACAGTAGCAGAATAAATGAAGTAGAGAGCATCCTTACTTTAAATCTGAATACCTTGGTCTTGTATTCCCAGAACCAGGGGCTATACTGTAGGATTTTAGTATCTGTCTCAAAACTTCAAGGATTTGTGCAATGACAAGGGCTGAGAAAATTTTAAATTAATAACTCTGTTAAGCTGAACATGATGGTAGAAGTTTGTAACCCACGGAACTCAGGAAGCTGAGACAGGAAAATCTCAAGTTCAAGGACTCCTTGATTTGAGAGTGGGCTCAAAGCTGTTCAGCAAAGTTTAGTGAGATCTCTCTCAAAATAAAGTAGAGGGAGATGGGGATGTAGTTAGCAGCCAAGAGCTTACATTAATTGATGAGATCCAAGATTCAATTTAAAATACAAAAACATAGATAAATATTGAACAATGCAATCCTGTCATGGTGATTGATCCTTACCTATATTTTGACATTTTGAGTCTGAGGCAAGTTGCCTATGGTCATCCAATGCAGTGGAGCTTGCCTCAAGAGGCTGTGTGTTTCTGTGTACATATGTTAAATATCAAAAAACAAGTTACATTAAAATATAATACATAATTAAATCACTTTCCAGTAGTTATTATTCATATGATACTCTACAATATGATACATTTTCATCCAGTTAAACACCAAACTTCAACATGAAGATGCTCTATATTTATTCTTTACAAAGTATGCAGTTTCAAACTGATCCTAATACTCAAACAATATGAGAAAAATAAAGTTATCATTTTTAAATTTGGAGCAAAACTATAGAGATAAACTTTCAAAGTTCAGCATATAATATTCATTTTCTACACTGTTTCCCGAATAGTGAAACTGAATGACTCCAGTAATGTGTGAATCTGCTTTTATTGCATTCAAATTTGAAGGGCTTATAACCTGATTCTGTTTATGCCAGAGGCTCACAGTCTTCGCACTTCTATATCCAATTTGTACTTTGGATCTATGGGTGTCTGATTATAGTTGAGTTTCTAAAGATCTACTTTAACTATTTCCTTCAGGACTAACAAAATGAATGAGAGTTCCTATGAAATTATAAAGGCACTGGGTCAATTTTTAGCACATAGAGACTCTATCTGAAAACAGCTCTCTCCACAGGTATAACGTTTAAAAACTAATTTTAAGTATTTAATGTAAATGATAGGTTTTCCTCCACTGTACATATTTTAGGAAGATGTTTTAACTAAATAATAAAAAGACCTTCCTTCCTAGGAACATTCATTTTATTCAATTCTGGGGGAGTTGCCTCTCAGTAATGTTTGGTTTACCTTTAGTTGAAACTTGTATGCTTCATTTATTTTAGAATAAGCAAGGTTAGCAGGAGAATAGGAATGTTTTTGATGGAAACTATCATGTACAAGGCAAACTATCAGATGGAAATAGTTAAGCAATTATGTACAAGTAGTCTAATTCATGAAGTTGTTGAACTTCAAAATGACCACTTGTGACATACAAAACAACTGTAAAATTTATATTTTCCTATGTTTATTTTGAATTTTTTTTTTTTTTTTGGTTTTTTCGAGACAGGGTTTCTCTGTGTAGCCCTGGCTGTCCTGGAACTCACTCTGTAGACCAGGCTGGCCTCGAACTCAGAAATCTACATGCCTCTGTCTCCCAAGTGCTGGGATTAAAGGCATGCGCCACCACTGCTCAGCTTGAAAATATTTTCTTGTAAATCTAAAGAGTTTTACAGACTTGGTTTCCATTTTCAAGTTTCCACTTAATCAGATGTTGGTTTATCCTGCCAGATAAGAATCTAGCCTCATGTTTTGACATACAGACACTGAAATAATGCAAGACATGTCATACAGTTCTTTCTGTAATGACTGACAATTCCATCATCATAAATCTTTTTCTTACTGTGATAGTTGCTCACTATTCTCCTGATTAGTCAAGGAATCTGCAAAATACCAATGAACAAAGAACAAAAGAATAGGAAAGAAACACACACACACACACACACACACACACACACACACACACATTCCAGCTTATGTCATTGTAAGAAAACAAGAGGCCTGAGAACAGGACACACCACAGATCTTAAAGCTTCAGTTGCCTAGACCAAAAATTCCAATATCATGACATATATTTAATTTCTTTCCTATTGAGACTCTTCATTTATTACACAGTAATGTGCATTTTGAATACATTTGTTTCCAAATCTTTTATACAGTTATTTGATGAAAGTTATTTTGAACGAACATACCAGATTAAGCCTATGCTTTCATAGCTAAAATGTCAGAAAGAGGCCATGCTTGAGAAGAGTGCAGTATAGAGAGCCATGGTCGGCTTTTAAAGGAACATGGAGAGGACAGCCCAGAGTATGGCACAGTTTTTCAGCTCTCTGGATCCAGAGCAACTAAGATAAAACGTAGAATTAAGTAAGTTGTAACTTGGAATTATTGGTAGGAGGCAGATCCTATAAGGAGTGGAGGCTAGGCAGTCGTCCAGCTATTGTGCTGATTAAGCCATATCAATACATATATTGATTTGTAGATATGCAGGTATGTTGATATATTAATATATATATATATATATAATCAATAGGTAGCATATATATCAAATAGGTAGCATATATATACATATTTCTGAGAAATAGCTTATTTGAAGCAGTACTCTATGAATCATGCATTTATTTCCTTTGTAATCATTTGTAGTCTTTAAAATATTTCAAGTAATTTTTTCAATAAGAATTTGTGTCGATAGTCTAGCATGGTGGCACTTGCCTTTAATCCCAGCAATAGGAATGGAGAGGCAAATCTCTATGTGTTTGAGCACACAACCAAGTCTACCAAGTAAATTCAAAGAAATCCAGAGCTACACTGATATACCCTGTTTCAAGAATCCAAAGGGTAAAGAGGCTTAAAAAAAGCTGCACAGACTTATTTTAGATATAAAAGTAAAGGCTAAAACAATCACTAATCATTTGCAGTATATTAATTATATGCTATCTTATCATTTATTACTTGCTGGAAGTGTGTACATGTGTATAGGTTTTGTATATTGTGTGATTATGGGCAAACATTTAAACTCTGAAAATAGTTAGAATTATACATGTGAGTTCAATTTCTTTTATGATCCATGAAGAAATAGAACCATCTGTGGTTGGCCATGTTTATTTGATTATGATATTTTCACTGTGATGTAGTCCTCTATTTCTTTTCAATTTATGACAAATTATTATTACCGATCTATGACTAGAGGTGAGTAAAGTTCACATCCCTGAAACTACTCCAAATAACATATCTTTATGGTATTCTTTGTTAATATGTGTTTACAAAATAAATTGTTTATCTTATTCCTATGCACTTTAATTCACTTCTAAAAATTTTAAATCATACACTGATTTTTCAGTATTTGACTCACTGAGAATATGAGTTTGTTTATTGAATTCTTAAATAGGTTCACTTTTTCTAATCCAGTAACCATCATTAACAAACATTCCTTAGTTTCCACACTGAGAATCCTAGTGATTAACCACTTAACTGTGTTTAATATTGAAAAAGAATACAAATATAATTCTGAAAGCAATTGTATTCATGTGCATGCATGTCTGTGTGAGATTTTCTCCACATGAGTACATTTGCTTTTAGATTCCAGCAAAGAATGTCAGATTCCCTGGGACTGGAGGTACAGCAGTTTGTGAGCTACACAACCTAGGTGTTCAGAACCAAAGTCCACTCAATGTATTGCAAAAGCAGCAAGTGTTCTTAGTGTGTTTCTGGTCAAGGTTTTGTCTTATCCCCACATAATTAATGTGCATTTACATTGAATGTGGATATAGGTAACTGGCAATAAAAACTTTGGAGTAGTGTTAAAAATTCTTTCAGTGTTTATTTTGCTTTTCTTTCTGATGAGTAAATTTTATATATCATTTTTCAAAGCATCTGAGATGTATCTTCGAAAGAGCCCATTCGAGTAAGTTTATGTCATAACTTAGTTGGTTCCCAGCTTATATTCACCATAGTCACGTATTCATATTTGTCATTGTTAAAACTACTGTGTCTTTACAGTTCTCATTCTGCATAGCTGTTTTATTTCCAAAAATACTTTATTACATCTTTGAAAATTTTATATATTATATTTTAATCAAATAATCTCTGTTTAGTATTCCTAAAGCTTCTGTGAATTGCTGCCTTTTGCCAGCTGTTGAATTTTTGGTCAATATCTGTTACTGTGTTCCTGTGTTAATTCTATGATCTTTTCTTTGAGGAATTATTAAGCACGTTTTCTATGTCTTTAATTGAATTTACATTTAGATTGAGTATATTTGGGAAATGAATTTTTCTCTACAAACTATGTATTTTGATTTTTGTTTCACAGATTATGGAATTTTTTGAAGGGGTAGAATTTTGGGCAGTTGGTTCTCTTGCCAGCAGACATCGGTATCTAAAGCTGTACCTCTGATGGTGGTTCCTATACTTGTTCCCCAAACACATTCTATTTTAGGCAGTGTGTGACAAGGGAACTTTACATGTATTCCCAACATCATTAACCCTATGAGATTCCAAGGCCATGAGGGACTGAGGCCAGATGAAACAAACAAAATATGTTTTTTATCCCTTAAGTTGTTTCTTTCTAATATTAGCGTCTACAAATTAAATGCATCTGAGATCTTTTTAAGCTTCAATATAAAAATATTTCTTAGTTTGTTTATTTCAAAGTTGCATTTCAAAGTATTTTAATTCTTATAAGGTATGCATTACTTTTTACATGTTCTTAATATGCTTTCTAGTATTTATAGGTTCAATTTGGCCTTTCATTTTGTTTTTCTAGTTAGCTTAGCTTTATAATAAACAAAATTCTTGTTTATGTATTTCATTTCTAATATGAATATTTAAGTTAAATTTAAAATAGATAACTACAGAATTTTTCTATTGTAGCTAAAACTCTTGTGAATACTTTTATATTACTGTCTATATTCTTCAAAAATATTGTTGGTGATTCTTGAGAATGGGATTAATAGTAATAAAGGTTACTATTCATGGAAAAACATATAAGTCATATCTGTATTTATGTGCCATGTAATAAGTTAGTTTACCAGTAATCCTTAGTAATGCATCATGCTACAGGAGTGTAGTAGGCAAATTTCAATGATAGGAACTGCTCATCTTTGTGAGGCACATATGGGGCAATTGTCATACCTTTGGCCTTCTATTGCGAAGTCTTAGATGGAAATAGGATTTATTTACAGGAAATATATTTAACAAACAGTAATATATATAAAAATTTACTATATTTGTATGTAATATATTTATATATTCTTATGTACATACATAGGAGAAATCCTATGACCATAATGAACATGGAACGACTTTCTGTGTTGAGAGCCCATCTCATTGGAACATTAGCATGTGCAGCCAGGAAAGAAACCTATGTAGGAAGATATTTGTCATTGAAATTCCTTTGACAATACAGCAGAACCTTACTATGAGAAGTAATATGAATGTGGTATATAATATGTGTACACTATATTGTGTATACATATAATATTGTCTATAAATTAATATATTAATTATGCATATCTAGTCCAAACTTCTATAACTATAAAGGTGAATAGCAAAATGATAAATATAGTATCTAAATGAACTTATTTCCAAGTAACAGATTTTGCTCCTTTATTATACTCAGGAATTTCATACTTACATTTACTGTTTTTTTGATCTAGTACTTGCTTATCATCTCCAATACAATTCCTTTTCTACTACTTTCTACTCCACTTCTTTCCCATCACATCTTCATGGACTTTTTGAAAACCCTTTGAATCCATTTAGTACTGTTTGTATGTGCCTGGGTTTAGGATCATCTACTGGGACATGGATAGTCTCTCATGTGCCACATCAATAAAGAAAAGGAACTTTCCCTGCACCAAGCAGTAGTCAGGTGCCAATATCTCCTCTTCTAGTGGTTGGACTTCCTGACAGCTTCGCTCCCCCACACTAGCATTTGTCAACATTGATCTTGCCTATGACTCATATGACTTTAAATTCTGCATTTCAATGAATATGTGAATATATCAAATGAGCATATAATATCAGAGGAATATTGCAAACACGTGTATTATAATGAATTCAGACCTCTTATAGTTATTTATAAGGAACACTTAGAATCATGACATAGATGGTTATAATTAGAAGAAAGGTACCTTGTCTTATTTAGCATCATTGAACAACAATTGAAAAATATATGCTTAGAATTTTTTTGCTGAATCTTCCCAAGTTATCAAAAAATATGACTCTAATTGTATTTATATTTCTCTAGTTAAACTAATCTCTTAAATCTGTTGTTTGACTTATCAGTGCCTTAATAGTAATTTATGTTTTACTGAGAAAAATCTTACCTTAACTTTACCTTGTGGGAAAAAAGTCTTTAAACTTTAAAACATTACAGGTAAGTATGTTTACCAGCCTTTAGTCACACTGTAGCTACCTTTTTCTTATGATCTTATCCTGCTGAAAAAAATTTTTTTGACTTGTACAGGGTATGCGTGAATCGTGTGAGCAAATTAAATTCGATCAGTAGGAGATAGAAGTGAACGCTGTTAGCAGAGGAATGCATTTAGATAATTTATAAAGAATTTTAGTTTGATGACCATGAAAAATACAAGTTGTGCTATATTATGGTAAACCTGACATTTTTGGCATTAGGCTGAGATGAATTTTCCACTCAAAGAACTCAATGACATGCTTCTCCTTTTCCCTTTATTAAGGAAAGAATCCTGAAATTTTTTTTGGCTTACACTTTGTAGATTAATTACATGCATGATGTTTTGGTTCATTTCTGTGCATTTTAATAGACCTATTATCCATTTTCTACAACATAGAAATATAGTAGATAAGAAAATAGCCTCCACAGAGGAAACACCATTTACATGGTTCAGATTCACTTTCACAAGCATGAATTATGCTTTGAGAAAATGGAAGCACTGCTTACCCTTGAAGTTTATTTAAAATAAGGTAGTTAATATTCCATAAGTCTATTCATAATGCTTAATGTCTCATTTGTATACATACAGATGTATAGGAGAGCATCGTATTGTTTGTATTTTGAAGCATTGAAAATATTGAAAATAAATTTTTCTGTACAAAAATATACATATCAACTCTACAAATATTAATTTAAAATCATATTTGGATCTCCACATAAATTTGCCTTAAAATACCAATATCCTAATATCATGCATAATTTGGTGACTATTTAAGGGGGAAGACACACTTTAAAATTTATCATTTTCATTTTGTATATTTATGTGCGCCCTCATGATTTTATATGTATATTTGTACCTTACACATGCAATTATGAAGGCCAGATGGTATACTGTCCTGTGGAACTAGAGTAACAAGTTGCTAGGAGCAGCCAAATGCTGCCAATAGGAAAGCAAATTTATGTCCACTTCAACAGCAGGAGTTATTGTGATGTGACTCCAATCAGAACCAGTCAGGATGGCTAAGATCAAAAACACAGGAGACAGCAGTTGTTGGCGAGGATGTGGAGAAAGAGGAACACTCCTCCACTGCTGGTGGAATTGCAAGCTGGTACAACCACTCTGGAAAGCAGTCTGGCGGTTCCTCAGAAAACTGGGCATGACACTCCCGGAGGATCCGGCTATACCACTCCTGGGCATATACCCAGAGGCTTTACCTGCATGCAATAAGGAAACATGCTCCACTATGTTCATAGCAGCCTTATTTATAATAGCCAGAAGCTGGAAAGAACCCAGATGTCCCTCAACGGAGGAATGGATTCAGAAGATGTGGTATATCTACACAATGGAATACTACTCTGCAATTAAAAACAATGAATTCACGAAATTCCTAGGCAAATGGTCAGATCTTGAAAATATCATCCTTAGTGAGGTAACCCAATCACAAAAGAACACACATGGTATGCAGTCACTGATAAGGGGATATTGACCCAGAATCTCGGAATACCCTAGACACAATCCGTATATCAATAGATTTCTAAAAAGATGGAAGGAGAGACCCCTGGTCCTGGAAAGACTGGATGTAGGGGAACGCCAGGACAGAGTAACGAGAGGGGGTTGAATGGAGAAAAGAGGGAGGGAAGGGGGCTTATGAGACTTTCGGGGAGGGAGGAAACGGGAAATGGGAAGTGATTTGGAATGTAAATTAAAAAAATAAAATAAAATAAATAATAAAAAAAAGAAATAAATGAAATAATGTCTCACACTAAAAAAAAAGAAAGAAAGAAACAGAAACACTACTTTAAGTATGCACTTTCAGAAACTTACAAATAACTATCTTCCTTATCTAAAGTCCCAAAGTCTACATTTGCCAACAAGTGGCATCGTCCGGTTACAGCAAAACCAACTACTCTGATAACAACTGTTGCCTTAGTAAATGTTCTATTTGTGTGAAGGAAAACTATGAAGAATCAGAGAAATACTTATAAAATAAAAATATATAATTAGGCCTAGCTTACAGTTTCAGAGATTTAGTCTATTATTTTCATGGAGGGAGAATTATAGCCCATAGGCAGATATGGTAGCTTATAGTTCAACATCAGGAATAGACAGCAGAAGGAAGAGAAAGAGAAAAGGTCTCCGGGTCTGGGTAGGCTTGAGAGAGAGAGAGAGAGAGAGAGAGAGAGAGAGAGAGAGAGAGAGAGAGAGAGAGAGAGAGAGAGAGAGAGAAAGACGGGGGGGGACCCTGGCAATGGCATATTCTAGCCTAGGTTGTTGAAATTTCTTTGCATAGTCCTTTTAATGGCAAAACATTCTATGAATAATTCATATTAAAACATTAAAAATTATTTGACTATGTTATATATATTATTTTTTCAGTGTAGCTTAATGGACTGATTTGACAGACTGAATGACTATAGTTCAACATCACTTGATTCATGATTATAGTACTTTGTACTCTAAAACATAAAAATAATCACATAGTATCCTACTAAAACAGTACATTAAAATATTAAACCAATGCCCTAGTTTTATGATATGTACAATATCATCTGGTTAAACTGATGATATTTTGTTTGCATGCAAGAGTCATTAAATATAAATTAACACTTGTAGACTGATAAAACTCAATTTCTTCCTTGTTTTAGAAGCCCTGAATATGATATTTATGTTCCATTAGTTCATCAGATAAATGACATTTCCCTGTGAATATCTTTATGCAATAATTCTATTCATCTATTACAAAGATATATAATCTGGTAAGTATGCAGGCTACCTTTACATACATCATGACATATAAAGCGTATAACATGATTGTTGTATTATTTTATCTTCTAGAGAAGACCTTGAAAGTTAAGACTCCAAGTTAAAGTTAAAATTAAGCTAAGTTAAAGTTAACACTGGTTCATTCACACCAAGAAGACATAATAGTACTAAGTTAGAACAGCTCAATCAGAAAAACTGATTATTCTCATGACTCAATTCTGCTATTGTTTGTAGATGATGAATTAATTTTTAACATAGACAATTTTATAACTTGAGTTAAAACTTTAAAATAGCACAAAATGATTCATTTAATTCTTAGTCTTTTGAGAAGCTAAATGTTTGCATCCAGTTTTGAATGCCAGTGTATGTTTTATGTTTTTATTTGTATCTTCTAAAAACTATTGTGTAAAAATATATTGGAGTTAAAGAAGAAAGGCAACAAGCAATGATGACTTCTTCACTCCCTATAATATTTCTGTTGCACCTTCAGTACACTCGACTGTTGTAGTTTTGACAGCAAAAACAAATGTAACTGTTTACTTTCTAACCAAAACCTGGAGGGTCTTTTTATGCCTGAATAGATAGGTGTCTCTGAGGATGATTAGAAAAACAGTACAGAAATAGCTTAGTATGCCATGAATCTGATAGAGAGATTAAAAGTTTAGGAAAAATAAATGAGAATCTTAGAACAAGAAGATTTAGAGGCGCCTCAGGCAATGTTCAATAGAAACATTTTAAGAAAATGCAACCAATAAGGACTAGAGGTGGAAATTATGACAGTTGTATCACTTAAACAGATATCTCTGTATCTCCTGAGAACATTCAGAGTTATGTCAGTTATCCATAAAACTGTACAAAAAAATATCTCCTAGTCTGCTTAGATTTTTACGTCCGAAGGCAGAAGTTTCCAAGTGGAACTTCTACAACTGGCTTCTGATCAGATAGATTGTTTTCAAACAATAGACTTTCTGGTTTAAGCTCCTAGCTTATAGCCAGTCAGCTTTCAATCTTCTGGAATATAATAGAATATGGTTAGCATTTAGTGAATGATTTGAAAGAAAATGAATATTGTGGTGAGGTAGACTCTTAAGAATGAAAAGTACAAGAAGAAAGAAGGGGGAATATGGATTTGGAACATTTTATCCTCAATAGTACTCGGACTTGTCAACTTCTGTGAATATCCTTTTCTTTCTTTTGCAAAATATGGAGAAAGTGGTAGGGTGCATGAGCTGATATGTGCAGAGACTCAGAGTAGCATTTTTGAAGGATACTGGGAATACTTCTTTATAGTGCTTATGGTGGACCAACTCCATGCAGAACTATTCATCAAATTTCAACTCTTCAGTCATTTTTGTTTTCCTTGTTGGTATGTCAAGAAGCATCTCACTGCAAATGTCCTGCTCTGTGACTGTCTTGACTCACTGACTACACCTGCTTCCCTTACAGATAACACCCTATTCATTCCCATCTCTTTGGTATATTCTCCTAATTATTAATAAGGTATGTTTCAACTGTTGCTGTTCCATATGGAAATGCAATGGGGCAGAATTTTTTCTTTCTATTTTTAAAATTGAAAATGGATTCTTCTGTCAGACAATATATTTTGAGTAGTTTCTCCTACCTCCACTCCTCCTCCTTGGTTGACACTCCTCCCCACCTCCTCCTCAGACTTACTCGTTCTGTTTCCTTTTCAGAATAGAACATAACCAGAGATAGAAGACAAGCAGGACAAAACAAAATACAGTAAGATAAGGCAAAAGTCCTCCTAAAGATGCTGGACAAGGCAGCCAAATAGGAGAAATAGAGTCACAAGAGTAGGCAAAAGTCAGAAAATCACAAGGTCCCACTGTTAAGAGTTTTACAAAAACACCAAGCTAACAGCCATTACAAATATTTTAAGGACCTGGTACAAACATGGGAAGCACATGTGCTTGCTGCTTCATTCTGAACTCATGTAAGTCCTGCTTAGTTGATATGTTGTTCATTTTCTCCTGGTGTCTTCTATGCCATTTGACTCAAAAAGATGTTCCTTTCCCTCTTATGGGCTGATCCCTCAACTCAGAGGTGAAGGACCCTACAGAGACCTCAAGTTTAAACTCTCTCTATATAATGTGGGATCTCCACCAGCTCCCATCTGCTTCCAGAAGTAGTTCTTCTGATGAAGACAAAGCAAAGCAAAAATCCTAGATCACTGGAGAATCTAGTATCTGGTCAGTGTCCACTAAGTCAGTATAGGTCATGGTTTCCTTCTCATGGTGATAGCTTCAACTGTAAGTGAATGTTGCTTGGTTATGAACACAAATTCTGTACCAGTATTTTCCCACATAGTCCTTAGAGACAGAACCAATATTAAGTAGATTGTTTTATGTTTAGGTTAGTGTTCTGAATTGATTTTCTATAGCTTTCAGAGTAGCTTCTCACAACAAAGAGACTAGAATGTAGGGCTAAGAGTTCCAAGCTCTTAACAGCTTATTCTCCCTATGTTTAAAGAACTGTTTGGAAGTTTCTGTTGTTGCGGTTGCTGTTATTATTGTTGTTGTTTGTTCATTTTATTTTGTTTTTATTGAGTATTTTCTTTAATTACATTTCAAATGTTATCCCCTTTCCTGGTTTCCCCCAGAAACCTCCTATCCCATTCCTCCTCCTGCACCTATGAGGGTACTCTACCACTCAACCACCCACTCCCACATCCCTGCCTTGACATTGCCCTACACTGGGGCATTGAGCCTTCAGAGTAACAAACGCTTTTCTTCTCATGGATGCCCAACAAGTCCATTCTATGCTACATATCCAGTTAGAGCCATGAGTCCCTCCATGTGTATTCTTTGGTTGGTGGTTTAGTCCCTGGGAGCTCTGGGGGGTGGGTGGCGCCTGGTTGGTTGATATTGTTGTTCTACCGATGGGGTGGCAAACCCCTTCAACTTCTTCAGTTCTTCCTCTGACTCCTCCATTGGGGACCACCTACTCAGTCCAATGGTTGACTGCAAGCATCCTCCTTTGTATTTGTCAGGCTCAGGCAGATCCTCTCAAGAGACAGCTATATCACTCTTTTGTCAGCAAGCACGTATTGACATCCAAAATAGTGACTGGGTTTGGTGTCTGTATATGGGATGGATCCCCAAGTGGGGAAGTCTCTGGATGGCCTTTCCTGCAATCTCTACCCCTCACTTTGTCTCCATATTTGCTCTTATAAGTATTTTCTTCACCCTTCTAAAAAGAACTGAAACATCCCAACTTTGGTCTTCCTTCTTCTTGACCTTCACATGGTCTGTGAATTGTATCTTGGGTATTATGAGTTTTTGGCCTAATATTCACTTAACAGTGAGTGTACACCATATGTGTTCTTTGTGATTGGGTTACCTCACTCAGGATGATATTTTCCTGTTCCATCCATTTTCCTAAGAATTTCATGAAGTCATTGATTTTAAAATCTAAGTAGTACTCCGTTGTGTAAATGTACCACATTTTCCATACTCATTCCTCTGCTGAAGGTCTTCTGGGTTCTTTCTAGCATCTGGCTATTATAAATAAGGCTACTACAACATAGTGGAGCACGCGTCCTTGTTATGTGTTGGAGAATCTTTTGAGTATATGCCCAGGAGTGGTATAGCTGGGTCCTCCGGTAATACTATGTCCAATTTTCTGATGAACTACCATACTGATTTCCAGTGTGGTTGGATCAGCTGGCAATTCCACCAGCAAAGTACGAATGTTCCTTTTTTGCCATATCCTCACCAGCAACTGGTTTCACCTGAGTTTTTGATCTAAGCCATTCTGACTGGTGTGAGGTAGAATATCAGTGTTGTTTGATTTATATTTCCCTGATGACTAAGGATGCTAAACATGTCTTTAGGTGCTTCTTGGCCATTCGATATTCCTCAGTTGAGAATTCTTTGTTTAGCTCTGTACCCTGTTTTTAATAGGGTTATTTACAGGCAACAAGGGGTACCACTGATAGTTTTCAGAGGGAAAACTTCTGTCTGAGCACCAACTGAGGCTCTTTAAGTATCACCATGAGACTCTCTCAGCCAACAACTCCACCTAACTCTGCAACTCCATCTTATCACTGAAAGCCTTTTCTGGCTACAAAAAGCAGCCAGGTCAGACTTCCTATCTCCATTACTAGGAGTCCTCACTAAGTACTCTCATGGATTCCAAGAAGTTTCCGTTGCACGCAGTTTTCACGCTATACTCTAAATGCTCCCCCCACACAACTCTAGCTGTAACTCCTCATATTCTCCCTCCATCAGCTCCACACCCTACAACGTGATCTGCCTTACTCCCATCCCCAGTTGCCCCAAATTCACTCATGGAATCTCTTCTATTTCTTCAACTCTATAGTTCTCCTCTTTATCTAACCTCACAGGGTCAGTGGAGTATAGCTTGATTACCATTTACATAAATGCTAATATCCACTTATGAGTGAATGCATAGCTTCAGATGCTTGTATTTTATTGTTTGTATTTGTATCCATTTGCCTGAAATTTTCATGTCATTTTCTTTTAGACAGGAACTATTACCCTTCTGTAAGGCAAAAGACAAAATTAATAGGACAAATCATCAACATACAGAATGGGGAAAAAATAGTCACTAACCCCACATTTGATAGAGGGCTAATATCCAAAATATATAAAGAGCCTAACCTTCAAAAATCCAAATAACCCAATTAAATGGGGTATATACCTAAATAAAGAATTCACAACAGAAGAATCTCAAATGGCCAAGTAGCAATTAAAGAAATGTGTAAAGTCCTTAGTCATCAGGGAAATGCGAATCAAAATGACCCTAAGATTCCACCTCACACCAATCAGAATGACTAAGATAATAAACTCAGATGACAGAAGATGCTGGCAAAATGTGGAGAAAGAGGAACACTTCTCCATTGCTGGTGAGATTGTAAACTAATACAACCACGCTGGAAATCCATCTGGAGGTTCCTTAAAAAAGTTGGAAATAGATCTATCTGAAGACTCAGCTATACTACTATGGGGCAAATACTTAAAAGACGCCCCACAATACCAGAGAGAAACATGCTCCATGATGTTCATATCAGCCTTATTTGTAGTAGTCAGAAGCTGGAAACAACCAGATGTTTCCACAATAAAATACTTGATACAGAAAATGTGGCACACTTGCAGAATGGAATATTATTCAGCTATTGAAAAGTGAGAACATTATGAATTTTGAAGGCAAATGGATAGAACTAAAAAAAATATCACCCAGAGTGAAGTAACCCAGACCCAAAATGACAGACATGGTGTTTACACAATAATAAGTGGATATTATCCAAAAAATATAGAATACCTAGGATACAATCCACAGAATTTGAAAACTTTTAAAAGCAGAAAGACCAAGTGAAGATGTTTCAAATCCCACTTAGAAGGGGGAAGAAAATTATGATGGGAGGCAGAAGGAAGAACGGATTTGTGAGGGAGAGTGGAGGTGGAGGGGAACAGGATCAGGTAAGGGAAGACAGTAGAGAAGCCAAGAGAGCCAGCAGAATGATTGAAAATTTGCAGCTTCAGAAGGTGGGAGGTATGGAGACCCTCCAGAAAGTACCAGAAACCTGGGAACTGATAGAATCTTAGGACTCAGTGGGAGTGACCTTAGATGAAGTGCCCAAAATGGGGAAAGGGAACTAGAAGAGTCCACCTCCAGCAGATAGACAAGGCCTCAAAAGGAGGGATTGTTTTACCAACCTACAATGTAAATTTCTTTATCCACTCTTTAGTTAATGAAACTAATGTTTCCAGTATTTGGATACTATGAATAAAACTGCAATGAACATAACTGAGTATATGTCCTTGTGAGAGGATGATACATTCTTTTACTGTATACCCAGGAGTGGAGTAGCTATCTCTGATCCTCTGATTTTTTTTTCTTTTTTTTAATGGATTATTTTATTTATTTACATTTCAAATATTGTCACCCTACCCAGTTTCCCCTTTGAAATCCCCACCTACCCCACCCCACGGCTTCTATGAACTTGCTCCCCCACCCACCCAACAACTCCATCTCATTACCCTAGCTTTCCACTACACTGGGGTATCAAGACTCCACAGGATCAAGTGCCTCCCCTCCCACTGATGCCAGATAAGAAAATCCTCTACTATATATACATCTAGAGATATGGGTCCCTCCATGTGCATTATTTGGTTGGTAGTTTAGTCCCTGAGAGCTCTGGGGGGATCTGGATGGTTGATATTGTTGTTCTTTCTATGGGGGTACAAACCCCTTTAGCTCCTTCAATCCTTCCAGTAACTCCACCATTGGAGTCCCCATGCTCAGTCTGATGTTTGGCTGTGAGCATACGCATCTGTATTTGTCAGGATCTGGCAGAGCTTCTCAGGAGATAGCTATACCAGGTTCCTGCCAGCAAGCATGTCTTGGCATCAACATTAGTGTCTGGGTTTGGTGATTGCAAATGGGATGGATCCCCAGGTGGGGCAGTCCCCACCTGGGGGATTTTTTTCAGTCTCTGCTCCACAGTTTGTCCCTGCATTTCCTTTAGACACCAGAAATTCTGGGCTAGTATATTTGAGATGGTTGAGTGGACCCATCCCTCAACCAGGGTCCATGCCTAATCACTGGATGTGGTCTTTACAGATATGGATATGGTCTTTATCTCCCCTTTATTGGTTATTTCAGCTAATGTCATCTCCATTTTGTCCTGTGAAACTTTTGCTTCCCTGGCATCTGGGACTTTCTAATGGCTACCCCAGTTCTCATCCCAAAATGCTACACATGTCCATTCAATTTTCTTACCCTCTCTTTGTACTTCTCCCCCTGTCTCCTCCCATACCTGATCCCTTTTTCCCTCCCACTCCCATATCCCATATCCCTCCCACATCCAGATCTTCCACTTCTAAAATACCATACATACCTGAGCCTCTAAAACCAATCACTTGGTCAGCATATAACATTTGGAAAATGCACATTGTATTCCATATTCGTGCTCATGGCATTTTCTGTTATTGAAAAAGTCTGAAATATACTTTGTAAGTCTCAGCTACACTCCTGTGCTGAGGTTTTCATGAAAATGTAAATGCCTTTCCCCCTTGATCTTCTGTGTCACTATCTTCATATAAATCATACTCTTGGCTTACATTTTAGATGACTAAATCTTGCTGCTATCAGATGCTTATAGAGTAGAATGAGTCCTCCTTTATGTGACAAGTACAGTATTTCACACAGAACTGACCTTTCTCCTGGCATAAGGTCATAGACTAAATCATAGTCAGCAGCATAAATTGCAGTGGATTGGACCACAGAACGTACAACTGTGTTACTTAACATCCCACAAATAATCTACCAGGTTTAGAAATGTGTTCCCTAATTTAATTCTGCAAAGAGATCACACCAAATGTATCAGAGTGAATTTGTGAACACAGGCATATATATGAATAACTAAAATGAAAAATTAAAACATCCCTCATTTTAAAGAAATATTTTTATCAATGAAGAATTTACTTTATGTGAACTATTTATGTATATTTGAATTTTAAAGTTACTCTTCGAAATGTTAACTTATTCTGATGTAAATTTGAAGAACTATCTTTTAAACACAATTATTTTTGTGTGTTTTCATGTAATCCATGTGTGCATATATGTGATCATTGGCTTGAGCGATGTACATATGTACATATCACCATTTATCTATGGAGAACACAGGACAGGATAAACTTCAGTTCTTATACTTGACTTCTCCCTGTTAGAGACAGCTGTTCTATATTTGCTCATCACTGAATGTGCTAGGATAGTGGCTGAACAATGTCTGAAGTTGTCTCTTTCTCCCATTGCAGAACAGAACCATCATCCCCATCTTTATGTGGATTCTTGAGATGAGAACCCAAGTGCTTATGCTTGCTTACTATATGCTTTAGCAAGTGAATCATCTTTGGTCTGATAAATTCCCAGGGCTTAGGAAACACTTTTTCTTTTCTTTTTAACATAATTTTATTTGTTTCAACTCAAATGATGTAACATTTAGGAAGTATAAAAATGATATGTTGACCATTATCCTATGTATACTTCCTGCAGATGACACTAGATAATGCTTATTCTAGGAAACTGAAAATAGAAACAAGCATGTAAAATTATAGGGGAAAAGGGAATGGGAAATATTAAACAATGCCTCACTACTCCCTGTGACATGTTAGATTTTGGAAAATATTATTTTATTAAAAATGTAATATTTCTATTGCTGATGCCAAGATATGCTTGCAAGAGAGGAGCCTGACATTGCTGTCTTCTCAGAGACTGTGCCAGCACTTGACTGAACAGAGGTAGATACAACCATCCATTGGACTGAGCCTGGGAAACCCTGTGGAAGAGTTAGGGGAAGGTCTGAAGGAGTTGAATGGGATTGCAACTCCACAGGAAAAGCAACAATGTCAACTAACTGGACCCCTCAGAGATCCCAGGAACGAATTCATGAACCAAAAAGCATTCATGGGCTGTCACTGGCCCCAGCTACATATGTAGTAGAGGACTGCCTTGTCAGACCTCAGTGGGAAGGTATGTGTTTAGTCCTGCAGAGTCTTGATGCCTACAGAGAAGAGAGGTGCTAGAGGGATGAGGTGGGCATGGAAAAGTGGGTGGGAGAGCACCTTCTTAAAGGTGAAGGGGGGGAAATGAGGTGGGTGCTCATGTAGTGGGTACTGGGAAGGGGTACAACATTTAAAATGTAAATAAATAAAATAATTATTAAAAATATATGTCTTAGCTGAGCAGTGGTGGTGCTTGTCATTAATCCTAGCACTGAGCAGGCAGAGGCAGGCATATGTGTGTGAGTTCAAGGCCAGCCTGATCTACAAAGCAAGTTATAGGATACTCAGGGTAACACAGAGGAACATGATCTAGAAAAAAATTGTAGTCTCTTGTCTCAGCAGAAAGAGAAACATTCAGATGGCATTTCATTTGCTTATTCATTAATTAAATAGATATCTTTTGGGAGTCTAATATGATCTAGTCATTTCTAGGTTCAATACTAGGATGTCCTAGAAAGAATCCTACAGAAATGAAGAAAATTATCTAGAGGAGAATGTACATGTTTATTCCTTGCAGAAGAAACAAATGCATCCTGAAAATAAGTGAGTCTGAATTATGATCTGTTATGCTTACCGCCTCAGTGAAATGGGGATTATAGGCTGGCACTCAGTTGTGCTTAGAATTGCCAGAGAAAGAAAGATTGCCATTTTTCCACCCAACCCTTTCACCTTCTGTTATAGGAATATTTAAGGAATGTTTGATAAAGAAGTTCAATAGTATTTATTCCATTCAGCTAAAGTGTACAGTATATGTCTATCGTAAGCATAGCAGTCTAAGCACACAGTTCCAGTCACACTCATGACAGCTTGTTTGTAGAAGGAACAGGGTCTATTTCTGCTATTAGGCAAGGGATCTGTGGGAATGGGTATGTGCTCAAAACAAACAAACAAACAAGCAAAACAAACAAACAAACAAAAAAAAACCCTAGGAGATATGGTTGTGCCAGGGCCATGCTGTCTGTAAGAACTGATTGTTGCCAAATTCTCTTCAAGGGAAAAGACATTTAGCTAGAACATAGTGTAGGTACAGTGACCTAACAAAAGTGTATCAAAGCAATGTGGGACTTATTAGTAAGTAACAAAAGTTTCTGGCAAAAGTATATCAACAAGCAAAATAAGGAAAAAGGAAAAAAGCCAACATTTAATAAACAGAGCAATTTTGACAAAATAGGTATATAAAAGACAAATTATCCTGGTTTAAGGGAAGTCCACAGACTAAATGAAATCTACAGGAATTTTTATAAAGCAGAAAGGAAATGAAAGAGGGTCAGTAATGTCAAATATAATGTGTGTATTCTTATATTTTTATATCATATCATAAACATATATAAAGCTACATAAATTAATGATTACATGGTATTTTACTGAGCTTGAAACATACCCCTTGTATGGCTGTAATAAGGAAAAACGAAAAGTAAAAATGTTATAATAAAGTAGAATATCTCGATCTCATTGTATTTATTACTATAATTTTGGGATAGATTCTGATAAAGTAAAATACATTACATTCCCTAGAGCATCTTTGAAGCTAATCTAAATCAGAAGGAAAAGAAAAAAGTCTATTTTCAGATGTTATAGTACTTAGGCAAAATGTTAAGGCATTCGGTGGGAAAATATCATGACTAATAATGAGTTTGGCAACATAAGCATACCAGAGCCATGTTAAAGAAATAGAATTTCTATATATTACCAATGTTAAAAGTAAATTAATAAGCTCTGTTTCAATAATGTTAATAGAACTGAGATGCTCAGGAGTGCATTTCATAAAATTCTACATAATTAAAAATTTTAAACATTATAGAGATAAATGAAAGTAGATATCAACTTGTAATTACTGGAAAGAGTTCCTATATTCATGTAACAAGAGAACTGACACTCCAGGAGAATAAAATCCCATGCACAATGTATGCAGATTCTGAAAGCCTCATCTCATCCCATCTCTTATTTTGAAGAATTTAATCAAATCTTTCTTAAATTAATATGAAACTTCTACATTGATAGTCTAAAGCCTTGAAGACTAAAACACTAGAAAAATACCCCATGTCAAATGAAGTAAGGAGCTGCCACATAGAAGATTTGAAGACAGTGGCATAAGAAGAAATACTGACTAAAAAATAAAGTGAGGTTAGAAGCAACACATGTATTTAATATAAATATTCAGTTAGGACTTTAGGAAGTTGTAAGTACAAGCTAATGAGAGAAATAATAGTTTTGTTAATAATTTGGTATAGAGCAAATGGATATAGTTTAAGTTAACATGGACTCTAGAGTCACACCATACAGAAATATATTTGTTCACTATTTTTCATAGTCTGCAATGTGTGAACAAAATTGCTTATGATTCTTGAAAACAAATGTGAACCTATGTCACGTTGATTTCAATAATTTTTCTTATGTATACAACAAAAGCTTAAACAACATAAACTAGCATAGGTTAATTCATCAAGATTGAAAATTTCTGCAAGCAATATCATTAGAATGAATACACAACAGTTACAATTGTAGTACATGTTTGTAATTACTGCGTCTGAGAAAGAACATCTATGTCAAACACTTTCATAAATCATTAAGTATAAAGACAAAAGTCCTAGTTGCAAGAAATTCTATAATTAAACAGATATTTATCTTAAAATGTGTAACTTGTATAAAAAAGGAAAATATGCAAACTATAATTTTTCATAAGTAAAATGTAAATAATATCCATATGATACTCATTTATATGTGACATTACTTATGGTGAATACCAGACACCATAAGGAGAGCTAGAGCATATGAAATTTGAACCTGAATGTGCTGTTAGTATAAGAGTGGCATTTGAATGTAACTTTGGTAGATTTTGACAATTCTTGAAATAATTAGTGTTTGTGATGATACAGTCCAGAAATTATTATCATAGGCATATGCCATTAAAAGCATTTGCATAATCAATTTTATATGCTAGATTTTATTTCAGCAATTTTCATTAATGCCAATATTGAAAACTATGAAATATTAATCCAATCATTTGATTGTCTGAAAGCATATGCATATGTACAACATATTCTTAACATCATTTAAAAGTAATATGATAATGAATATTGCAATATTCTTCTTTAAAATATGATCACTGAAAAAGTAATTTTGGAAAGTTTATTTTATTTAGGATGCTGACTATTGACAGATAGAGGTGGGAATATATTAGTTATCTCTTATGATGGGATAGTTGAAATGAAAAGGAAATGCCTGATAAATGTGCTCTCTGAAACTTTCCTTACATGACTAAATGTTCAAAATTGATTTTGGTGATGGTTGAAGTATAAAAGTATATTGGACTCATTCTAGAAGGGGGGGAATAGCATGAACAAGAACAAATATGAAAACTGTCATATACAATCAACATTGCCAGCTCTGCTACTATCAGCTTACTCCAAACATGACAAAAGGCAAATGAAGCCATTCCATCAATTGTTTATATTTATCAAAACACAGCACATAATTGTCCTAAATGTAAGTTTGGGGAAACAAAGAGAAGAACAAACTGGTTTAAAGATTAAGAAAGGGCATTGGTTGCAATGGTAGATTCATAGTCTCATGAGCAATCCATTCATAGATTATCAAGCTTAGCAGAGAGTCATGGAGAAAATTAAACATTTGTATGTGCCTTTATAAGCAGATGCATAAATTCTTGCCAGTAGATGGATGTACCAAGAGAATCCCAGCATGGGACAAAGTAGTCATTTACAGGCTTAAGGGCTGAAGAACTTCTGAATTAAGATGAAGTAGAGATCACATAAAACATGATGATAACCTTCCAAACAAATCCAACGACAATGCAGACTTGAAAAAGAAAGTTATTTTAAAATGATACAATACTAAGCCAAACAAAACAAAGAAAATAGTCATTTCTAAATCAATGTAAAGTTTAGAGATGTAAGAGTAGATTCAATAAAGAAAAGAGTCAGATCAAAATAAATTTAAGAGTGAATGAAATACTGATATTTCAGAATGTTCTGCATTTTTTAAAGGAATTTAGAAGTAAATCTGGCCCAACAACAATTCCAAAGTACTTCACTTTGTTTTATTCAAAAAAGATTCTATTGACCTGTTTGGGTGGGACTTTCCTGAAATATATACCATGTGACAAAAGTAATGAGAGCGAGAGAGAGAGAGAGAGAGAGAGAGAGAGAGAGAGAGAGAGAGAGAGAGAGAGAGAGAGAGAGAGAGAGACAGAGACAGAGACACAGAGAGAGAGACAGAGAGAGTTTATCTCATAGTTCGTCTTATACTCTATCATAGAGAAAAATTTAAGACAAGAAGAGTTTGTATTATAGGCAGTTGTTTCTATAATACAAACATTCAGAAGAAAAGAAGAATAAATATACTACTGATATACTACTGTTAGCATTTATCATTGTACATTTTAGTAAACTCCATGATTACCTTTCTAGGGAATGCTACTAAACACAGTGGGCTTGTCTTTCTACCTAAATTAAAATAATCAATATAGTCCCCCCAAACATACAAGCCCAGAAGCTTATCTCTTAAGTACTTATGATTTCTATAAAGTTGACAGTTATTAATAACCATTCACCAGCTATGAGCAAGTACTATGGGGGAAAAGATCTAGCAGTAGTAGTATTAATGTATTGAAATGAGAGGATGAGATAGGATGTGAAGCACAAAAAAGGATATCATTGACAAAACAAGATACTCATTATATTTTAACAGGTTATAAAGAGAAGACAGTGAGGTATGGATTATTATTTACCCAGAACATTGATTGTGTTTCTTTAATATGGTTTCTAGAAACATACTACAGTACACATAACAGGCCAGATCCATTGCGTTCATGAAGTTGTTTTCAGTCAGTCAGTGTCATATATGAATCTCTATCATATTTTCTTGTTGATAAATGTTGTGTCTTTCACATATTTTCCCATGAGTTCAAAGCTAGTTTGGAGTTACCAATCAAAGATTATCTTCCTGAAGGTGAGATTTGGGAGTTATGAACCTTTTGAGACTGATTACTTCACTGGGTGTTTAATTACAGGCTGAATTTTGTGCTCTTCACTACCCAGAACATGTTCTCCTCATTAACTGAGACCCCAGTTACTTTAGTATTGGCGAATTATGATGGTAATGCTTTTATATACCCTTTCAATATTGTGAACTCCAAGCAACATTATGAATATAGATTTTAAATTTTTCACAGGACCAAGGGCTTCTCTTTCAAAGGGAGGATAACATTTTAAATGTAAATAAATAAAATAACCAATAAAAATTTTTAAAAGGATATACATACTAAAAAAATTGTTTACATTTTATTTATAATTTAGATCAAACTTATAGTCATACAGTTAGCTTTAATAATATTAGTCACGTAAAACATTTAAAATACTGCCAGAAAGGAGATAAAATTTTCCTTTCTCTGATATCCCAGAGTGTTGTCATGTGAAAGAATAAGACTTCATATTTCAAAAGTACATCTGAAATGATACAGATGGATCTAGTGAAACTCAATTTTCTAAAACAGCAAATAGGCTTTAACATTGACGTTTTGTGTATATTACATTACATGAAATAAATACCGTCATTACTATTTCTAGATATCCTGCTTTTTCATTTTTATTTTATTTTGTATAACTTAGAATAATTTTTACATTTAAATATATTTTAATCATATTCTTCCCCTTTCCCAAGCCCTTCAAGGTCATCTCCCTCTATCCACCCACCCACCTTTTAGTTTTTTCAAAAACAAACAAAAATCCAGTGTAACACCAAATGACCTAGAATTAAAAAATAAATAAATAAAATCGCAGCACTCTCATTAAACACACACACACATACACACACACACACACACACACACACACACACACACACCAAACTCTAATAGAATGAAAGTTCACAAAGAAAATTATGGAGTCCATTATATGTTGTTAAACTACTCCTGAGCATGAGATCTGTCCTGGAGTGGTTGATATAAGGAATGTAAGTCTATTGGAGAAAACTGATTTTCTTCTTCTAGCAGGTATCAGTGCCAGTCCAGTTCTTAGTATTTCACCTAGTGAATAGATTTTTCATATATCCATTTATTTAAAATATGAAAGAATAAAATATCTAATATAAAAAATATGACATCAAAATTGAGCAAGATAGATGAGAAGACATAAATTAGGAGAGAATGGATTCTACATAGAACAACACCTTAGAGAGGCAGACATTCTATTCACATAAAGGTCTGTTGTTACTGATTTGATATGAACAGCCTTGGTTGGTTTAAAAACCTAAGAAATGACCTTTTTCAATGACTTGTTTTCTAAAATAATCTGAAAAGGTTGTTGGAGATCTAACAAAAACTGCTCACAATCCACAAGATGGATGAGGTACCAGGTGATTTGAGGTCCTTAGTCCTAGAGACTTCAATTGTTCACTGATTTGTTCTATTTGCTTATACTTTCAATTACTATTCTTAGGCTAGGTCACTGTTGAGATAGAAAAAACTGTATTTAAACATTTCTGTATACTCGTATTAATTGTAAGAATAATATACTTATGATGTATAACATGCACACATAAGATTATGCTGATTTGAACATAGTTTAACTAAAAAGTTAAAATAAAATTATATATTGTATTAGATTTAATTTTACTAATTCATTTCAATTACTTTGTTGCCTTTTTGATATTAAAACAAATCCCATTTAACTCCATTAAGAAAGCAAATTATTGAAGAACATATTATTTGAAACTATTTTTCTTAAGTGCATGATTTCATGAGGAACATTCTTATACTTTATTCGGTTTGTATGAATCGTACAAATATGTACATTTGTAACAAGTAATATTTGTGCAGCTGAAGAGAACACATGCTTTCCTGTAGATATACTTTTGTAGTTATATAGCTTTAAATACACAAAGATAACTAATGTTTCCTGTTCATAATTTATCATTCTGAATTTTATATCAACTTAATCCTATAACTTTCATATTAAATTAGACTTTTGGAATTCTTATTCTTCTTTTTGAAATCTTAAAAATATCATCATATTTTTCAATGAATATTATTGAATTGTCAAAATAAAGTAGGTGTGTTTACAATTTTTCGTATCTACTCAATTTATATATCATGAATATTATAGAGAGAATATTTTGTCAATAAATTTAATTAATCCTCATAAATACTATAAGAATCCTCCTGTACTTCTTAGACACAAAGACAGGGTCATTTGGGATAAGCGGAAGTCAATTGAGAAAATGTCTCCAAAAGATTAGGCAAGTCAGTTTTGATTTTATTGAATAGTGATTAATATGGGGAGAAGGGAATGCATTACTGTCAGCAGTACCACCCATGGATAGGTGATCAAGAATTGTATTAAAATATAAGCAGCCTTCCTACATGGTTCTACTTCAGGTCCTGCCTCTAGATCCTGACTTTCATGAGACTATGCCCTTACTTCCTCAATCATGGACTGTGATCTGCACTTATAAACAACAACAACAACAACAACAAAAACAACAACAACAACAACAAAAGAACTTTTTCCGAGGTTGGTTTTGTCATATTCTTTATCACAGCAATATAGATAGGCAAGGTCTCCAGTCTCCATCTGTGCCCCTGAGCTAAGGCTGTCTTACAGCCCTCCACACCCAAATCCTGCCCAAGAGAGAACTGGTCCCCAGGAATGCTCTCATTCCTAAGCACAGAGGTGTAATTACCACTTTTGCTCCAATAATTGTCCAAAGAGGGATTTGCCAGGAGCACAAAGGGCACAAGAACATCAGAGCAGCTGAAGACTGGATCCTTCCAACATCTATCTGTGACTTAGAGCTAAGACTGTCCCACAGCCCTCTGCACCCATATCATGCCATGAAAAAAGATGATCTGCTGAGGACTGCTGACATACCTAAGATGACAGGCTCACAGGCCCACAGGAGGAACAAGATCCATTCAGAGACATCAAGACCAACTGGTATCAGAGATAACCAGATGGTAAGAGGTAAGCACAAGAACCTAAGCAATAGAAACCAATGCTAATTTGCATCACCAGAACCCAGTTCTCCCACAACAGCAAGCCCTGGATACCCCAACACACCAGAAAAACAAGATTTGCATTTAAAATCATATCTCATGATGATGATAGAGGACTTTAAGAAGGATATATATATATATCCTTTAAGAAGGATATATCTATCAGTCAAAGAAATGTAGGAGAACACAGATAAACAAGTAGAAGCCCTCAAGAGTAAACACAAAATTCCCTTAAAGAATTATAAGAAAACACAACCAAAAAAGGTGAAGGAATTGAATAAAAACATTCCAGGATCTAAAATGGAAATTGAAGCAATAAAGAAATCACAAAGGCAGATAACGTGGAGATAGAACACCTAGAAAAGAGATCAGGATTCATAGATGTAAGCATCACAGACAGAATACAAGAGATAAAAGAGACAATCTCAGGGACAAAAGATACCATAGAAAGCATTGAAACAACAGTCAAAGAAAATGCAAAATGCAAAAAGCTCATAACCCAAATTATCCAGGAAATCCAGGATAAAATGAAAAGAACAAACTTAAGGATAATACGTATAGAAAAAAGCAAATATTCCCAACTTAAAGGGCTGGTAAATATCTTCAACAAAATTATAGAGGGAAGCTTCCCTACCCTAAAGAAAGAGATGCCCATGAACATGCCAGAAGCCTACAGAATTCCTAATAGACTGGACCAGAAAGGAAACTCCTTCCATTACATAATAATCAAAACACCAAATGCACAAAACAAAGAAAGAATATTAAAATCAGTAAGGGAAAAAGTTCAAATAACATATAAAGGCAGGGCTATCAGAATTACACTAGAGTTCTCACTAGGCTATAAAAGCCAGACGATCCTGGAAAGATGTCAACAGAGCCAAAGAGAACACAAATGCCAGCCGAAGCTATTATACCAAGCAAAACACTCAATTACCATAGATGGAGAAACCAAGATATTCCATGAAAACCAAATTTACACAATATCTTTTCACAAATCCATCCCTACAAATGATAATAGATAGAAAACTCCAACACAAGGGTGGGGGATAACTAAAACCAAAAAAGTCAAGAAAGCAATCTTTCAAATAAAAAAGTTTTTGGAAGGCAAAAGACACTGTCAAAAAGACAAAGCGGCAACCAATTAAATGGGAAATGATCTTTACCAACCCTACATCCAACAGAGGGCTAATATCCAATATATACAAAGAACTCAAGAAGTTAAACTCCAGAAAGGCAAGTAACCCTATTAAAAGTGGGGTACAGAGCTAAACAAAGAGTTCTCGCCTGAAGAATATCTAATGGCTGAGAAGCACCTAAAGAGATGTTCACCATCCTTAGTCATTAGGGAAATGCAAATCAAAACAACCCTGAAATCCATCTCACACCAGTCAGAAAGGCTAAGATCAAAACCACAGGAGACAGCAGTTGTTGGCGAGGATGTGGAGAAAGAGGAACACTCCTCCACTGCTGGTCGGATTGCAAGCTGGTACAACCACTCTGGAAAGCAGTCTGGCGGTTCCTCAGAAAACTGGGCATGACACTCCTGGAGGATCCTGCTATACCACTCCTGGGCATATACCCAGAGACTTTACCTGCATGCAATAAGGACACATGCTCCACTATGTTCATAGCAGCCTTATTTATAAAAGCCAGAAGCTGGAAAGAACCCAGATGTCCCTCAACGGAGGAATGGATTCAGAAGATGTGGTATATTTACCCAATGGAATACTACTCTGCAATTAAAAACAATGAATTCACGAAATTCTTAGGCAAATGGTCAGAACTTGAAAATATCATCCTTAGTGAGGTAACCCAATCACAAAAGAACACACATGGTATGCAGTCACTGATAAGGGGATATTAACCCAGAATCTCGGAATACCCTAGACACAATACGCATATCAATAGATTTCCAAGAAGATGGAAGGAGAGACCCCTGGTCCTGGAAAGACTGGATGTAGGGGAATGCGGAGACAGAGAAGCTAGAGGGAGTTGAATGGGGAAAAGAGGGAGGGAAGGGGGCTTATGGGACTTTCGGGGAGGGAGTAAAGGGGAAAGGGGAAATGATTTTGAATGTAAAAATATATATCTCTAACAAAATAAAATTAACAGGAAGCAATACTTACTTTTCCTTAATGTCTCTTAACATCAATGGACTCTATTATCTAAACATTATATAAAAGACAAAGACTAAGAGTCTTGATACATAAAAAGGCAACAGCATTTTGCTGCATACCAGAAACACACCTCCATGACAATGACAGGCATTCCCTCACAGTAAATGGCTTAAAAACAATTTTCCAAGCAAATGATCCCAAGAAACAAGCTGCAATAACAATTCTAATATCGAATAAAATCAAGTTTCAACCAAAAATTATCAAAAATTAAAAAAAAAAAGGTACACTTCATACTCATCAAAGGAAAAATCTAACCGGAAGAACTCTCAATTCTGAACATCTATGCTCCAAATGCAAGGTCACCCACATTCATAAAAGAAATTTACTAAAGGTGAAATCACCCATTACACCTCACACTATATTAATGGGAGACATCAACACTTAACTCTCAGCAGTGGACAGGTCATGGAAATGAATTAAACAGAGACTCACTGAAACTAAAAAAAAAATTATTAATTAAATGGATTTTACAGATATCTATAGAACATTTCATTTTGAACAAAAGAATAGACCATCTACTCAGCACCTCATGGTATCTTCTCCAAAATTGACCATATAATCTGTCAAAAATAAGCCTCAACAGATACAGGAAGATTGAAATAATTCTATTTATCCTATCAAATCAACAGGGACTAAGGCTGGTCTTCAATAATAACAAAAGCAAGAGAAGGCACACATTCACATGGAAGCTCAACAACACTCTACTCAATGATAACTTTGTCAAGGAAGAAATAACTAAAGAAATTAAAGACTTTTTAGACTTTGATGAAAATGAAGGCACAACATACCCAAACTTATATGACACAGTGAAATGAAAGCAGTGCTAAGAGCCAAACCCATAAGTCAGAGTGCCTCCAAAACGAAAGTGCAGAGAACATACTCTAGTAGCTTGAAAGAACATATGAAAGAACATCTGAAATCTCTAGAACAAAATGAAGCAAATAAACCAAAAGGGAGTAGATAGCAGGCAATAATCAAACTCAGGGCTGAAATCAACCAAGTAGAAACAAAAAGAACTATACAAAGAATCAACACAACGAGGAAGTGGTTCTTTGAGAAAATCAACAAGATAGATAAACCTTTAGTCAGACTAACCAGAGGGCACAGAGACAGTATCCACATTAACAAAACTGAAAATGAAAAGTGAGGCATAAGAACAGTAATGGAGGAAATCCAAAAAAATCATCAGATACTACCACAAAAGTCTATAATCAAAAAACTGGAAAATCTGGATGAAATAGACAATTTTCTAGACAGATAACAGGTACCAAAGTAAAATCAGGTTCAGATAAACTATATAATCAGTCCCATAATCCATAAAGAAATGGAAGCAGTCATTAAAAGTCTCCCAATGAAAAAGTCCCAGGGTTTACTGCAGCAGTCTATCAGACCTTCAAAGAAGACCTATGCTAATATTCTTCAAATTTTTTCACAAATTAAAAACAGAAGGAACACTATACAATTGGTTCTATAAAGCCACAATTACTCTTATACCTAAATCACACAAAAACCCAACAGACAAAGAGAAGTTCAAAGCAATTTCCGCTATGAATGTCGATGCCACACTCAAGTAAGCTTCATCCCAGAGGTGCAAGGATGGTTCAATAAAAGTAAATCCATCAATGTAATCCACTACATAAACAAACTAAAAGAAAATTAAAACACATGATCATCTCATTAGATACTGAGAAGGCATTTGACAAAATCCCTTCATGATAAAAGTCTTGGATAGATCAGGAATTCAATGCATAAAGTTAAGCAGATTAAAAGCAATATATAGCAAATCAGCAGCCAACATCGAAATATATGGAGAGAAATTTGAAGCAATCCCACTGAAATCAGGACTAGATTCTAATGCTGTCCACCCCTCCCTACTTGTTCAATATAGGACTCAAACTCCTAGCCAGAGCAATTAGAAAACAAAAAGATGTCAAAGGGATACAAATTGGAAAGGAAGAAGTCAAATTATCACTATTTGCAGATGATATGATAGTATACTGAAATGACCCCAAAAATTCCACCAGAGAACTCCTAAACCTTATAAACAACTTCAACAAAGTGGCTTGGTATAAAACGAACTCAAACAAATAGTAGCCTTTCTTTTCTCAAAGGATAAAGAGGCTGAGAAATAAATTATGGAAACAACACCCTCACAATAGTAACAAATAATATAAAATACCTCAGTGTGACTCTAACCAAGCAAGTGAAAGATCTGTATGATAAGAACTTTAAGTCTCTGAAGAAAGAAATCAAAGAAGATCTCAGAAGTTGGAGAGATCTCCCATGTTCATGGACTGGCAGGATTAATATAGTAAAATTAGCTATCTTGCCTAAAGCAATCTACAGATTCAATTCCATCCCATCAATATTCCAATTCATTTCTTCAGAGAGTTAAAAAGAGAAATTTTCAAATTCATCTGGAATAACAAAAAACCCATCATAATTAAATTATTTTCAACAATAGACGAACTTCTGGCAGAATATCATCCCTGAACTCAAGCTATAATACAGAGCAATCATGATAAAAACTGCATGGCATTGGTACAGTGACAGGCAGTTAGCTCAATGGAATAGAATTTAAGACCCAGAAATGAATCCACATACACATGGTCACTTGATCTTTGACATAGGAGCTAAAACCTTCCAGTGGATAAGAGACAGCATTTTCAAAAAATGGTGCTGCTTCACCTGGAAATCACTGTGTAGAAAAATGTCAATTTATCCATTCTCATCTCCTTATACAAAGGTCAAGTCCAAGTGGATCAAGGACCTTCCCATAAAACCAGATACACTGAATCTAATAAAGAGAAAGTGGAGAAGAGCCTAGAGCACATGGGCACAAGGGAAAATTTCCTAAACAGAACACCAATAGCTGATGCTCTAAGATCAAGAATTAACAAATAGGACCTCATAAAATTGCAAAGCTTCTGTAAGGCAAAGCATACTATCAATTGGACAAAACTGCAACCAACAGATTGGGAAAAGTTCTATACCAATCCTACATCCGATAGAAGGCTAATATCCAAAGTATCCAAACAACTCAAGAAGTTAGACTCCAAAGAATCAAATAACCCTATTAAATTTAGAGTACAGAGCTAGTGAGATTGCAAGCTGGTACAACTATTCTGGAAATCAGTTTGGTGGTTCCTCAGAAAATTGGACATAGTGCTACCTGAGGACCTAGCTATACCACTCTTTGGCATATTCCCAGAAGATTTTCCAACATATAACAAGGAGACATGCCCCACTATGTTCATAGCAGGCTTATTTATAATAGCCAGAAGCTGGAAAGAACACAAATATCCCTCAACAGAGGAATGGATTCAGAAAATGTGGTACATTTACACAATGGAATACTACTCAGCAATTAATAACAGTGACTTCAGGAAATTATTAGGCAAATGGATAGAAGTAGAAAATATCATACTGAGTGAGGTAATCCAATCACAAAAGAACATACATGGTATGCAGTCACTGATAAGTAGATATCAGCCCAGAAACTCGGAATACCCAAGATACAATTCACAGACCACATGAAACTCAAGAAGGAAGACCAAAGTGTGGATACTTTGGTCCTTCTTAAAAAGGGGATGAAATACCCGTGAGAGGAGATTCAGAGACAAAGTGTGGAGTAGAGTCTGAAGGAAAGACCATCCAGAGACTGCACCACCTGGGGATCCATTCCATATACAGTTACCAAACCCAGACAAAATTTCGGATGTGAACAAGTGCTAGCTGACAGGCGCCTGATATAGCTGGTTCCTGAGAGGCTCTGTCTTTGAACCTGTTTCTTGTTCCCTGCATATATTCTCATTACATAGCCTCTTCATTATTGATATATGTGTATATATATATATATATATATATATATATATATATATATATATACATGTGTGTGTGTGTATATGTATATATGTACATATATCTCTATATATACATATACATATATCTATACATATATGTATAGATATGCATATATATATATATATATATATATATATATATATATATATATATAGAGAGAGAGAGAGAGAGAGAGAGAGAGAGAGTGTTATGTTATGCTTACTGCTACATGTGTATATGATTTCCCGACTACCTGCTTTTGAATAAACAACTGGTATGGTATCACTGGCGAAGAGTGGTTTTGCTGCTCTGTGAATTCTATAATTCTTACTCTAATGATTGGTCCATGAAAGGTTCTAACTGTATGTTAACATGTTCATTGATGCTGTTCCTTTTTATGTCTTGTTTAGTATCTGTATTGTTGTGATGTCAGGTAGAGCTTAATTCTCACAACCTGGAGATACCATCTTACATTTCCTGGTCCCCCTGTCATTAAATTTGTTGTTTCCTGAAAAAAAAGAAAAAAAAAAAACAATCCCTTAAAAGGTTGACATTTTTAACTTCAGCAAATGTCAATTACAAACAAAATATTAAACTAAAAGTAGCTTTGTGGGTTGTAAGGTTGGATTTGTTTTAGTAACTCCCCATGGTTGAACATATCAGTCTTTATAAAAATATGAGTACAAGGGAAAAGTAACTGCCTGGTGCTCATGACAATGTGTCTAAATTTATTCACATTAAAAACAGATTCAGTTATGAAGTGTGAATAATGAAGTTTAGCTTAGGGCTGTCTTGGAAAACAAGTATACATCTATAAACTTATCTTATTTAGTATTAAATTGGATGTAACGTATCTGCCCCTAGCATAATATATTTTTGCCCATATTGGCTTATATCTGTAATGGCACATAGTTCAATAGAATCTGGAGAATAGTTTCTAGAAACTTAAGATTTTTAAAACACTTGATAAACAATGTCTGTATATTTGATATTGTTTGAACTCGTCATACTGTCAAAATTTTTTTGTTATTTACCTGTTAAAAATGTTGGGAATTACTTTCTCTTCCATTATTTTACTATCACTAATTGATCAGTATGCTCTAGTATTTTTACACACAAAAGTCTTCCCACAAAACATAGATTTCAGACAATGAAAAAGATTAATAACCTGTTCTCTTCTATGCTTACTGTCTTCTGCTCACTATATGTCACTGTCCATCTTCCTTATTATGGCAAATTAAATCTAAACACCACAGCAGCACTTATAAACCACTGCACGCATTATTTTCAATTCTAAATAAATAAATAAAAAAGAATGCATGAAGAAAAGTGAGTAAAACAGTGGTAATTTGTTTAGCTGGTGGTGCAGGCTGTTCTCCGATCAAATTTTGTTTCCCAGAGGAAGGCATCAGTTTTAAATTACACAGCAAGCAGGCAAGAGAAAGGAGGCAAGCAATCAAACCCTTCCCAGGAGGGGAGAGAAGAGGGCTACCGCTCCAGAGTTCCCATTTAATAAATAAACACCTTCATTTCTGTAAGTTAATTTCACCCCAGGAAATAAGTTTAGTTTTAATTGTATTGCCTTATGTCATGTTTTATAAAAGGTACACGAGGTTCATTGACTTTCTGTTATTATTGCTTTGCTTCGTTTCAAAAATATTGCATGTAGATTAAGTTCTGAGGGAATGTAGCATGATATACAATTATTTGAAATGCAATATTTTCATCTTTCCCCATGTTAGTGGCAATTAGATAGATGAAAACAGTGTTGCATGTAATTTTCATTAAAAACTGGGTTGACTTTTCCAGTTATTTAGGAAAGATTGAACACTGTGTGCTGTTTGCATGAGTGACACAAACACAAAAATGGGAGCTGAACTTTGTCAAGTTTAAAAGAAGGCACAAGTACTCATTTCAGAGTTTATTTTCTTATTAATGTTCATAATTATGCATAGATTTCATTGAAGTAAATAGCTTCTGGAATGTGAATATATACATATATAAATATATATTTATATATTTAAAACACTTGATAATCAATGGCTGTATACTTGATATTGTTTGAACTCGTCACACTGTCAAAAATTTTTGTTACTTACCTGTAAAAAATGTTGGGAATTACTTCCTCTTATATTATTTTACTATCACTAATTGATCAGTATGGTCTAGTATTTTACACACAAAAACCTTCCCACAAAACATAAATTTGTATAACCAATTATCATAACCAATTATCTGCAACACTGCTCCTAGGATAAACCACGAAATTCAAAACAGTTGATCATAGATACCACGTGAGAACTTTGAAGAGAATGTAATATTTGCTTTAGAGTATATTTATGTTTCAAATGAAATTGTATCTGGTGCCAATAATGGTCAATGGATTCTCACAGCTTGCAGGAGAGAAGGGAAAATATCTCTCTATCCTTTCCTAGAAGGAAAGGTTGTAACATCTAACTTACAAGCATAGCTATTCAATTCAGTTACTCTATGAGGTAAAATTATTCTTTTGTGTGTGCATCTGGTAGTCATGGAAGCATCCCTTTAGTACAGAGGATGGGTTAGCAGAATGAAACCATTATTACTTAATAATTAGTGTTTGATTTAAATATTTTATTTGTAATCAAAATAATATTAATAAATATAGGTATTGAAACTTCATCAAATATTTCAACCATGTTTGTGAAATTATGTTGCAGTTTTATTGGCAATAGAGATATACCTGAGTCTCTGCTAAAATTCTTTTATTGTATATGGACTCTCCTGGTTGTTTGTGTTTTTGTTTGTTGTTTGTCTGTTTGTTTTATGTGAACAAAAGAAGCAGCAATTGAGATAATATCTCCATAATAGTAGGCTCCAGGCAAGTCACAATTTCTTTTTTTAATGAGTGATTTAGGGGAGAGGAGCAAACTCATTGTGGTTAGTGCTAGTCCTAGTTGGTGGTCTTGAAGTGTGTAAAAAATCAGGCTGACCAAGGGAGAAGCAAATCAGTATCCATGGGCTCTTAGTCAGTTCCTGTGACTACCCAAACTTCCTTGAACAATGGACTACTAGGTGTCAGACAGAAACAAATGCTTTCATCCCAAAATTGCTTTTAGTCAGGGTGGTTTGTCACAGCAATAGAATTCTTCACTAAGATATGAGCTTTTGTCATTGTCATGATTGTCATGTGAGCATTGTGGAGTGCTGGGGGTAAAATATACAAGAAACTACTCACTCTAAAGTGGGTATTGGAACTCAGTATGTGATGAATCAGATTCATTTTTAGCTCCAAAACTAATGTTACAAAATAAGTAAAGAAAAAATTTTAAAATGTATGAGAATGAATGTTATTTTATTATAAAATACATGCACTGATATTTGTAGCCTGATTAATGAAATATCTTGTACAAATTATCCCATTTATCTTAAGTCTGTGTACATTTTTGGCACATTAAGCATTTTTTACTAAGTCAAGCTATCTCCTGAGAGGCTTTGCCTATGCCTGACAAATACAGAGGTGGATGCTCTCAGCCAATGATTGGACTGATCACAGGGTCCCCAATGAAGGAGCTATAGAAAGAACCCAAGGAGATGAAGGGATTTGCAGCCCCATAGGAGGAACAACAATATGAACCAACCAGTACCCCTAGAGTTCTCAGGGACTAAACCACGAGCCCAAGAGTACACATGGAGGGACCCATGGCTCCAGCACCATATGAGGTAGAGGATGGTCATTTTGGACATCAATAAGAGGAGAGGCCCTTGGTCCTGTGTAGGCTCAAAGTCCCATAGTAGGGGAATGCCAGGACAGCGATGCGGTAGTGGGTACATTGGTGAGCGTGTGGAGGGAGGATGGGATGGGGACTTTTGGGGGAAAGGAGGAAAGGGCATAACATGTAAAATGTAAACAAAAAATATGTAATGAAAAAGAAAAAAGAAATAGCCTGGTCTGTTGATCTAACAAATAAATATGTAAGGAGTTGTTAAAATTAACTCCTTGTCTGTATTGCCACTTTTAACTAATGACATAGACTCTTCGAATTCTATTTTCTTTAAAAAGATCTTGCCTTTTCTAAATTTTTGGATACATGATAAATGAGTGAGAATATTTGTGAGATTTTTCGCTCAGGTCTACTTATTTTAAGTCACCACACAAAACAACACTCTGAGGACTGAAGATTAATTTATTATAGCATTAATGGAGGCTTCCCTTAAAATCACATGACTATGAGACACTTTAGCATCAACACTTGTCAAATCCAATATAGGTTACATACTCAAAATATTGTTAAACTTGTGAGTATTAACCAAGTTCTGGTTTTCTTCACTTGCTGTGCTATTTTGTAGAAAGATGTACTTGTGTGATTCTCTTCTCAAGACCATCTCTAAGCAGTGTGTCCCATAAACCAAGTCATCAGAGTAGGCATCTCTCTGTCTATCCATATTTCTACCTTGCTGTGACAAAGCAGAGAAAAAAAAAGTGTGGAAAGAAAATCTTCAATTAGATCAATGGTTCTAGAAGGGCCTTGTAATTTCTGTCTTCTCTAGATTCACTAACTAGCAGGTTAAAGATAATTGAATTTTGTGACAGTACTGTACTGCTTTTTATGTTATTTTTGTTTTTCTATGGCTTTGTTATACATCTGGATGTATGGAATGGTAATCACTCCATCAATGCTCTTTTTGCTAGGGGTTGCTATTTATTTTGCTGCAACTTCATTTTAAATTCCCATACAACTATAGATATGTGTAGCTCTCACCCCACATCAAAGAAGCACCTTCTTTTTTTAATGGATATTTTATTTATTTACATTTTCAATGTTATCCCCTTTCCTGGTTTCCCCTTTGGGAAGCCCCTCTCCCATTCCCTTCCTCTGCTTCTATTAGGGCGCTCCATCTCCCACCCACCACTCCTGCCTCTCTGCTCTTACATTCCTCTAAACTGGGTCATCCAACCTTCCCAAGACCAGAGGCCTCTCTTCCCACAGGGTTGCCAATGGAGGACTTCACCTTACACCAGTCAGAATGGCTAAGATCAAAAACTCAGGAGACAGAAGGTGTTGGCAAGGAGAAAGAGGAACACTCCTCCACTGCTGGTGGGATTGCAAGCTGGTACAACCACTCTGGAAATCAGTCTGGCAGTTCCTCAGAAAACTGGGCATGACACTTCCGGATGACCCTGTTTTACCACTCCTGGGCATATACCAAGAAAATGCTCCAACATGTCATAAGGATACATGCTTCACTGTGTTCATAGCAGCCTTATTTATAATAGCCAGAAGCTGGAAACAACCCAGATGTCCCTCAACAGAAGAGTGGATACAGAAAATGTGGTACAATTTCACAATGGAATACTACACAGCTATTAAAAACAATGAATTCATGAAATTCTTAGGCAAATGGATGGAGGTAGAAACTATCATCCTGAGTGAGGTAACACAATCATAAAAGAACACACATAGTATGCACTCACTGATAAGTGGATATTAGCCCAAAAGCTTGGAATTCCAAGCTACTATTCACAGACCACATGAAGCACAGGAAGAAGAAAGACTACAGTAGGATACTTTGATCCTTATTGGAAGGTGGATCAAAACACCCATGGCTCATAGCCAACCAGTAGAATGAGAATAGGGTCCCCAGTGGAGCAGCTAGAGAGAGGACCCAAGATGCTGAAGAGGTTTGCAGCTCCACAGAAGGAACAATAATATGTACCAACCAGTACCCACCCCCCAGAGATCCCAGGGACTAAACCACGAACCAAAGAGTACACATGGAAGGACCAATGGCTCCAGCTACATATCTAGCAGAAAATGGCCATTTCAGACATCAGTGAGAGGAGAAGCCATTGTTCCTGTGAAGGCTCAATTCCCCAGAATAGGAGAATGTAAGTCAGGAAATTGGCAGGGGTGGGGAGTAAACAGAGGGAGGAGGGATGGGATGGGGGTTGTCAAAGAGGTAACAAGGAAAGGGCATATATCTAATAAAAAATGAATATATATATGTATATATATATACATATATATATATATATATACATATATATATATATATAAAAGGACTGATGGATCTGAAGGAGTTTGCAACCAGCCCCCCCAGAGCTCCCAGGGACTAAACCGCCAACTAAAGTGTACACATGAAGTGAACCATGGCTCCAGCTGCTTATGTAGAAGAAGGTCGTTTTTGTAAAATATAGAAAATATTACAACAAGTCACATTTGGTTTAAATTATGATAACAGATGATTATGGAGTTCTCAACTCCAGTGGATTCATCTACAAGACTCAGGCAATATTGTGGGAAAAGAAGCAGAAAGAGTGTAAGAATTAGATGACCAGAAAATCAAATGTGAGATTCTGTTTCCTGGAGTTGACAGGGTAGCTTCACCATTGCTCGCACAACAGTGGGAGCCTAAGCAATGTCTGCCTTAGCAAAGCTGAAAAAGGACAATACCAATAGACATACATAATGGAAGGGATAAAACTCATAGGGGTCATCTATAGCCAAAGTAGTCCAGACTACTAAGAATTGCTGAAAGCAAGAAAATTAGACTCCTAATAGGTTCTCTAATAGAAAGTGGCCAGTCAGGAAGTCATACATGTACAAGTAATGCTACTTACTTGTATAATTACATTCATAGTTTTAAGTGTGTGTGTGTGTGTGTGTGTGTGTGTGTATACCAATTAAAATGATAAATTTAAAGGGAACAAGAGGAGCATTAAACTAGAATTGGAGGAGTTTTTGTTGATGGGGAATTATATAATAATTTATAATTTATAATAATAATTTACCTTAATAATCCTGAAAATCTTTGTGGTTTTTAAGATAGAACTCCAAAAGAGAAAATATTGACATATCATTTGTCTGATAAAATAAGTTGTTTTATCAGTATAGAAAATATCTCAAGAAGAAATAATGCAAAATAATCCTAGAGTCACATTAAAAATACATGTTTGAAACCCAAAAATCTGCACAGAAGGAATCTGAATAT
The DNA here is from genome assembly GCA_036184795.1 of Tokudaia tokunoshimensis. NCBI lineage: Eukaryota > Metazoa > Chordata > Mammalia > Rodentia > Muridae > Tokudaia > Tokudaia tokunoshimensis. The sequence goes on along the minus strand of BTHU01000003.1, from coordinate 115,231,756 downwards.
CAGGATCACTTGAAGCATCAATACAGATGAAAGCCACAAAAGTATGTGCTGACATGCTTATAAAAGTAAGTGATCTAAGTCACAGTATACCTTGTGATGATGAAACTGGGAACAAACTTCAGTTCTTACCTGTGCATTGAGAATTCATGAGAGACTCCATACATTTCTTCCCTAACCCAGTTATTTTGTTCTGGTAAATATCTTTTCATGATAAAGGAACGCAGATTTTCAAATATAAAACATCATAAACAGTAAGATTCATGATAGTTCCATTTACAATAATTCCACAGCAAAAATAACATAAGTTACTTTAGCATGGAAAAATAAATATGTACTAAAACTATGCTAAATCAAAAAGATATAAATTCAGCTAAGTAACAATATAAAAACTATTGAAGGGTTAGGAATATGGAATATATCCCAAAGCTGTTACACAGAATTAGAGATACCAGCCTATTTAGGACTGTTTATACTTGTCAATAATTTTATGTTCTCAAATTATTGTAACTGTCTATAATTTTCAATGTTCCTAAGTTTTGCTAACTATAAGGCAAACTGTAATTACAGAACTCAAAGCAGAGGCAGCAAGGTTGGTAGAGGCTGGTAGAGACTCAACAAAAGGAGTAAGTTAATTATCAGATCAGATGGACAGGCTAAGCACACTGATTATCATGATATATTTGTGTGTTTATGCCTAGGCAAGACTATATGAACATTCTTGAGATAAATCATTTAAATAGAGTACCACAGAGGAATGGATACAGAAAATGTGGTACATTTACACAATGGAGTACTACTCTGCTATTAAACAACAATGACTTCATGAAATTTGCAGGCACATGGATGGAACTAGAAAATATCCTAAGTGAGGTAACCCAGTAACAAAAGAACACACATGGTATGTACTCACTGATAAGTGGATATTAGCCCAAAAGCTCTAAATGCCCAAGATACAATTCACAGACAATATGAAGAAGAAGGGAGACCAAAGTGTGAATGCTTCAGTCCTACTTAGAAAGAGGAACACAATAATCACTGGAGGTAGAGGATTGGAGGAACTTAGAAGGAAGATATGAGGGGGAAGGAGAAAAGGGGGGAGGATCAAGTATGGAAGGAGTCTGGGGTTAGAGGGAGATGTACAGAGGGTAAGGAAATTGAAGAGTTGTGTAGCAATGGGGCATGGGAAACTGGGGGTAGCCAACAGAAAGTTTCAGATGCCAGAGAAGCAAGAGGCTCTCAGGACACAATGGGAATGAAATTAGCTGAAATGCTCAACAAAGGAAGAGAGAAACTTTAGAGACCATACCCATTAGTTAGGCATGGCCCCTGGTTGAGGGGTGGAGCCACCCACCCATCTTCAAATTTTTAACCATGTCTAAAGGAAATACAGGCATAAAGAGTGGAACAGAGACAGAAGGAAAGGTCATCCAGACACTGCCCTACCTGAGGATCCATCCCATATGCAGAAAACAAACCCAGACACTATTGCTGATGCCAAGAATTGCTTGCTGACAGGAGCCTATTATAGCTGCCTTCTGAGAGGTTCTTCAAGAGCCTGACCAATACAGATGTGGATGCTCTCAGCCAACCATTGGACTGAGCTCATGGTCTCCAATGGAGGAGTTAGGGTAAGTACTGAAGAAGCTGAAAGAGTTTGCAACCCCATAGGACGAACAACAGTATCAAGCAACCATACCTCCCAGAGCTCCCAAGTACTAAACCATCAACCAAGGAGTACACACGGAAAGACCAATGACTCCAGCCGCTTATGTCACTGGGCCTTATCTGGTATCAATGGGAAGGTAGACCCTTGGCCCTGAGAAGGCTTGATGCTCCAGTGTAGGGGAATTCTAGGGCAGCGAGGATGGAGTGCATGGGAGGGTGGGGGAACACCCTCATAGAAGCAGGAGGAGGGGGAATGCGATAGGGGGTTTCTGGAGAGGAAAACAGAAAGGGGTTAACATTTGAAATGTAAATAAATAAAATATCAATAAAAAAAGAAAAGAAAATTTAAGTGAAGTGCCAGTAGATGTGCCTTATATAAAGTAAACAAAGTTTAAAATATAATAATGCTTGTAACTTGGAATTTTTTTTATAAGGAATTGGAGAGAATAAAAGGGTGATAAAGTAAGTTATTGGCCAATAGCACCATAGAACTGGTGTGTGTGTGTGTGTGTGTGTGTGTGCGTGTGTGTTTTCATATGTGTGTGTTTGTGTGTGGGGGGGGATGTGGGGGGGTGTGGGTGTGGGTGATGCTAGAGATTGATTCCAATGGCTCATGCATTTTCAGAGCCACATAACTGACTAATTACTCTTATTTTTATTTGCATTGTATTAATTTCTTTATTTTGAATTAGTAGTCATATAAATTGTTATCACTATCATATTAAAAAGCTTAAATATGTAAAGTTCATTTTGTACTTAGTTTAATGTATCTTGGATTCATCCATGTTTTCACAAATGACATGTTTTATTTTCTTTTTGACTAGTTGTATAATAATTAATGGAAAACATTTACATTATTGTCCACTGAAGAATTCTGTATTTTTTTCTCTTCTTTCATTTTGTGACTAATCCTGCTATGAATAGAGTATATGGATATTGTACGGGGATGCTGTTTTCAATTATTTTTAATATCTACCCAGAGGAAAGATTGTTGGATAACATTTAGATAGTGGAATGAAGTGTTAAAGCTGATAATAGTAGAGAGCACAACATTGGAAGGAAGGCAAATCTGGCTGGTGAAAAAAATAAAAGCAGACAAAATCTGTATGAGAGCATGTTCCTATGTAGGAACGAAACATGACACCATGACTATTATCAACAGTGTCTCTAACTGTCCTGTAAATGGAGAATGTTTACATCATCTAGGAAGCATAAAGAGTATCAAGTGCTTTCGTGACTGATCTTTTCATCCATTTCTCTAATAATCTCCAAATCAAAACTACTTTACACCGTATAGCTTGAAGCTATATTAATAGCTCTCCTAATCTATAGGTATTTAGGTTATGAAAGGTAGATTATTGCCTTGCTTATCTGTCAGTCACATATTTTTTTGCAATAATCTACATATATTGGGGAGTGAAGGGTTAGTTTTCCTAATACTTAGTTAGAGGAGTCTTATAAGGAGGATTTGGAGAAGAAAAACAAGAAATGTAGAAGGCTGGAAAGAGAGAGAGCAGAGGTGAAAAGGAAGATGATAAAGGAAGTTCACAGTGCCTGGCTGGTTGTTATTTGCCACAGGAATAATTTCTAATTCTCCATGTTAATAATTTCTGTATATCCTCCTACCTAACAATGGCAGTTGCATTGGGGGACCAGCTTATTTCAGTAGAGGATGATATAAAAATTGGTATTCAAAATTCATTTGCGGATAATGATGGTTGTTATTATGATATTGTGATTTTCAAATTTTCAGTTACTTGAGCAGCACAGTAGTATATTTACTAATTAATATACAAACACACATCTAAAAGTATTTATCTTTCTCTATTTTCATGTTTTCAAAAGATTATCTAAAATCATAATTATACAGATATTATAAATTATGGAAAAATTGGTAAATAATGAATTTTTAGAATCTGTAAACATATCTGTACCTCACACATTCAGTAGGCAATGTCCTGGGTAGTATAACATGTCCTTGAATGACTGACCTTTACATTGTGAAACAAATTCACCTGAGATGAAGAATTTCACTGGCAAGGATGCTTTGGTAAGACTAAGGAGAGATGAAACATTTCCTACAGAGAGGTTTAATTTTACTTAAGAAGTAAATAACTCAGTGGGTTTCAGAAGTTCCTGAAGTTTTCCGGGTATTCTTGGTCCCTTGCTCTCTATAAACATAAACAGTAAGGATCACCTGTATAAAATGTCAGACTAGCTAGGCATCCTGGAACTAGCAGATGCCCGATGAGGTCCTCGATAGTAAGCTATCTGGAAAAGATGCTTTCAAGTTGTGTGATCTGTCACAGGTTTTCAGATTTTGTGAACTGTTACCCTTTCTGGGGAAAGCCTTCACCAATGCAGCTATCTTTGAGTAATTTCTACTTATGTATATAACCCTTCATCTACATTCTTGTAACACCAATAAAACTCCTGGAGTTTCTAAGTTTTACTTTTATGGTATAACCAAACGTTTGTTTGTGTATCCACAGGAGTAGTGTTTCAAACACTCTAGTATTTGGGAAAAAGTACGTATTGGTTAAAGAAAACTCTAAGGAACACCTACATTTATTGCCACAATGAAGACATGACCTCATAAATACCACACCTGCTTCAAAGTCCTCTAAGTTGAAGTCCCACCATGTATGCTGCTCTACCTTCTGCATAGCTCCTGCCTTGCCTTAGCTCAGTGTCATGCGTTTTTCTCCATCTGAAAATCTAAACAGTGATGCCAGGAATCAAAATCTCTTTCACAATGCTCTAATCATAATAAGATTTTACTCCTATATACTGCCTCATTTTAGTTCTTCAAAGCAGAGGTCGTTTTCCAGTGAGTCTGCACAATATTTTGCTCACCAAATTATTGTAAGTTAGTCAAGGACCAGATATTCAATGTCCTCCAATAGGAGGGTACACTGGGCAAAATTTGGAGTTATGATATTTATTTGTTCATACCATTAACTTTCCTAGGATTATTCTCAAGTGTCATCTCTGTTTTATAATGATTTTAATTTGGGTTTCTGAAACTTTACATTATTTTAACTAATATATTTCTTAAGACCTGAAGAATATCTAATGGCTGAGAAGCACCTAAAGAGATGTTCATCATCCTTAGTCATTAGGGAAATGCAAATCAAAACAACCCTGAGATTCCATCTCACACCAGTCAGGATGGCTAAGATCAAAAACACAGGAGACAGCAGTTGTTGGTGAGGATGTGAAGAAAGAGGAACACTCCTCCACTGCTGGTGGAATTGCAGGCTGGTACAACCACTCTGGAAAGCAGTCTGGTGGTTCCTCAGAAAACTGGGCATGACACTCCCGGAGGATCTGGCTATACCACTCCTGGGCATATACCCAGAGACTTTACCTGCATGCAATAAGGACACATGCTCCACTATGTTCATAGCAGCCTTATTTATAATAGCCAGAAGCTGGAAAGAACCCAGATGTCCCTCAACGGAGGAATGGATTCAGAAGATGTGGTATATCTACACAATGGAATACTACTCTGCAATTAAAAACAATGAATTCACGAAATTCCTAGGCAAATGGTCGGATCTTGAAAATATCATCCTTAGTGAGGTAACCCAATCACAAAAGAACACACATGGTATGCAGTCACTGATAAGGGGATATTGACCCAGAATCTCGGAATACCCTAGACACAATCCGCATATCAATAGATTTCTAAGAAGATGGAAGGAGAGACCCCTGGTCCTGGAAAGACTGGATGTAGGGGAACGCCAGGACAGAGTAACGAGAGGGGGTTGAATGGAGAAAAGAGGGAGGGAAGGGGGCTTATGGGACTTTCGGGGAGGGAGGAAACGGGAAAGGGGAAGTGATTTGGAATGTAAATTAAAAAAATAAAAAAAAAACTTATGTTACAAGTTAGGTTTCTGATCTAGTAGTCAATGAGCAACTTCACTGTATCTTTTAAAGAAATATTTCATTTGCTTTGGGTGTGGGACTTCTGTCTCAGTATATACAAGAAGACTTAGAGGACAGTTTGCTGGAGGTGATACTCTCATGGGTCCCAGAGGTTAATTTCAAGTCATCAGTCTTGTTATCAAATTCCTTACAAACAAGCCCATCTTGGTAGCCCACTTTCTATATTTTTAAGAGAAGTTTTAAAAATAGTTCATTTCTCCTAAATTATTTATTTTGTTAAAAATGTAAATATGAAATTTGTATGTGATTTATATACTTACATGTGTATATATGCATGCATAGATTCATGTATTTAAACACTAATAATATATATGTAAAAACAAATTAACTTATAAAAAAGGAACTGGATTCTTGGTACATCTATTGCTTGTTAAATATAAGTCTCTGGATTGGATAGGATAACAACCCTAATAAACAAACAAGCAAACAAACAATATAGACAAAAGAAGAAAACTGTGTTATAGAAACACTTCTTTTCTTGACAAACCGTAATCCACATGTGTGTCTGTCCTAGGACTACTATCTTCCCCCTCATTCTGTACAGAACCTAGTGCTGAAATTGTTTTTGCTGTTCTGGTATCCATGTTGCTCTGCTCCACTTTAAACAAATGAACCACTCCCCTTTGAATAATAATAATAATAAAAGTAGCCTAGTAGCATGTTCACTTTCAGTGTCTGCCCCTACTAATGTTTTTTTTTTAAAAAAACAAAAGTACCACAGCATATGACACTTTAAAGATAGTAATCTCCAATTGCCTTAGCATATTGCTGAGAAATAAAAACCTAATGAGATTAAGGAATTTGCATAATATCATATTGCAAGCTCTGGATGGATCTGAGAAGAATGTCCAATTTTTAAAAGGCAAAATGTGATTCCTTATTTTCTAACAAATGATTTCTTCTCCACCAAGATTTTCTCTTTTAATTAATATCTGAGTGTGTGTGTGTGTGTGTGTGTGTGTGTGTGTGATTTAGGTCAACATAGAGGAAAACTAGTTAACTCTTACTTGTCTCCCAACAAAGGACATCACTTTCACTCACAGTGCCCCATGATCTCCAGTTCTCTATGTGACTATTGTCATCCTGATAGTCCCTAAACCCATTCAGTGTTATCTCTGCAACCTCTGCCGGAAGGATGTAGAGATAAGCTTCCAAGTGACTTTTAGGTGTACAGTGCAACTTGTGTCTCCCACATCCTCCTACAATTCTCAGGTGCACTGTAGGAAGGGTGTTTCTCAAAAACAAGGTCTATTCTATTAGTTTAATCGTTGCCTTAAGTAAAAATAGGCTTGAACACAGTGGTTCTTTCAAGTTTATTGAGCTTCTAGCACACTTCAGACTCACCTTAAAGCTCTGTTTTTGATAAATGGCTAAACAGAAATATATGTAGTCCATGATGGAATTAGTTCAGAAGTCATGAACAAAGACCTGTAATGGGACTAATTGGGCTGTCAAATATGGAAGGAGGTCTCTAGCAAGCCGGCAGGGAACTGTACACTTACAATCTTATCATCCTCTCCTTTGAGGGTTAGTTTGCATTATATATTAAGGGTCATTTCCTCAAAGGAAAGGTAGTCGTTTTCATATTACGGTTTCACCATAGAGAAAAGAAAACCTGTGTCAAGCTTGGAGCAAATATATAAATGAGTGACAAGGCACTCAGTGCCATTTGAACAAAATCTGTTCCATCAGATGCTGGGAACTCATTGTGTTTATGTGGTAATCAGACAGTAATCCAGAGTTAGTGGCCCAAACAATTGAGAGAGCAGGATTAGGTCATTGCAGGGATCCCAAAAGAGAAGAGCATAGTTTCCTCTCCTTCCCCATCCCCAGTTGCTGTGGAGGTCCAGCTGCTCACAGATTGCTTTCTTTATCTCCTCCTGCATGTTCCACTTTATGCAAAGAAGTGGTTCCCAGAGAGCAGCCAGTTTAAAATGAGAACAAAAAAAAATAAAGGAAAGTCTGGAGTCCCCATCACTGTCCTCTAGCTGTGAAACTGATTGATGTGTTCAGGACTCTCACCAAGAAGCTGCAGTTGCTGCTTGGAAACAAAAGAGGGAGAAGGCAAGGGAATTAGGAGGCAAAATCACTTTCCCACAGCAAACAGGGTAAGGATTATGTTAGATGAGAATAATACAATAAATATCGTGGATCATTGAAGGCAAGGGAGCAGTTAGACCCAGGGGACCTTGCTAGGGAGCCTCTGCCTACACAAGAAAAAACCTGCCTGGCCCTACTTCATCTTGCAACTCTAAAGCTTTTCTTATCCCAGAAGACCCATTTCCCTCCCTGCTGTCAATGAGCAATCACCACTGCTATTGCCCAATACTTAAAAGGCAGAGAGAGGCCTATACTTGACCCCTGGTTCAGCTAAACAGCCTGAGGCAGGTGGAAAAAGTGGTCATTACAGGGAAGCAATCACAGAAATGTAGTTAAAACCAGGATTTATAAGAAAGAAGAGGCTATATGTAGGGAAAATCATGGCTTAGTGTAGAAGTGATGGTTTGAAGAAATTTAGAAACATGGGAAATATTTTTTAAGAGAAAAAACGATTTTAATAGCTTATTCTTTTTTAATTTGCCTGTTTCAACCTTGGGTATTTAAATAGATGTCTAATGTCTGATGTAGAGAATACAAATCAGTTGGGGTAAAGAGAGACAGAGACACACACACACACACACACACACAGAGAGAGAGAGAGAGAGAGAGAGAGAGAAAGAGAAAGAGAGAGAGTATCCTGGTCCTGTTTATGTTTGTTTGTATTTATTTAATTAATTAATTAACTAATTAATTAATTTTTACTTTTTATTGATTCTTTGTGAGAATCCTATCATGCACCCCAACCCTGATCATCTCCCCCTCCTCTGTTATCTATACCCTGTCCTTGCAAACTAAACACCAAAATGAAACAGACACACACACAAACAAAATAAACAAATCAAAACAATGCATAGTAAGTATCTCATTGCTGAAACTATAGTGTGTCACAGTGTATCCCTCTGTCCACACATCTTCCCTTTAAAATGTTCCTTGCAATGAGTCATTGCTCTGGTTCAAGGTCTCTGTCTTGTGTGACACAATCAGTATTGGATGCTCCCAGGGACTTGCCCAGTTATCCTGCTGTTGCTGTGTCATGGTGATCCTACAGCTTTGGATCAGCATGGCTAACCCTTTCAAGCACTCCAACAGTTCATAGAGGATACAGATTTTGAGGTGAGTCAACTCTGAGCCTTGGATCTGGGCCTAAGTTGTAGATGATGGTCATAGGATCAGCTCTTCCTTATCTTCACAACCAAGGTGAACTCTCCAGCACTGCTCAGATTAAACTTTCTGATGCCACCAGCAGCAGGAGGCTGGATTAGCTCTCAGACTCTGGGGCTCGCTTACTAGCACCCACACCTCCAGAGTGAGCTCCACTGTGCTGCTCAGTGAAGGAACAGGGCCTGCTTTTCCAACTGCTGTAGCCCCAGAAGAGCTGGGCTAGATTTTCCATTCTCACAGTCATGGGACTGGATCACCTGTGTCTTCACCATCACTGGCAGCTTCATTGTGTTTCTCAGGCAAGGTATAGGGCCAGCCCTCTTGACTACCAGAGGTGGTGAGGGCATCACCCCTGCATTCATGCTAAGTCAAGGCAGAAGAGGAGTAAAGGCAAGTTATCCTTTGCCCCTGCCATCAGGACTGGCTCACTAATGCCTTCTCCACCTGCTCTACTGTGCTGCCCAGGCTAGAGGCAGTGCCCACTCCCTTGAATGTAGCTGGCTAGAGGCAGGGCCAGGTTTCTTGCTCCCAAGACCCCTGGGTCAGCTCCTCTGACCACCAGAAGCAGTGAGGATAGTGAGAATCACCTCCATATCCATGTCACCCAGAAGAGAATAGGCAAGGTCAGCTCTCCCAATTTTAAGCCCTAAGGCTGGCTCAACCCTACCCCTGTCACCAAGGTCAGTTCCATTATGTTGCCTGAGTGAGGCACAGGGCCTGTTTTCCCAAATGCTGCTGCAACTGAGGTGTAAGACTAGTTCTGCTGAGCCCCTGGATATCTAAGCTAAATAGCCGCAAACCCAGACATGACTCTTAGGCTATAAGAGCCAGTTATTTACCATGATCTGAGGCTACAGGGCTGACTACTCAACAACAGGCTAGTTCTCTCCTGTCTCCCATCTCCCTTTAAAATGCTCAAACTTCTGTTTTTCTTTCTCTCTCATCTGTCCATCACACATTTGCACACTGTAGTGGCTTTGGCTTCACATGAAACTGTAAAATTAATTATTTTAATATAAGTGTAGGTAGTGAATTAATCTGTCAGCTGTATTTCTCTGTCTTTGCTAATCTCAAATAATATCCTAGAAACACCAAGATTTATTTACAATTTTTCAACCCAATACCTGGGCAGCATTGATTTATATTAATCAAATATGAGTACCTCCCAACCATGCTACCAAATACTTGCTATTAGGCCTTCCATTTTCTGTTGAACTCAGAAAAACTCTATCCTCTTTGGGAACAAACTGCATCTGCTCTCCTACCCCTTCTTTCCCTCGCTCTCTCCTCCCTCCTTCCCCACCCCCCCTTCTTCTTTTTCCCCTCACCATGGCTTGGAGGAAGTTTCTGCTTTATTTTTTCTTCTGCCCTTCTGCCCACCCACTGAGTGATCAGAATTTATTGAAAAGGCAGAAAATAAATGGCAAGAACTGCCTACACAAACTTTTGACAGGAGATTCTTGACATCTTGTGCAATGTTGTATCTGGATTGAAACAAGATATGAGATCAGAGAAATCAGCATTTGAATTATACAGGGATAATAGTTACACAATGTACAAAACATTATGCCTACATGGACCACTAGTTTGGCAGGCCTCTGGGTGATTGTTGGCGTACTGTGACATGGTCGCAGGTGTGGGGCAGAGGTGGGGACTCTGTGTTTCTACCTCCTGAATTATGTAGCATAATGAAGGTCTCAGGACATCTTTCTCTGCGTGCACTGTGAGGCATGGTGTTTGGCAGGTCTCTGGCTGCCTCCTGACTTAACATTTTACCTCCACTGCCATTGCCACAGGCCTGGAGAACTGTGATGAACTCCTTGTATCTTACTCCTGCACAACAGCAAAAGGCCTGCTTTATTTACATACATTCCACAGAAAGAATTATAGCACCTACTCTTGGTATACCTTAACTTCCACTTTAGAGACAATTTGGCATGCTGAGTTGGATCTCTGGGTCATCTAAACAAAGCAAAACTTAAATCATAAATCTTCTTGAGCAGATTAGAGGGGCCTGAGAGAAGGCTCATTCCATAATTTGCACATGACTCAAATTGAGGACCTAAGTTTGACTTCCCACTCACCCTGTAGAAAGACAGGTATAGCAATACTATTGGTGGGAAAAAAAATGTGTATTTCTGAGCATGATAACTGAATAGGTAAGCCCTATGTCCCTGCATCAAAAAAAAAAATTGGATATCTCATGAGGAAGGACATCAAAGGATGACCTCTGGCATATGCATAGACATATGTACCCACAGACATTACCCCAGGTACATGGACATGCCTGTACTTGTATATACTAATTTATACACAATCACAAAGATAGTTTCATTTTATATATATTTATAGCATCTTATGTATGGATGTATGCATGCAAGAACATACATGTATGTCTATGTGTTCATAAACAAACCACATATGAAAAGAGCAAATGCTTCAGGAAAACATAATAATATGCCGTTTGTAGAGGTTAGATTATACACAAATCAATGATAGACTTCATTGAAGATTTTTAATGGTCTTGAAATTCTGTTTTAACTGTTGTGAGTTATCTTATATTCATATGGTTTGGAAGAATATATGCCAGATATAAAGAAATAAATGCATATATGGCATCCAAAGTTCATGATCTTAGTCTCAAACAGACCTTGCCTTGGTGTACTTATATGTATACTATAATATATAAAATAGTGCCATGCAAAAGTTCTCTGATTCTGGACTAACACTGGCTAGAAGAATATTTTTTAAATTAAAATGTAAAACATTGTATTAGTTTGGGTTTTACAGCTGTGAACAGACACCAATGACCAATGCAAGTTTTCTAAAAGACATTTACTTGGGGCTGGCTTACAGAGGTTCAGAGGTTTAGCGCATTGTCATCAAGGCCGAAGCATGGCAACATCCAGGCAGGAATGGTGCAGGAGGAGCTGAGGATTCTACACCTTTATCCAAAGGAAACCAGGAAGAGACTGGGCATCTTCAGGCATCTAAGAGGAAGATCTCTAAGCCTAACCCTACAGTGACACACCTTCCTCCAACAAGGCCATACCTTCTAATAGTGCCACTCCCTGGGACAAACATATGCAAGCCATCACATTCCACTCCCTGGCCCCCATAGGCTTGTTCAAACATGAGAACAAGCTATATACCTAAATATAGCATAATGCAAAATACATTTAGTCCAACTTCAAAAGTCCCCACAGTCTATAGTATTCTCAACAGTGTTAAAAGTCCAAAGTTCAAAGTCTCTTCTGAGATTCATCCAATCACTTAACTGTAATCCCAAAAGCAAGACAGGAAACCAGCTGGACAGTCTCCAAACTCTGCATCTCCATGTCTGATAGCAAAGCAGTCTTCAGATCGTCAACTCCCTTTTCATCTTTGTTGACTGCAACAAGGTTCTTTCTCCTGGGCTGGTTCCACTCCTGTTAGCAGCTTTCCTGGCAGGCATCCTGTGGCTCTGGCATCTTTAACATCTTGGGGTCCCCAAGTCAACTTCAGCTTCACAGCTTTTTGTTCCAATGTCTGAGTTCCACACATGATCTTCTGTGCATCTCCAAAGGGCTGGTGTCACTTCTCCAGCTTTCCCTCTGTAGCACTCTAAGTTCAGGTTGATTCACTCAGCTGCCACTGTTGTTCTCAGTGGCCATCCCATGGTACTGGCATCTCCAATATGCTATAGTCTTCTACTACAACTATGCTTCACCAGAGCCTCTCATAGGCTGTCTTCATGGTATCAAGCCTCAACTCCTTTGCAGGACTCCTTCAGTCCTTGGCTGTCAACTACAACTGACGCTGCACTTTCACCAATGGCCTTCCATGGCCTCTCACAGTGCCAAACCTCAGCTGTTCTTCATGATGCCTTCATGCCTTCAAAACCAGTACCACCTGGATTTTTCTTACACATTATCAAGTACAGCTGCAGCATGAGGTACAGCCTTGGCTATCTCTGGAACACAGCTTCTTTGTGCTCTCAGGAAACACTTCCCAGAAGATATCACCTAAGTGATGCTGGTCTTTTCTCAATCACCACTAATTTCTTAGCTCCAGCTAGCCTGCATCAGTTGTCCCAATAGTCTCCTTCTCCTCTTGAATATAAAGCCAAAGACACATGGCCTAAGCTGCTGAGTTCTGCTGTTTGCAGGAGCGGGAACATTGGCCCCTTTGTTCTATTACATTATCACTAGCTTCCTTTATTCCAACTCCTTCACTGCCTAAGCTTGGCTACCCTGGATCTTGTTCCATAGACTGACTTTGAATTCAGAGATCTGCATGCCTGTCTCCTAAGCACTGGGTTTAAAGGTATGGTTCTCTAAGTATGGATTTAAATTTTTCTTCACCTAGAATTTGCTCTGTTCTAGGCTGACCTTGAACTCAGATATCTGCTTATCTGTGTCTCCTGGATTAAAGGCTTGTACTACCACGCCTGAACCTAAATTTAGCTGGGAGGAAACTTGCCTCAAAGTCACTACTTCCTTAATTCAGTTTAATATCCTTTAATTCAGCTCCATTTCACTTCCTGGTGTCCCTTTAATGCTCAAACTATATATTTTGTATTTTCCTTTCTCAGCTTGCTATGTTTGTTCAAAATGCTTCATCAGACTTAACCAGAGAACAAAGTCTCTGTTGGGCTTTTTTGAGACTTCCTTTGTCAATG